>JAYKAV010000156.1:235767-306079 GCA_035582835.1 Phoebastria nigripes
AAACAAGCACTGGATGAAGTAAATCAGAGAATGCAGAATAACCACTAGAGAAGCCATGTGTACTTCTCAGGATCAAGAATAACAATTTTCTTGCAGGGTTCTCCTTTCAAAAGTGTTTCTAGCTATTTAGTTGAAGACACTGGAAAAATGCTTGTTCTGACATTAATTCTTAAACCAGATGACATAAAACTTATTATTTTACTTCTTCATTAGTTGTTGATTTAAACAAGCACATATCCAGACTTTAGAAACCATAAAAGATGGAAAGCGGTACATGGACTGTGCTGATGACCATATGCTGTGTTGTATAGGGCCAGTTTTATTTATTGTTTCAGGGCAAATTTATACAACTCTTAGCTGGGGAGAGGGGCAGGAGGAAGAGGGATTAAAACTTCGTCACCTTCTGGGTGCAGGTTAATGATCCCCTGAGTGGTGTTGTAAAAGGCCTGGGCAACACTCAACTGTCCTTCCCTTGCTTACTTTTTGTATCTTTAGAAAACTGAATACAGAGTAGCAAATGGTATTTGGAAATTAACACTTCTGTTTCTCTTTCATTTCATTTATATTACAACACAAAACCTAAACCTTAAACCAAAATAGGGTAAGATGATGTTTACCCTGAATAATTGTCCCAATTCTTAATTTTTGCTGGCATAGGTAGGCTGGTGAGCCTTTGTATGGACAATGAATGCCAGCCTGTTCTGGTTCTAGTTAGAACAAAATAAGCTAGACCAGCAGGTTTGCTTCTTTCTGTTGCTTTTGCATCAGTGTTAAGACTTGTGTTGACTTGGCTATTTTTTTAAATAACAAAAACCAAAATCTGCACTTCTAACTATCATGACAAAGCACTATCTAGACCTGCATTTTTTTAAAAAGTCTTTTGACTGTTTCATGAGCAAACTGAAGAAATATGGTCTTGATGAAGTTAATGTCAGGTGAGTGCAGAACTGTTTGGAAAAACTTGCAGAGAATAGATGTTAGAAGCTTATCTTAATGTGATTTACTGAGAAGGACTCTGTCAGTGTCTGTCCCTGCATCCATTACTAATCAACATTTTCATTAGCAGTCTGCTAGAATAAAGTCTCTTTATTAAATTGCAAATGAGACCAAACAGAAAAGAATTGTTGCTCTGAGAGCAGGATTAAAATTAACAGTGTTGTTAACTATACCAAATATTATCAACTATACAAATACAGGCTAGAGAGTAATTGGTTGTGTCAGTCTTTTAGAAAAGCATTTGGGTTCTGTAGCAGGCCACAAGCTGAATATGAAACAGTCAATGGGATGCTTTTGCAATARAGGCAAATATCATACTGGAGTGTGTTAATGAGATTGTCCACAAGATATGTAAAGTACTCCTCTGACTTTAGCATTGCTCTTAGCCAAAATATTACCTTGGCCACTGCATTTAAAAAATAACAAACCGCTCAACTCCAAGAAAGATAAAGAAATGATCAAAAATATTCTAATTTTTTCCACAAAAGCCTTGGGTTTTTTCCGAGAAGCTGGATCTGTGTAGTCAAGAGAAAGCTAAGTGATCTCTTGCAAGATCTTTGAAAATAATAGGTCTCTTCTAGAACTGTAAAGCTGATCCTGTTTAGGGTTTGGAAGATTGAATGAATGAATGTTTGAAGTCCCTTCAACACTATTGCAGCTTTTTTGATGAATGCAGTTAGTCGAGCAATTCACTTTCAGGAGAATGGAATTAAGAGGGAGGTGGCGTAAACAGGAGGAGGGAAACGATTTAAAATAGAAAAAAGACTTAATGTTCATTGTTCATGTTTGTATGACAGTCTTCATTTTTGCTCTTAAAGAACTCTTTGTTCTGACAAAACCATATCTGTTTGTTTGAACACTAGAGCTAATTAGACCAGTGATCATATGACAACTGCTGCCTATTTTCAAGTTCTTGGGATCCTCAAATAATGAAGGATATTGCCTCCAGAAGCTGGCTTGGGGTGGAGGGGTGGCCACACCACCAGAGAAACATCTGATTACAGACCTAATTGTGTTTCTCAAAAGGAAAATGTCTCAAAATCCTAAAACTGAGACCAAGTATGAAAAATAAAATGGAAAAATGTGTTGTATACAAGTTTCTCAATTTGAAGTTTAACAAAATATAATTATGATAATAAAAAATTATAATACTTTACATTGAGAAACCTAGTGTTCTCACCTATGCTGAATATAGGATTTCCTTAACCTAAAGCTGTGTGCGCATGACAATAGCAAAATATTTTCCCGTCCAGAGGAAACTTTTCTGCTCTTCTAGGTATGATTAATGTGTACAAGAGAAATCGAAAATTCTCCCTTCCTTGATTTTCTTTGGAGGTTGCAGCGTGGGTGGGTTAAACCTGTAGAAGAGTTTACACTTCTTTTTTTTTCAGGCCAGAAGCTCTGTCAGTTGACATTAATAAACTTATTCCTCAGTGTGTGGGAGGAGGGGAGAAATGTTTTGGAGACAGAAACATGATGAGAAGTCCAGACTTTCCTTCAGCTCTGAAGGGAAGTGTGTTATTTCTCTGTACCCTCACTGAACTTCATCTTCAATATTAGGTTTTGGTTAGTAAATATTGTAAGGAATGTAAGTCAAGCTCACCTTTTCCTCATAATAAAGCAGAAGGAAGAGATGGACTGTGTCAGTTCTTAGCCTGTAAAACTGGCTGCTTGAAACCCTTGAGCATTGGTAACAGCTACCAGAAACTGTTTTTTGCCATGATAAAAGCTGACCACACTAGCTTTAATTTAGCTGTTCATTATTACTTGATGAGAAGAACTACCTACTGATTCTTTCATGGCTTTTAAATTTCATATGGTGTTTCTTTGGCAATTCCCCCCTTCTTCTTCCTTTTTTTTTTTTTTTTTTTTTTTTTTTTTTTTTNTTTTTTTTAATTTTTATTATATATTCTATTGAAACCCTTGGTTTTGGTCATTGTATTTGAAAAAGAAGCTTCTCTTTCACTGCTGGAGAGTGGTAACAAATGAATATGTATTCATATTGGCTTTTACTGAAACTTCCTATACATGTCCAGCCCAAATGGCAGAACAGCGGTTCAACTTGAACAGGTTGTTTACCATTTGAGATTTGAAGTATGGAAAACAAGTTTCACTGAGGAAATATCTAGATTTTGGGGGGTTTTTTGTTTGTTTGTTTGTTTTTGTTTTTTTTTAAGCAAAGGCATGAACTGGACACTTCACTTCTCTCTCTGCCAGCAAACTTAAACAGTGAAGACATGAAATGTTTATTTTGCAGTTTGTGTAAACTGTAGCAAGTGTTAGCTCAGGTAGCATTTGCATTGCACAATTCTTCATAAACAAGTATGTTAATTGTAGAGCTATTATTGTATCATCAAAGACTGAAAGCTTAAATGTCAGTTAAAAATGGAACCATGTCAGTTCTCGGAATTATAAAATAGATTCCTTAATTTTATTTCTCTTTGTAGATAATTAAGGGATGTTCTGTTTATTACTTGAGACAGTTGTTAAATGTAGAGTCTTATATAGCTGCATGCTCAAAACCACAGTGTGATCAATGGTGGCTTTTAATGGCCATGAAGTTAAACATGTGGCTACATCAACAAGTTACCATGGGGTAAACTACTGAGTGCATTATCTCTGGTTAGCTACTGTGCAGTGACTGCTCACATCCTCACTGTTACCCCACGGTAGGTGTGAGGTCCGCTTCCATAAGGGGAGTACAAAGACAGCTCCTCTGAAGCTGCAGGAGCCAAAAGGGCAACATGTAGTAATCCCACCAGAATTACTGTAACTTCAGAAAGGCATAAAATGGAGATAACCCTCAGTGGTTATGAAGTGCAGTGTTGCCTGGGGTTTTTTGTTTGGATGGGTGGATTTGGTATTTTTTTTGCTTCCTTGTGGTACTGCACAGGTATGCAGACTGGGATCTGAACATGAAGAATTTTACCCAGTCTTGGTAAAGAGAGCCTCTTGGAGAGGCTCTGGCCCCTCCATCCACCAGCGAAAACCCAGGAGTAGAAGATGCTTCTCCTCATGGTTGACTTTCATAGTGTCTTATGTGCAGACAAGGTCAGTTAAGAAGAATATAGAATTATGAGAACTCAGTTGACATGATAGACAGGGGTAGAAGGATGGAAAAAAATACTGATTCGCACCAGTATCAAGAACGAGGAAGAAAT
Organism: Phoebastria nigripes; assembly: GCA_035582835.1. Taxonomy (NCBI): domain Eukaryota; kingdom Metazoa; phylum Chordata; class Aves; order Procellariiformes; family Diomedeidae; genus Phoebastria; species Phoebastria nigripes. The sequence continues at coordinate 239,925 of JAYKAV010000156.1, forward strand.
GGGTTCTCRGTGACAAGAGGAGCTTATACTACAGCTTGCATGTAGGTGATTCTCCTGTGCAACAGCTCATTAAGTGTTAAGCTGGGCAACATACTAGCTTCTAGTGAATTAAAAAAATTGATAACATCAATAGTTGAGGAGAAAAAACAATACATTCCCCCAAGGTTGGGAACTTTTTGATGTGTTCTCACTTGGGTGTCAGCATCAATGGCAGTGCAACACTATTTAAACTGCCATTGATTCTGGATGTTTTAAGAGATATAATGAGAAAAAAGACAGAATAAAAATAAAGAGACTGCAAGATGCTAACAAAGTAGTAAGGTAGCTGATAAATGGTGAGGAGAAAGTCAAGAAATGAAACTCAGAAAAAAATATATGTGACACAGAACTAAATAGCTAGGAAGGACATAATCCCTAAATTGGTCATATGCTTATAAACAAATAATACAATATAGTGTAGAATACAACTTTTATTAGCATGCCAGCAATAATTCAAGTGTTTTTCTAGGGTTCTCTTCTGTTTACTGATGTTTTTAATCTCTTTCCTCCTAAGTTAAATGACTGACTCTTTCTGCTTTAACTTTGTTAATTTTAGAATTGTTGTCTTTCCATATGTGCAATCTCTAATGGATGGAGTTGGTATGGTTTCACAGTCTATATATTTGGGAGTATTGCAGCCTCGACTGCTATTCGTGCTTCTGCATGTGATCTTGCTCCATACTGTTAAGATGTGGATTTTATTTCTTTATTCCACCTAGCTTCTTTGGTTTGAAAATACCTTTGGTTACTGAGGAATTGTAAATATAAACTTGTTGATTATAAATATAATGTTTACAGAGTTTATTTCTCATATAGCTGTGTTTTCTGCTCTAAGGTCACTGTCTGCATTTTAGACTACTTATATTTAGTGCAAGAAYGCCTAGGGCCTTCTTGAGCAAGTAAAACTTGCTTGTGCTTTGAGTTTGTTAGATGCAGGTCAGTTTTGATCTTGAGGTCCTATAAGCATGTCAGCACAGAAATGTGTCCAGGATAACTTCCCCCCCCTCACGGCAAGAATTAGTAACCTGGACATAGTGTGCTACTGTAATTATACATTTACTGATGCAAGGTGTTCATTTCCTACCAGCTTGGAGTAAAGTGACTTTTATCTGTACCTGTTTGATTGTGTATGTTTCCCTTAAGAAACCCAACTCCAATGACTTTTTTTTTTCCTTCACATCTTATACGGTGGAAAGGCTGGATATATTTGGTGCCTATAATATCACCAACCCTTAGATAAGGCCTGTGTATTCCAAGTCCTTCTCTCTATTTGTGATTTAAATGCAGCATTATACCAACATGTCCTTTCCTGAATCTGTGAAGTACTATGTTATCTTGATCCTGCTTTGTATAAGGTATTACTAAACTACACTTGAATTAATGTTTTCTGGAATGTTTCCTCCAAACCTCTGCAGCTTTGTTAGAGGAAAATTGAGAGAGTTTCAAGAAAGCATCATAAAAATGGATTGTTATGAAAACATCATTCAAACAAGTATTATTTGTGTTAAACTTTCTGTGCAAATACTTGGCTGGCACATATAATTAAATATAATTAAAAATACTGCTTTGTGCCGGGTGAGTCAGGCTTTTTAATTTCACAGCAACAAATCGTTTCCCATTCTAGTTCTATTTTGTGGACAAAATTCAGTTATTCTCGAACATAATGCTTGCTTCTCATACACTAATGCTGACTACTGGTTGAAGTATGCAGGTGCAATTTAACTTTTTTGATAACATTCGTTCCTTTAAACTGGTTAACATTTCTGTTTGAGTATGACCAGATTATTTTGTTCTGGTTCCTATTAGCAAAATAATTAAGTATGGGACAAAGCTGAAAGCTAAAATAAGTCTTCCACAATAATACAGCTACTGCAGATATCTGTTACTTAAAAACAAAAAACACCCCAGGCAAACTCAATTAAAGTTAAAAACTGGTGTATGTAAGTTAGCCTGTAAGCCTGGATTATGTTTCTTTTCCCCCACATAATGTGCCTTGCAAGGCACAGATGTTTCAAAAGCCCCTGCATTTATGGGGAGCTAGTTAATAGCTGTTTCCACCTTAGTGGAGAACTGTGGTGCTCAGGTGACAGCTGAAGTCTACCCTCTGGTGATGTTCTGACAAAACTTCTGCTGTCTGGCTCTAAAAGTCTATCCAGATAAAACTATTTTGAATCTGTTTACTCAACTGTGACTTACGGCCTAATTTCTGGAAATAAAACACCAATCAACTTCAAGTGTGTCTTTGCGTGTATCACATCTTTCCTAAACCTGATTTACCAAAGTTGCAGTAAAACCCAGATTTGTTTAAAAGCTGACAGCACTTGTATCTTTTAAACCTCTGTCTTATGTCTTATCTATAGTAATGACCAAAAATAGCATTTTGGTTTTCTGGGGAATTTTTCTTTCTTGTTTTTTCAGTGTATGCCGAGAATATTTTCAGAACGGTGGGAAAAGAAAAGCACTCGAGAAAGATGAAAAAAGAGCACTTCTTGCTTCCAAGACCACTCCAGCTTTAAATGTTCCCCAGGCTCCCAAGATTGAAGATCCCTTGCCAAACTTTGGCTTGACAAATCATGAAGCTATAGCAGAAGAGTAAGTTTTACTTGTTTTCCAGACTTTTTTTTCCCTTCTGTGTGTGATAAGACTTAACCTGGACGTTTTTTCCCCATAACATATTAGATAAGTCTGATGTATTTTTAATAGTTAAGAAAGGGCATTTTCATGTGAACATACATACATGTTTCAAGAAATATTTATGTTGTATATTTTGGTGGATGCCATAAAAAAATTGCTTGAGAATGACAACTTGGTCATCTTCATTTAAGTGTTAGAGCAGTTTCACTTTTGTATGTCATTGGTGTGCAATGCAATTTATATTAAACCTTGAGGTGAAATAAGGGAGACGTTAATTAAGTTAGAATCTAATGGTTGTTCAGCATTGTTGAAAAGTCAATTGCTTATGTAAGTACTAAGTGCCAAATGTAAATATCGGCGTACTTAAAACTTTCTCTTCATAAATAATTGCAGAGAAACTCTTGATTCCAATTATATACTTCAAAACCAATTTTGAATTCTAACCCTTAATTTTAAATGTGCTAGCTTTCTGATGACTGGCTCTGCAGAAGTTGTAGTATCCTTGAGGTATTTTCCTAACAACAGTTTTAATTTTGTTTTTGACCTTCACTCGAGTAAGAATTTTTTTTTTGGCATTCCGGAGTAGATTTATTTCAGTTACAGTCCCACCCTCCCTTTTTTCCTAAATAACATGGGTCATGTTTGTGGCTATTCCATGTGTGATGGAAAGAATTTAATATTTTGCAAGTATAATGGAATAATGAATGCATAAGTGTATTATCATTAAATGTTACACTTATGACTTGCTTCATATTCTTTATAGACCAGTTCCTACAACTGTCTGCAATAGTGTTTTTTCTGTTCTGTGAAGAGATTTTTCTCATTGTAGCATGTCTTCTGTGATCAGCACTTACTTTAAGTTAGATATAGTACTAGTTAGGAAAGGAATGAGCGTATTACTAAGGTTATTAGCAGATGTGTCTGTCCCTACCAGCTGGCATCTTTTGTGGTCTCTCATGTTTGTGAAGTAACTTGCAAGGCATAAAGATCCCAAATGCGTATGTAGTTGAATAGTTCCATGCAAAATGAAAACATTTTCCCCATTGTCGTCCTATTACGACAAGGCAAAACAGATGCTTCCAAAATGAAGGTAGTGGCTTCTCATCAGCTGACTTCCCCCACCGACTCCTCTTTCTGGTGCTCATTTTACTAAGTCAGCCTCAAAATAAAAACCTGTTTTTAATGAGAACTGCCAGGCACTTTCACACAAAGGACTGATGGGATACTAATACCTTATAATATCTCAATAACACTGGCATTTGTTAACACATAATTTTAGCATTACTATAAATAGCAATTTGTTGGTACTTGTTTATTTAAATCAATGGGTTTGATGATCATACGCTACTTAAAGTTGATTTGTCTTCCAGTGGGAGGCCTTGTCATGATAAAGCATTAGCTCTCTCTTTGCATGTGCTCTATCTTCATACTTTGTACAGAGTTTATAATGGCTGTTGCTGAGCTAACTTCACATGAGTTTCTTCTTGCTACCAGTAGTCTGTAGCCTTACCTTTTGTTCTGATGAGTGTGTATAGAAAGTAGTTAATAGAGAAGTTTTAATTTAATAACTTTAAAAGTATTTGTTAATATAGCAAGTGATGATGATTTTTATCTTCATTCTCAAAACTATAAAAATACATACATCCATGAAGACATACCTGGCAAAGGCAAGATTCATAATATTTACCTAAGTAAGCAACAAATAGTAGTAAGGTTTTTAGTAGCTGTACAGACCTTAAAGCAACAAGATATACCTGTTCCAAGTTACTGCCCAGAGAAATCAAAATTCAATTTCTTCCTCTATGCCTTATAGAAGAAATTACAGAGTTTATCAGAATGAAAATGGATTGTGTATTACACAAAGCTTACTTTTCTCTTGAAATGTTTTTCTACCATGTCTACACTGATCAATTAGTGAAGTTTTTGAATCTTGGTGAGGTCTTGGTACAAGGGGTATGGGGGAACCTCCCCCATAATACACACACACACACACACTCTCTTGTTCAAATACTGTCACTCCGTTCTGGTAATGTAATGCTACAAATAAGAGTTGTGGAGTTGTCTTAGGTATGGCTAAGCCTGTGACTTTTTGTTTTACTCTGATAAGTGTAAAGACAATAATTTTGTTCTTCCCATATATAATCCTCTCTCAAATAGTATTAAAAACAGGTTGCTTATGTAGGAGCTCTTTCTGAGCTTACCTTTACTGGCAAGCCACTGTACTTTGCTTGATAAGGAGCAAAGCTAGCTCAGGAATAAAAGGTTCCACAGGTAGTGAAAAAGACACTGGGAGATGTGGAGAGAAGTAGGAAGCACTCAGCCAGCTCTTAAAGGTGATGGTAGGAAACATTATAGGAACCAGAAGGGCAAAGTTTACTGCAACTCAGAAAGTCATTCAGCTACTTTGAACCCATTTCCAGTGGCTCATGTTGCTCACCTCTTTGTCAGATTAAAATTGGTCAGTCTCACAGAAATAACTAATGTGAACAGTCCTTTTCTACTTTCATCTATATAAAAAGTAATGTATTGTCCACAGTACTTCCTTCCATCCCAGAATGAACTCTTATGTCTCTAACGTTACAACTGCACCTGTTGTGAAGCTGGACATCAAAGTGGCTCAGTCTTGCAAGATAAAAGTGGCTGTTATCTGCTGTTTAACAGCTCCTCCCTTCAATAAATCAGTCCCCTCTTTGTTCTCTTCTTGAGTATTGTTTCTCTTCTTTTTCCATCAAATTAAGCAGTCTTGCTTTTTATCCTTAATGGTAAAAATCACAACCTTTTTGGTATGGATTCTTCTCAGGTGCTGGTTTTTGACTGTCTCTTAAGGTACAACCTATCATTACTACTTTCATATGTATCTCAGCAAGCTAGACCTTCCCATTGGATATCTTTATGCRTGGATGTTACGAAAGATTTGAGGCATACCAGTGTTGCCACTCAGAACCAGATGTATAGCTTTGTTCTGCTCTTCTGACAGCAGCATAAGGCTTCTGAATTTTTTTCCCCTCCACAGAGTAATTGAAAACTGTAAACTAGGAGATCAGCACTTGAAGTGATTAATTTCAGAGATAAAGTGACTTTCCTTATGGTCACATAACTGCTCTAATTCTGTCTACTTCCAAGAGAAAATGTCACTTACCTGTATAGCACCTAGTTGAATAATAGGTGCATTTTTAAGGGGGCTAATAATCAAGAGCTGCAGTCCATTTAATAAAGTTCTTGAAATAAACAAGTGTGGGATATATTTAAGATGCACTCATTTCCCAGGTTATGTATACTTCTTTACCAGTTCCTGATCTTTAACTATTCACATTTTGGTTTTCTATCTGTACACTAATGCATTGGAGAACTGTGGATTCAAGATGTGCTTGGAGATTACCTGCAGTGGCAAAGTACTTCCCTTGCTTTAATGTTGCCTTGACTGAAAATCATTAGGAAACAGCGAGTTGAAGGGTGATTATCAATGAATTCAGCAAGACTACATTTCTAACAAAGTCACTGGCTCACTGGATCAGTGATCGTCACCTAGATTACAGTTATATTCTCACTGAGGAATCTGACTTAAGAGTTACAGTGCTGAAAAAGTAGGTATCTGAATTGGTGGTCTTCAGACCATCTGAATTGGTGGTCTGTGCTCTCTGTATATGTTCAGTTCTAAGTGCTTCTGAAGAGCTTCAAAATGATATCAAGCACCTAACTAGGATCCTGTTCCTACTGATAACTGGCAGCCTGAGAATTGCCACTAAGTGATTTATGACACCTGTGTTCTGAGAGGCTGCAAAACCTGACAAGCAACAGGAAGTCAAGACACAAGTGAGCATCTGAATCTCTGCTGCTTTTAAGGTTTCAAACTACATTTGCATTGAACTTAGACTACAAGGCTCCTTGGATGTGACACACCTATCAGAGTGAATTCGCCCTGTATCGAATGCCTTAGATCTGTTATCCATTGGTGTAGAAGAGTTTCTGGCTTCTACTCAGCTTGGAATCCAGAGTTGTAGCTTTCCAGAAGCGTGCCCCAATGCTGTAGTAGTCTGAAGTTGTGTCCCCCTTCACCCAGTCAAAAATAACACTGCAGCCAAGAATGCGGGTTTTGTAAGAGAGGAAGACAGAATACATCACAGTGATTTTTCACTCTTCCGTAGCTGAAGTGGGCTCTCATGGAGATTAGAGGGTTCTGGGTTGTGCTGCTTAATTTTAATCTGTACAAGTATTTCATCGAACACTTTAAATGGAAAATGTTAAGATCTCTAGAGGCTGTTACTCTTCTTTATGGGAAGTTTTCTCTGCACCATAGAGTCACGTTCCCTCTTGTTGTGTTTCCTGTGGTCCCGTGTGTCTTCTATTCTTTTGCTGTTACCATTGGACTCTTACATAGAACGCAAGCATACAGACAGACATACGTTTTTGTGTTTGAATGAGAAAGAATTGGCCATTAGTGTCTCCATTTGCTAGATAAGGAGACGTGCTGGTCTGAGAAATGTCATACTAGCCTTACGTGGAAAAAGACACTACATGACTTCAGCCCATGTTTGTGATTTGTGGCCACTAGGACCTGAATGGTCCCTCTGCAGTAATCAAATTCCTGTTGTGCAGATTACATTGTGATTGGCACCCAAGCTGGGAAAAAATTGTTGCTATCATCTTCATTGTGAAATCTCACTCAGTACTGACTGACTTACAGGGTAGCCTGGTAATGTGTGTGGTTTTAACTTAAAAATAATTGTTGCACTATTTGCCTTGGTGATGCTGGTATTCTGACAGAAGTATCCCTTGGATATCTTCTATTCCATGTAGAAGCAAAATCTTTAAACTTGGCATTATTATTCTGCCGAATGCAACAAGAAATCTTCTCTTGCTTCTCCAACATCCTCTCTGTGGTAGATCACTGGGAGTTTAGGAGGAGCACAGAGAGCCCAGATCTCTTTATTGCTGCTTAAAGATAACTTTTTTCTGCAATATTCCTTACTGCTTTGTTGTTGCTATGAGTACAACCATGGCTTTGTCGGACTCCATTGGCCCTGCAGATCTGTTTCTGAAAGTTTTTGCAGTTACCTGTCTCTCTAGGGCTGAATCTTTCCCAGAACGATGACAAATGATATTTTGGAGATGCCAATTGGAACTGGCTACAGAAACTTGAAGCAAAAAGCAACATTTGCTTGCTGGAAAGTTATCATTCTCCTCCCTTTCAATTCCCTGTGAAAGCTGTGAATTTGCATTTGTTTTGGATTTTGGTTATTCTAAGATCTTACAAATCATGATGGAAATTTTTAGATACAGCCCTGTAAATGATCCAATAGAAAGAGCTCGAACTGTTGGGTGCTAGTGGTGCTGTTTTTTTTTTTTTTTTTGTTTGGTTTTTTGGGGGTTTTTTTTTGGGTTTTTTTTTTTTTTTTTTTTTTTTTGATATGTGGATGCACTTATCAAGTTGTGTTTTAGAGTACAGGCAGATGTGAAGTCTGTACTAGTGGACTTGAGTCTGTACTAGTGGACTTGAACAGAATTGTTTAACTCCAGCATTTACTGGTTTGTTGCAATTGCAAAGAAAGAATAAACAGCAGGAGCCTCCAAATTCAGAATGCAAGGAAAAGAAAAAAAACTAAAGAAAAATGTCTTTGATTGTAGGATGTATTCAACAGCTGAGTCCTTGATATTAGTGATAACTGAGTGCAACATTCAAATTCTAATTTTTTTAAGAGGGACAGCGTATCAGGTTAGACAAACTAAGTGCCAGGACGAGGCAAAACCTTTAAATGATGACGAGATAGCTGACTACCAGTACTTCTGTACAGGTGCATTATCTTACCTGATGCTACATTGTATATACTGGTAACTGCCTTAGTCATGAAAAAAATGCGTATGGTTGCAAACTTTAAGACCACAAATGTTCCTCTAGGCATTGGTCAAGGAGACTATCCTTTGGAAGATAAGAATGCTTTCAGAGGCAAGGCAGCAGTCACTATCCTCAAAAGTTGCCAGGCATCTTTTTTTCTTTTCTTTTTTAAACTATATATTTAACTTAAAGAAAAGAGCAATGATGTCTTTAGCTTCATAAAGGCATTTCAGATTGGTTTTGCAGTTGGTCACAGATGATGTCAGAGCTTCCCAAGAAAAGGCAAATCTCATCTGCCAGCCTCTAGCATATCTTCTGCTGTGCTATAATGGGAGCTTCCACCAGACAGTACAAGAATGTCCTCTCTTCGTTTCTTCAGTCTGCTATTTTCTTTCTGATCTCCCACTCCTCAGTTTGGAATCTGGTTGAGAAGATGATGGGCTAGTTATTCAGTGTGGGTTTTTTTTTTTCCTTTTCCATGATGTTTTGGAAGGGTATATGTGCATCTCTGCAGCATTCTGGAACTAAAGTATTAAAAGTGTCCTCAGCAGTCTGTCAACCTCTTTCTATCAGTCCAAGCAGTATGTCATGATTTCTCAAGTTAATACCWTTTTTTTTTTTTTTTTTTTTTTCCTTTTCTTCTTCCCTCCAGTCAACCTTTTGTTGTTTGGTAGCATAGTTAAGTATTTAGCATTACAGCCATTGGCCTTCTTATCTATAATTTCACCCTGAATAGTAGGGTCGTCACACAGTGGCAGATAAGGAGATAGATTTTTGGCTTACTAAAATGTTCTCCAGAATTCTTATGGGATAAATCTTCATTTTTGAGTACTTCAGAAGTACTCTGATTAGGACTCTCTTTCCTAAACCAGATGGCTATTTTTGACTATTTCTCATTAAAAAGCTTTTGGATACTCCAAAAGAAAACTGGTTGCATGGCATGGAATAGACCTCTTTTTTTCTAAGTAGTTTTGAGGGAATACTTCAGTTCATTTAGATGTTTAGAATAACTTCCCTACAACTTAAGCAGCCAGTTTTAAGTTTGTGGCTCTGCATGGACTGATCTAACCCTTTCACAGCATCTATTGAAAACGGAATGGGAGTGAACCTCCAGCATTTTAAAAAATATTAGCTAGCATAAAGCAAATAAAATATTTTAAAATTTTTGCAGGGAATATCTAAAAATGAAAACATTTAGGTTTTTTTTTGTTTACCTTGGAATACCATTTTGTGTTCTCTTGTCTTTATTAAACCAGTTATGGCATGTGACTTCAGATGCCCTTTAAAATGGGACTGACAAGTAGGTAGGTCATGGAGTGTTCTCAGTTTCTCTTTTAAATTCCTGAAATTTTAACTCTGATGACTTGYGTGACTTCAACACCAATAAATACCACAAGAAGGTAAGTGGGAAACACAAAGCAATAGAGAAAGCCTGTCTAGTGGACACTTAAGTTGCCATTTTAGTTTCTTACTACAAGTACACAAGTTAACGTATCACAGCTGCTCTGAACATAAACTCTTCTGCTTGAGGACCATCTGGATGGAGACTGGTTCTTTAGGTATCTCAGCAATTCAAGTAAGGCATTCACTTCTATTAGTCACTACTGTGGTGTTCTATGAGAAATTTTTTGCATTAGTTATCTGACATTGTAATTCAGAACATAGCTTCAAAAATAACATTTGATAAAACTGAATTCTTGCTGCTTCTTAGATTGCTCCACTCCTTGGGGAAGATCAGATTACTTGATGTTGGTAGCTGCTTTAATCCATTTCTGAAGTTTGAAGAATTTCTGACAGTTGGCATAGATATTGTTCCAGCTGTTGAGGTATGTAATGTTTGCTGAATTTAATATAAATTTGATTCTCAGATATTTTAGAATGCTTCAAAATGACTGTAAAAAAGAAAAAAAGTATGTTTAATACTTAAGTAGGTATCTTAAATATCTGTGTTTTAAAAGGAACTGTGGCCCTCCTACTACATCCTTTCCCGTGAACAGGCTCTAAATTGTAGTTGTGTTTTGTTTTAAAAATCTAATTTTTTTGAAGAGTTATGCCTTTATAAGGCAGTTGTGAATCTTAAAATTGGAAAACTTTAGTAGCCATCTTTTAATGGCATTTCAGATGAGTCCTTGCATCTTAAAAGGCATAAATAAAAACTGAGTAGGCTTATGCTTAGGCATGAACCTCTCAGAAGTTGCATTTGCTGACAGAAGGAAATGATCAGTGACTGTACTTGATGAGTTTTTCTGGGGAGTTTTACTAACCAGAAGAGCACTGTAAGGGGGCTTTTCAGTTTATTGCTACACATATTCTTGAACGTCCGCAATCCTGAGGACAAATTTATCAGCACTTTTGGGGTAAATTGCTTTATTTTCTCTAGGTAGTAAGGTTCTCAAATGCATTAATTCTGCTATAATCATATGTTCTTTCTGTCTTTTGCCCCTGGCCCAACTTTTGTCAGTCGTAATAGCATTTATCAACCAAGGAAAATGACAAAGTGGAATGAAAATGAAAAGATACAGAAGGGAATTCACTTCTGACAGAAAACAGAAAAACCTTTGACCATACACATCTTGACCACTTACAGTTTAAAATCAGGCTCTATTAAAATCAGTGGCCTAAGGTAACCAGAGAGGTGAGAAGAAGTGTACAAGTACAATAATACAGTTAACTTGAAAGTAATGTTTTCTTATTTGCTGCAGTGTCGTTTACATGCTAAGTGCATGGTATCTTATTGTGGTCACCAGGTTTAGTCCACTAACACCTAATTTATATTTTTGCATATATGCTTAGAGATAATGAAAGGTATTCTTGAAAAAAATCTGAGTCTGATCAATTGCTTTTTAAAGCAATTCAATGTTAGTTTCATCTAAAACACGGAAAAACTTTGAGTGGACTCCATCTTGCCTAATTTGAAGAATAGGCATCAGTTGCCTAAACATGATTGCCTTCCACCACTTAAGAGGCTGTAGGACATCTGCATAGGGTTGTTGGGCATGACACAGGATGTAAAGGAGACACATGCCACTGAAGTGGCAGCCTGTGGCACCTAAAATTGGTAATACATGGCAAGTAAATTTCCAGCTAAGATATATAGAGCATGGGTGTCTACATCCGAGGTTCTATGTTCCAACTGCAGTCAGTGGAGATCTATTAAAAATAGTCAGTGAAACCTAAACATCTGCTGTTTCATGGTGAGGTGAATTGTGTTCTGACCTTGTGGGCTGTATCGACTAGCTCACCAGTGACTATAATGGGAGCCTAGGCACCTGAAGTTACATGAGCTGAATCTAACCATTAATTTTGGGGTGTGGATAGTTAATATTTTGCTATCTAGTCTATCGTGCTGTTTTCATAAGAAAATTACTTTTGTTCTCATGAAAGTCAATTTAAATGTACAGCGACCAAAACCATTATTGGAAGAGTCCCAGAAAGGTTACTTCTGTGGATGTAATGGAGGAATGTGAGTAATCCAGGCCAGACAATAGGAGAGGGAGTAGTCAGGTAGCTGCAATTGCTGTGTACTAACTAGTTCTTCAGGCTCTCTCCCAGTACATGGGAAAGATAGATAATTGATTTCTTGTCATCTGACAGAGTTAGTAGCATAGCTTGATGATAGGATCTCCACGGAGTGCTACTGTACAGATCAATGTAGTTACTGTGAGTCCTGTCCCGGGCTCACCAGCTCCTCTTCCATCCTCTTGGATACTTTGGTGTGTTCAGGGCACCATGCAACCTAGCTAGCAGGCGTCCCTGGAGTGACATGGAGTACAGTTTGTACACTCAAACTCATCTGCTGGAATAAGCTTAGACCCACCTCCAAAACAGAATTAATAAGCCCTGATGTATTCAAGATGACTCTACTTTGAGCTGCATCAGCACCATAACCTCCTGAATAAATTTATCTTTAGGCCAGCAGTTGCCTGCACTGATTTAAGACTTCAGAATAATAGCCAGAGGGTTCTTGTGGTAGTTAATGTCATTGTCTGACCTGAAAAATAGATCTGATAACTTAGTGGTAGAAGCTGAAAATAGAACTGGTAAAATCTTCTGATTTAGCAGATCTTTTAGATAAGATACCAAAATACTTTCTGAAACACGTTGAAGCATAGAGGCTTCTTAGGAAGTCAGTTTCTTGAATAATATTGAATAGAGGGTTAAATAATTCCTTCTTTATTAATAGAAATAGGTTAATCCACTTTCTGCACATAGAAATGCTTTGGGTATAGACCAAGTAGTTGAGTAAAATACTTCAGCTAACTTGAGGAATAAGAAGGATGTAACTGTGGAAAAAGTAGGAGAGGAACCAAAATGTTAGTTATATAATTGAAGACGTTCATTCTTTTAACTGTTCAGAATCTGTATGTTTCAGAGCAAAAATGCGAACTGTAGAGCTATGAATATGGGAATATAATGGGAATATCGTAATCTAGTTTTGTGTTTTGATTGGGGTGGGTCTGCACCAAGAAAAGATTGGTGTTCTCTTTAATTAGGCATTGTTCACTCATCACTTTTCAGTGTATTGGTGTAAGGTACACTGAGGGAAACATGCAGTATTATAAACTAGGAAGAGGGAACTGAGACAGGGGTAAGCAGAGCAGGTTTCTTCTTGACTTGGTGTTTTTGTTGGCCACTCCTTCAAGCATTCTGCTTGTAACACAGATATTCTGGAGTATAATTAGCAGTAGTTATTTTCTGAAAGGAGTTTAATTTGTCTGCGCTTAAAAAAATAAAAATAAATAAATAAATAAAAAGGCAAAATTGGAATGAAGGGAGAATCTCCACTTTGGAAAAATCCAAATAAATATATTCAGAGACAAAAAAAGAGGCTGGAAGACTACTGGAATTAAAAATTTGAAAATACAGGTAGGATTGTGTTCTTAAATGTCAGTGGATGCATGGCAATATGACTGCTGTTTCAGTGTCTAGAAGGACTTTAACATCAGTTCAAGACTTGTATATCTAGAGTTTAGTAGCAATCTCTAGTTTAGCAGCATTTTTGTCCTAAAACTGCCTGCAGAGTTCACATTCCACTTGAAACATATTTTAGTCCTGAAATTCTTTAACATTATTTCTGCATAATGTTTTATGAATATTTTTCCACTACTGAGAAATACTTGTAGTCTAAATTTTTTTTTCAACTGTGTATGTATAACCTCTAACTTTTTAAGTCTTCCTTCTAAGTATAGGTAGCATGTTACTCTGAAGAATTACTCTTCAAAGCACTTCTTTCTTTTAAAACTTATTAGAGGATATAATGAAATTACTACTGTTAATTTCCTGCTCTAAATATTACAAGGAAGCAGCATATAGCCCTGCAGGTATAATGGTTGCAATTAAAATTTCTTGATTATAGCCACATAATGCAAGTCTCTTTCTTGATTTTTGCAAATTGGAGGCCAAGATTAAAGCTACTGAAAAATGAATCACAGGGGGGTTTTTTTGAACATTGATTACTTTTTCTAATTTTCTGCATATTCTCAGAAGAGAATGTGATTTTATATAAAAAGAAATAATGTTCTCTTCTACTTGGAAACAATTGTGCGTATCAGTTGCTTTATGAATACCTTTACAATAGTGTTCTGTGATCTCTTTTTTTGAATATTGTTTCATAAAACACACTATAAATATTTTTGCAGTATGAAAATGCAACAGATCTAACTCCACCTTTCAGACGTGCTCTGCAGAATGTTTTGTCTCTGCTTTCATGTTCACTTACCTGTTTAGAAATCTGTCGTTCACTGCACATTCTCTAGGCATTAATAAAAATTTTTGTTGCTATCATGTTGAAGCCTTGTATCTTAGTATCTTTTTTATGAGAGAAGTCAGCCCAGGTTTTGATGAGYATAAAGTGTCAAAACTTAAACGTAGTGAATAGCGTACTGTTATTCTTATTTTTTGAGTGCTCTGTAATTAAGGATGTTAAGAACTTATTCTCCTGTATGTGGTGATGTCATTTCCAGTCTTCGATGGCTTGAGCACGCAAATGATCAACAGATGAATTTAAAGCCCTTACCTTATTTTGATAACTGCCCAAGTGTGTACCGCTACACTTTGCATTTACAGCAAGGTTGAAACAGGGACCTGCATCATTGCTGCAAAGCAGTTAGCATGCTGTAACTTTCTAACATATCTTGCCTGGCTGTAACTTCTTTATGTTTCTGTGCCAGTAAGGAATGTCACTTTTTTCCAAGTGACCAAACTACTAAGTTTCCTGGATTCTTTACAGAACTGGTGGAAACACTGAGGTATCAAATTTTCTAATTACTGATTTCAGGTTTATTAAAAAAACCAAAGGCAAAAAACAAACMACCACATAATTTAGATGTAAATTTTAACAATTCCATTGTTTCATGCTATTGCCACATTTTAATATGCAACTATCTTGACAAGGTATGGTATACTAGGAAAACATGGTATTTTGGCAGTCCATAGGGGATACTTTTGGCTTCCAGCATCTGGAGAAACAAAAGCAATGTAGGCTTATCTGAGTTCTTTTAAAATCATTTATGAGATAGTTGATTTGACACTTTGTTCTATTCGGGCTAAATTTTTTTTTTTTTTTTTTTTTTGTTCTATTCGGGCTAAATTTTTTTTTTTTTTTTTTTAATGAATGGTTCTCAGCTATCAAATCTCCAGTAAATTACTGTACATCTGAAATTTTTCTTTGCAACCGTGAAAGCTGGAAATATGCATTATTTTTAAATTGGTGTTTTCAATTGTTTGTTTGATTTAATGACAAGGGGGGATATTCAGCAGGCTTGAATTTTCCTCAAGGGAATGAAGAGGTTGTTACTGATCATTCTGTAGGTTTGAACTGTATTTGCTCTTTAAACTAACCTTGATGTTTGTTTGGCTTTTTCTGTTTTTCTTATTCCACCAGAGCGTATACAAATGTGACTTCTTAAATCTTCAAATTCAGCAACCTCTCCAACTGGCACAAGATGCTATAGATGCCTTTCTTAAGCAACTGAAAAATCCCATTGATTCTCTACCTGGAGAACTGTTCCATGTCGTTGTTTTCTCGCTCCTCCTTTCTTACTTTCCATCACCCTATCAACGATGGATATGCTGCAAGAAGGCACATGAACTGCTCGTATTAAACGGCTTATTGCTTGTAATAACTCCTGATTCATCTCATCAGAATCGCCGGGCTATGATGATGAAAAGCTGGAAAATCGCCATAGAGTCCTTGGGTTTTAAACGCTTCAAGTATTCCAAGTTTTCTCACATGCACCTGATGGCATTTAGGAAGACTTCCCTGCAAACAACAAGTGACTTAGTTAGCAGGAACTACCCAGGAATGTTGTATATCCCACAGGATTTCAACAGTATAGAGGATGAGGAGTATTCCAACACTTCCTGCTATGTTCGATCAGATACAGAAGATGAACAGCTAGCTTACGGTTTTATGGAGCTACCTGATGCTCCTTATGACTCAGACTCTGGAGAAAGCCAGTCTAGTTCAATTCCTTTCTATGAGCTAGAAGATCCTATATTGCTTCTAAGTTAATGTAGTCATTGAAATGCCCTTTCAGTCAAACCTCTTGCTTAACTAATTTTGCTATACTAACATGGGCTCAACACACAAAAATGGTTTGCATAAAGAAAATGCAACGGTTTACAGAGTTTGCTATTTTTTTCTACTTTTGAATTTTAAAATTTATTCTTGTATGAAARTGGAAAAAATACAAGTTTTATGCAAATGACTCATGTCATAGCATAAATTGCTGTTACTTTCTTTAGATTTGTATCACTAATTTTTTTCCAGAAAGGTACCATTCTTTAGTGCTGTGAAGTGTGAATTCTATTTAATTTGCTAAATGTTGTTTCTATATTTTAACTCAATGTGGTTGAGCTTAAGGCACTGGAGTTGGTGGGCTTCTGAGAAGTATATGTAGGAAGAAATAATTTGCACTTTAATTAAATGTGCAGATAGATTAAGACACTTGGTTACACATGTCCCTTCTGAATTACGGAACAAAATTTTTTTCCAAAATTTGTTCCACTCTGGTTAAGCCTGGGCTGGAGAAAGTACAATGCTTGCACATTTGATTTTATGTTTATTGCAGGCCTCTTGAGATAACACCAAATGGAGATAACACCAAAACACTGGAATATATTCATCCACAGTTATAGATACTGTGTAATTTCATTGCATAAATAGTAGTTAGACATGAGATTTCTGAAGAGGTTATCCCCACCACCACCCCAAGGAGTATGGTACGTCTAGACAATTATGTTTCACTTCAAAGCTGGAACATGGTTTTGCAATTTTATGAGTGTACAAGCACTAACATATATCAGTATTTTCCCAATGATGGTGTTCTGTATTCTCTTCAAACTGTGTTTTTTGGGGGACAGGGTGGGTTTTGTCATGTTTTAAAGTAAATTATTTATGCATTTTAAAAACAAACGTTTTCTTTTATTGTTCTTACTTGTAGACCTCCCAAGTTATATGGTAACTACAGACCGATTTTGTAAAAAGGAACATGATTATACAAGTTTTTCAAGCATACACATATTTGCACAAAAACGTGTATTCAGACCACAYGAGTGAAGTTAACATACACTATTTGTTTGCTTATTTGGACCCAAAAATCTTCTGTTTAGTTAAATAAAAACTCCATAGCTGTCTGAAAACTGGTCTGCACTGTAAGGAGATGTAACAGAAGTGGTTTACATCTATTGAGTTTTTTAACTTGTGTAATAAATTTGTGAGTTTAGCAGGAAAAAAAAGTTCTGTTCAGTGGTAAAAATAGAGGACTCAGTATTAGTTTTGCTTAGATTTCCCTCCATTTAAAAATAATGGCCAGAATTTTCAGATTTGAATGTTAGGCTGTTAAATCTACATGTAAGTGCCTAATAATAAATGATTTGAACTAGGTGCCACATCATGGTTTTAAGACTGACTTCAGCAATGTGGTAGAAAATACTAATATATAGTTTCACAGGTGGTTGTGATGAAATATACCTTACACCATATTAACCTACCACATTGTATTTATAATACAGAAGTTACCAGATAAACTGGTAGTAAAAAGTTGTAGTGTGGATTTTACAGTGGTTGCTACAAAAATGAAACTTACCCGTTCCATTGAAGTTTTGCACTGGAAGTGTCACAGTTTGATCTGCCTGTTTTTCTTTTATACTGTTTCCTACAAAGTCATCCTGCATTGGTCCTGCTTACACTCAAACATGAACTGGACTGCAATGCTTTATTCTTTAATGTAAGCTTTTTGTGTCTCAATTCTTAAATTTAAAGCATCCTCTAATACCTGATTCAAATTTGTTATTCAATCTGAATGATATAGTTATATACAAACTAAGCAATTATATATGTGTAAAAAAAAAAAAAAAATTAAGTTTAGACATACAAATATCATGGTTGACTTTTTAAATTTTTTTTTTTACAGAGAATATTTCTCTAATGAAATACACAATGGCTTCCAAATTGGCTGTAAGTCAGTGTTTGCATCTAATGATTTACCACTTCACTTTCACTAAAATGTTTGTCATTCAAAGCCTTTCTTCTTCCCAGTCTCATGTTAAAGCTAAAATATTGGTGCTATAAATTCAGCTGTTTATGGAAACTTAATCTGTGCATACTTCAAAGTGTACCTAACATTTTAACTGATACTCCTTTTAAAAAAAAAAAGTTATATACCAGCTAACATACATGTTGGCATTGGTTAATGTGAATTGGTTTGTGATTCATACAAAAAAGCAATTCAGACCAAGATTTATCCCCCAAAAATAGTTTAAAATATTAACATTTAAAATTTAAGCCTTTTTGGCAGGGTAGTGACACCATTATATTTGTGGTTCAGGGACCTGAGATTCATAACAGCTTGGTTTTCTTGCTGCTCATTTTAAATACCTGAAGTGTTCTTTTTTTTTTTTTTTTTTACAAGGGACAGTAGATTGTGGTGGAGGAGGAAAGTGGGACTTATATAAATACTTATACCTCCCTGAACAATAAAGTGTTGATATCAGGAGTTGTTGGATATTTAGCTTTGGTGCAAGAAGAATGTTCTAGGTTATGAAATATTTGAAAATTATGACTGTGCAAGAGATCTCTCATTCTTAAGGTGCTGGAGAGGAAAAGGAAGAAAAAATGTGTATTTGCATTTCTGTTGTCTTTATGTCACTACTTTTTGTGAACAAAGCACATTTATTAAAAAAAAATAAACAAACTGAAAACCTTTTTAAAAATTGTTTCTTTGGGGTGGAGATGTCATCCTTTTTTCTTCCTGTGCAATCGGTTTATGCTGAAATCCAATGAAACCAATGCATAGTTATTTTCCTTATTGTCAAGAAAATAGTTGTGTTGGGTTTATTTTTTAAACAACTGAATTATAGTAAAGATGTTAAATTTGGTAGTTCAGTTTCAGCTTCTACATCTCAGTTGTGGTCTTTGCTTTATGGAAGGGTTTTTGGAGTTCCTCCAGTTGATACTGTATCATGTTTCTTTGCCTGCCCACTTACGATGCGACCACTTTCTAATGCAGTTCCTCTCTTCTCTCTCTAGATGTTCTTAATTTCTCCTCTATCTCCCTGAAATATCTTTGCAGCACCTGTTGTACATTGGCCCTTTGAGGTCATTGCTGTATTTTTCTACATGGTGATTTTGAGTACTGGAGGTGTTGGGAAAGGATGGCAATGGGAAAAGAAACCCAAAGAGCTGAAAATGCAAGGCTCCTTCTCAGATTCTAAGAAAATTAGATTTCAGCAGAACTGAAGTGTGTCCCTAGCACTGCAGAGCCTAGCTGGTATATTCTGGTCTCTTAACTTGACAATGAAGATCAGAAAATGTGATTTCACAGCTGTTCTCAGTATTGCTTCCTGCAGAATCTTTCTGTCCTTTTCTTCTTCAGGGAGACTTGCTGACTTGCCTTCAAAAGTGTGATCATTTTAAGTCTTTTTAATCGTATCTCCATGAATCAGCAGCATATCCTTGATTCCTTGCAGTTGGGATATGTATATATTCAGGTTTTCTGCTCGTTTTTCCTCATTTCCTCAATTTTCCTCAATTCATTGTTTTGTACCTGTAGACTAGCAGGAAGATTTTTTAGAAGGGTTGCACAGAAACTTCATTGTTTTTTTACATTTTAAGTAAAATATTCTCCAAGAAGTTCAACAAATAGTTGCTTGAAGAGTATTCCTAAATCACAGTTGGACAGATACAGTACCAACTAAGTGTTGTCCATGATGACAGTAAAGCATTCAAAGCACGTGACAACTGAGATTTCTACTGTTCTGCTTGCTAAAGAAAAACATCTTAGCTTTTTTTTTTTTTTTTAAAACCCATGTAACTGGCCAGTTTTATTTAAAATTTGAAGAGGGGTGAGGATTTTGGAGACGACTGAGGTCCTTGTGAATCAGTTGTCCGAATAATTGAGGCAGGAAAGACAGACTCTGTCAAGGTTCAGATGTTTGAGTATCCAGCTGCCGTGGGTCAGCAGTAGTGCTTCTTGACTAAGGGGATGAAGGGACTGGCTGTGATGAAGGAATTATAGGAACAAAGGACATAAATCCGCAGCAGGCCAGCCCTGTTGCAGTTCAAAAAGCCCCTGTGCAGCAGCTGTCTAAACTTACTCAAAGTCAAACTACCCTTGTTTTGCCTATCTAAGCAATGGAGCTATTAAGATCCAGAAACTTCCTGCTCTTGCCCACCTGCCTGCAAGGGCCAGTTCAAAACATGCACTTCCAACACAAAGTGTTGTGGAACACTGATGGTCAAGGAATTGTGCCTTCTGTATAATGCGAGGGTGGTGAAAGCTTTTGTTTGGGAATCACGTGTCCATCCAGAACTAGAGTCCTGTCCCCCAGAAGGCTCCTGCTAGCAAATGATGGGAAAGGCTAGAGAGGGTTCAGCCTGTCTGGCAGTCTTGATTCAAACACAGCCTTCCCTCTTCTGTGTCCTTGTTGTCCCAGGTGACAGTGTTTAGAGGTTTGGGTTTTGTTGTTTTTTTGGTTTTTTTTTTTTTTTTTTTTTTTTTTTCTTTTTCATTTTTCCAGCCTATTAACCTTGTGCTTTCACTCTTGCCTATCATCTAGGCACTACTGAATTCCCTGAGAGCGAGACAGCTGCGGGGCTGGAGGGTGCTGATGGGAACAGTGTTACAGCCCCACTCTGGCCCATCGACACCAGGCGAGACGTAAGGTGACTCTTCCTAAAAGAAAATGTTGCTCTGGACTCCAGGCAGCCGGAGCGACGCAGCACAGCCCAGGCTGAGGCCTGGCCCTGGCAGGGCACACCACCAGCACCGCTCTCCCCTCTTCTCTCACCTTCTTACACACAGTGGACCGGACTCCTCAGTGCCGGGCTCAGCCCCAGGGGACGGGCCATGTTGCTCTGCGTATTTCGCCTCCAGCCCAGGCACCACCCTTGCCCCTCACTGCAGCCCCCACGGCCCCTCAGGACACCGCCTTGCGCAGGCACAGCGGTCACCAACCCAACTAAGAGCAGGGCTTCCCTCAGAAGTGATACAGTGTGCGCTATAGCAATGAGCGTTTCTGTTAAGAGAACTCTTGTTCCCGCTACAGGCGAGGATTTTTTGCATCCTTTCAGCAGAGGTTACCCTAGGCCGGGGGGGTGGTGGGGGCGGCCCCCCTTCTCCCCGCCGCCGGCAGCTGCCCCCGGTCTGACTGGCGCCGCCTGAGCGCTGGCACCGTCCCACCGAGCACCTTGTCGCCCGGGGCAGGCGCGGGCCCGGCCTGGCCGCCACGGCGAGCTGGGCTCCGGCAGCGCCCCGGGCCTCGCCGCCCGGGCAGCCGCGGCGGCGTTTGAGCCTTGGCGCGGCCCGTAGCCGGGACGCCTTACTCAGCCTCAACATGGCGGCGGCGCTGCGTGGGGGGTGGGAAGTTTCCGGGACGCCTGTTGAGGTGAGTGCCGGCCGGGGTCGGGAGCGGGCCGCCGCCCGCGGGCGGGGTGCACGGCGGGGGCCCGCGGCCCCCCGGGGCTTGGGCTGGGCTTGCCCCGGTGCCGTGTGCTTGGAGCAGGGCCCCGACACCGCGGCGAGGGGGGGGCGAGGGGACCCGGGCGGCCTGGCGGACAGCCCCGGGGGGACGCGGCCTCCCCGGCAGGCCCGGGCCCTGGCGGGGCGGGGGCCGTCTGCACAGAGCAGGCTCCCGGGGCGGCAGCTTGTGGTAAGCGGCGTTGCCCCCGCAGACCCGCGGCTGGCAGCGCCCGCTCCGCGGGGCCAAATGCCGTCATTAAACTTCCCTGGCGGGGCCAGCCCGGCCGCCGGTGCTTCGGCCGGGTGCTCTCCGTTTGTCTGACACCGGTAATCCGTAATACGGGCTCGGTATTAACATCTGAAAAGTAACAGAGTCGTTCATCTGAGGCTTAAGCCTACTGTATTAGTGAGTTAGCTAAATACGACTTCATGTTTAAAAAAAGTCTCATGAAGTTGCTTT
The DNA here is from genome assembly GCA_035582835.1 of Phoebastria nigripes. Taxonomy (NCBI): domain Eukaryota; kingdom Metazoa; phylum Chordata; class Aves; order Procellariiformes; family Diomedeidae; genus Phoebastria; species Phoebastria nigripes. The sequence goes on from JAYKAV010000156.1 coordinate 261,853, forward strand.
TTTAAAAAAATATGCACTAAACTGCAACAATAAAGCTGAAGGAAAGCGGGTCCAGTATTTTAGGTAGGCCTCACCTGGACTTTAAATCAATTGCAGTTAAACTACTGAACCATCTTGGGGTTTTGGTTCTTTTTTCTACTTTCTTAGGCGAATTATGGTAAAAACTGCTTTGGGAATGTTGTTCCTTTATGTACAGGAAAGCTCTTGGATAGTTTACTGTCTAAATCTATTGTTAGACTCCAGGTTTTCCTTAAAATTGTGTTTGCAAAAGTTGACGAATCTGGGTGTACATATTCTGTTTGTTTTGGATCTAAATGTGATTTGCTCAGGCGTGTAACTCGGATGTTGCAACCTGAAACTTTAAGGCTATTAGTTTAAAAAACAAACAGACACAACACTCGCCCCCGACTTTGAACAGTCTTTGTCTAAACAGTCAAAGTCTTAACGGAGTAACAAATAGCCATGTTTTAAAGAATAAATCAGATACTGAAATTTCTCATTAAAACTGTCTGAATTGCTCTGTTACATTTATTTGGTAATATCTGTGTGATGGGATACATTAATCATGAAAATGCTGCCTTTTCCTCTTTTCCCCAAAAAGTTGACCATGGTTTTTGGTTAGAAAAAGAGTCATGATTAACAGTGTGGTTTAGCAGTACTCCTTTTTGCTAGTTGGCTAGAAGATCAGGAAGAGGAGGTTGCATTGGCAGTCTGAGCTGTCATTTTGCAAATACTTCGTGCGCAAGCAGACTTTGTGTCTTTCCTGTAGGAACAGGCGTGTTCCCCCGTCCCGGCACTCGGCACAGCACATGGGGCGGCAGCAGAGGAGCTTCTCTTTCATGTTTCTCATGATGTGATGGCAGCAAAAGTCTGCTTGGCAGGAGCTGAACCAGTCAGAGTAGTTTTCTGTCAGAGTGGCTGCTTGCCTGCAAGGGAGTTTGCTAGCGTAACGATCCCACCAGAAAATAATTTTGTGACAGTAGCAAAATTTTAAGCCAGGCGTTAGGCGGGATCTTCTGCCTTTTGGGTATGAGCCAGCCTGCTGGCTTCCGTGAGGCTGGTGTCCAAGGGAATACGTACAGTGTTAGCCCCTTGACTTGGAAGGGTTCCAGAAAGGCTCAGGAATCAAGATAACAGGATGGGGTGGCAGATGTGCTTCAGCGTAACAGTAGTCACACGTCAGTGCTGTGGTTTGGAAGGAGATGTGAAATCACTCCTCTCTTCTTGATGATCTTAAAGGTCTTTTCCAACCTAAATGATTCTATGCATGGTTTGAACGAGAGATAACTGGGGGGGGGGGGAGGGACGGCATGTGTAGGAGTTGAAATAAATGGCTCAAGTTGTCCTTAAAGCGAATGTTGATTGTAGTACAAAAACCAGTGAGACTGCGGACAGTGCTATGATACCTGATACATTGTAACCTGGAATAAAATAGCTAACTTTGGGCTGTGTTATCTATATGAATTAGAAAACAAATGAAAGGTTGAGGGGAACAGTAAGTATATTACCAAGTGAGGGGAGAAATATTATGAGATCTTAAGCATCCAGGCAACTCAGAATTAAGTTTATATGTATAAAACAGTAATAGTAATGATTACTATGAAAATGCACAGTTGAAATCCAAAGAACTTTAACTTGCAACAGCATTGTGTAATAACCATTTTCTTTAAGTATATGGTATGTATTCTGTTTCAATTAAACAGATTTTTAATGCACAGTTCTTTCCAAAGTGATATCTGCAATGTTACTAGGTATTTAACATAATCTGAAAATATGTGTTATCAAACTTAAGTAATTTAAACAATAGGATTTCTTAGGCTTAGTTTGTCTCTACACCAATTACTTAAGCTGGTTTTGCAATGGGTGTCAGTCTTCAAATCAGCCAAAGCTTATGGGCAAATCAGTCAATTAACTTTTTCTTTTGTGGTTCACTGGTTTGAAAAATGAGAATTTAAGAATCATGAGAGAATAAAGTCTAAGTTGTGCATTTCAGTCAAGGTGTCCTTTCATACTTCCCCCAGCATTATAAATGAAAGCAGTAAGCGATAATCTAGCTCTGAGTGTTCTTGACACGTTGGCTGCTCTCTCATACTATTAACTCTTCAGAAGTCTCTGCAAGATGGGCGATTAGGTAATTACTTCCAAAATGATAGATGCTACATATGAGTCGTCTTACCTCTTGGGGATTCTGCCCATAACCTGTATAATCATACTCTTCGATAAACTTTTGTTAGTAACTTTAAAAACAAAAGTTATACATAAATACAAATACTACATAGGATTTCAGTAAGTTTAAATAAGGGAATTTGGACGACTGGTTGTTCTGGGGCTCTCTGTAATTTTTGATACTTCTTTCTATTTTTCTTAAGAAAATTAGAGATGAAAAAATATTGATGCTGATTTTCTTGTTTCTGTATTTTCTTGTGATCCACCTGTTGTTTTCTGCCTTATTCTCTCTGGATGTATAGGCTCTGTTTTATTTGTTTAGTGACTCCTGGTTTAGAATTTCTAGGCACAAAAGGATCAAAAATCAGAAGCACGTGTGGTTCTTTTTACATGTAGTTTCACAGAAAGCTTGTTCTCTGAGTAATTCCTATCAATTTGTCACTTATAACGCATTTTGCATACAGAACAGGGTTGTGACTTCAAAGTACAAACCTTTTTTGCCTTTAACTAAAGAGCTTTGGACTATGCCTCTGACAACTCTGTGATAAGTAGAAAAGTATATAAATACAGTGAAACAGAGATTTTCTAGGAAATAGAATTTCCTCAATAACTTTTTTTTCTAATTATAGCAATTAATAGTATCGTTTATGTGTAAACTCAGTAAGATTAAACACCAATAGGATTACAGTGATCCTCGTGTTTCAAGACTGAGTTCAGACCAGGAAGAAGCTTATTCTGTAAAATAGTAGTGATCTCCAGTGAGATCTGCCTAGCCACGTTTTCTTACAAAATTCCCCCTAAAAGTATTACTATCTGTTCCTATACTATATTAAAAAGAAAAGCATGTCAGTTAAATGGATCTGAGTAGGGGGAGCTTATGTTCTAAATACAATATTTATCCTGATCATTTTTTTTTGTTTTTGTGGGGAAAAAAGTGGCTTGGAGGGGTGAAAATTAAGGCTTTAATTGTACATTAAGAAAGGTCTCTGAAAATGTTGCCAGATCGGTTGATACATCCCTGTGTCCACTCCTCTTCTGTGAAACGGAGATAATGTTAATATCCTTTTTCATGATCTACTGTGGGTTAAGCTTGTTAACTGATCATGGTGTTCTTTTTGTAAATCCTGTAGCTATTTGACTACTAAAAAGAAGTCTTGCAAAGCATACTGAAAAGGTTTAGTATAAAGTGAGAACTGACCAAATGTAATGGTGAAGTAAAACAATTTTTTAAACAATATTAAAATATTTTAGAAGGTAATGGGTATCATAGGAATATTTTGAATACCCATAGGTGTCCATTATAGATACCTAACAGGTGGTTTTTGTGGAAAAACTTTACAGGCCAGGTTTGGTTTACCTTTTCCTCTTGTTAAAATTATGAAATAAGATTTATGCAAAACCCATTTTATGTTGGTTTTAATAATAACCCCAATTTGAATGACCTTTAACAACACACTTACTTGATCTTTATTATGTGGTTTTTAATTTAGATGTTTAATTTTAATTTAATTTAATTTTAAACTCCTTGGTGAGAAAGGATGTGTCATGTTTACACTGTGTACGATTAAAAGGAATTATTTGCCACTAACACTTCTTTTAATTCTTCTTCCAGGACTTCAGTGATTCTGGACCACTGTTACTGAAATGATATTACAGAAGGCGGCGATTGCATTGTGTTTATTGGATGAAACCCAGATATTTACTTTCAGTCAAGTGGGTAAAACCCCCAAACTGCAGTTTACATGTGTAGGTCACTGCGTTACTGTGTTAGTCATTGTCTCTATGCAGCAATGACAAGGCTGGAAGAAGCAAACAGAGAAGTGAACATGCACTCATCAGTCAGATACCTTGGCTATCTTGCCAGAATCAACCTACTGGTTGCCATTTGCATGGGCCTTTATGTCAGATGGGAAAAAACTGCGGATGCACTGATTTTGGTAATATTTATTCTGGGGCTCTTTGTTCTTGGAATTGCCAGCATACTGTACTACTATTTTTCAATGGAAACAGCAAGTCTGAGTCTCTCCAATCTTTGGTTTGGTTTTTTGCTTGGCCTTCTCTGTTTTCTTAATAATTCTGCCTTCAAAACGGATGTGAAAGAAGAAGCTACTAAGTATTTGCTCCTTTCTGCCATTGTTTTAAGGATATTATGTGCTTTGGTTGAGAGGATTTGTGGTTGTATTCATCATCGACCGACTCTGCTGACAACAGTTGAATTTTTGGAGCTGGTTGGATTTGCAATTGCCAGCACAACTATGCTGGTAGAAAAATCTATGAGTATTATTCTGTTGGTCATGGCTTTGGCTATGTTGATTATTGACTTACGTATGAAGTCTTTTTTGGCAATTCCAAATTTGGCGATTTTTGGAGCCATTGCATCCTTACTCTTTTTTCCATCACTGCAAATCCCTACAAACCCATTTGCTTTGGCATGTTTCTTCAGCTGCCTGATTTCAGATCCCCTTCTCGATGTTTACTTCAGTGGACTTTCAGTTACTGAACGATGGAAGCCCTACTTGTACCGTGGTAAAATTTGCAGAAGGCTTTCTGTCATCTCAGTTGGAGTCATTGAACTAATCTTTTTCATTCTTGCAGCCTTTAAACTACGTGATTTGGATCTCTGGTATTTTGTGATACCTGGTTTTTCTATTTTTGGAATTTTCTGGATGATTTGTCATGTGATTTTTTTTATAACTCTCTGGGGATTTCACACAAAACTAAATGACTGCCACAAGGTATACTATACGCACCGTGCAGAAAACAACAGCCTTGACAGAGTTATGGCATCTAAAGGAATGCGTCACTTCTGTTTAATTTCAGAACAGCTAGTATTTTTCAGTCTTGTCGCGACTGCTGTTTTAGGGGCCGTTTCTTGGCAGGTAAGTAATAATCTCTGTATCTTGATCTCCCTCTTGAGAATGCTCATGAGAATTGTTGACTCCTTAGAATTCCTGTGACATTTGATGGTGTGCTGTGGCTCAGCAATTCAGTGTTGGAACACTTGGTTTGACCAGCATGCTCTTCGAATTTAACACTTTGTGCTGCCTTAAGGCAGCTGGAACTCACCAGCTTCCTTATGTGGGCAGAATAGGAAGAGTTAATGCTTCCAGGGCAAAAGTGTGCAAAGTGTTTTAAGTTTACCTGCTTATGAAATTATTTTGCTTTTGAATTCATTGTGCCATAAAATTTGGTTTCAGAGTAAATCATAGTGTTGAACCCTAGTAATGCACGCTATATGGAGGGCTTTTCTTATGGACTATTTTAATTGAATCAAGGCAAACTCATGTTTTAAGAATGTATTTTTCAATAATTTTGCTTTGCATTTAACCATTAATGTGGAGTTAGAGATCAGCTGATAAACTGGTAAATTGTTGGTATAGCATGTGCTCTAAGTGTCTTATTTTCAAATCTGGTTGTGCGCCACAGGTTATGGCCTCTGAAAGACCAGTTCTTAAAATCACACAGCATTCTTTGACTTTTCTTTCCATTTCTGAATTAAGGACGTTGAATTTTCTTTGGCAGAAAACATACATTTCTCTCAAAATGTTTGTTCAGTGCCCAAGTTAAAGTAAATTGTGTGTTGTCACAGTTGCAGCAGGGTGAAAAGGGAGTTCGGTGTCTATTTTCTTTTTTAAGTTGATCTAAAAAAAGACACCAATCATTTTTGTACCCATGCATCTCTTAAATGAATTACATACGTTATATATATAATATATATATAAAAAAATTACATATTATTTATGGCAGATCCAGTTTACAGAAATGTCTCTATAGTGTTTCCAAAACAATTTGCTGCCCATTCCTGCAGATTTTCTTACATTAAATAACCTTGTGGATAAAAGGTGTTAAAGAACTTGGTGGAAAAGGAAATTGACAGTTATTTTGTGAGGTTTTGTGTATTGGTTTTTTTTGTTTGATTTGGGTTTGGTTTTGTATTTTTTTGGTTTGGTGGTTTCGGGGGKTTTTTTTTTTGCATGAAGAGCATTAGAGGTTAACAGACGAGCCTGGGTAGTTTTGCTCTTTCTTTGGAAAAGTATCAGCCTGCATAGCTATAGTGTGTGGGCTTGCAGAAAGAACAAAAGGAAGAAATAGAACCAAAAAGAAGTAGAGAAGAAAAATCCCCACAATGTATTTACAGCAAGTGAAGGTGCTAATGCACCAAAAGAAATGGGAAAGTGGTTTGGGAGACAGAAACAATAAAGGTGGAATATCAGCATGCTAGTATTTCTAACTTCTATACTCCTGAGACTTGTGTGATTTTATCAAAATGCAAGTCTTTAATTTTTATATGCTAGATGACTTTTTCAGTAAAAGCAATTTTTTACCATTCTGAGACACATTAGTTAATAATTACACAGTGTTAAAATTACTTGGATGGAGTCACTCCACCTAGTTACACCTAACAAAGCAGTCAGAACAAATCAAGTGCCTAAGTTGTCCAGATAGTCACTGGAGAGAGGCAGTTCCTTGTGGCGGCGCCCAGAGCCTGCCTGCAGGGAGTTGGCCACCAGACTTGGACGGGATCTCCTGCTGTAGCCCTGCGGGGGAAGGGCTGCCCTCCCCATGTCATCTGTTTAAAGCACACAGGCGCTTCCTTTAGAACTGCTTCRTTACTGCAAGCTGTCTGCGTAAGCAAGGAGGATTGGATTCATACTCATCTTGTTACTTTTTTCTCTTCACGTTCATTGATAATTCATTTTCATTTTTTTCTGTCTCTGTCCTCTGCCCCAAAATAACTGCAACTGTTGCATGTCTTATAATTTTCAGGCCTCTAATTCTGACAAGTGCGGTTGTATTGTGAAATGACTTGTGCAGGAGCATTCACAAGAAGCAAACTGGCAATGCGTCTAAAATCTTAATGTTTGTTACTGGCTAATTTCAGTTTGTAGTGTCCTATGCGTAAATAAGATAAACTGTTGCTCATCACCTCTGTCTGATAGGTTGCGTATTTGCCTATTTAGTGGGAAAAGAAGTAATTGTAGTGGCAAAAGTGAAAGGCATCAGACCAAATACTTCTGCTTGTCAGGAAATTCCATTTTTTCTTACAATAATTTATTTTTAGTAGATAATTACATTTACATTTCTTTTACTATATTTATATTTCTTTCATCATGTATTAATAGTAATGAATTAGCTTAAGATTATGAATGCAGTTTTCTCCAGCTAAAATAATTTCTACTTCAGAAGGTGTTGTGATGTTTGCCTTGCAGATCGCTGTGCCTATTCCATCTGTTGTCAGAAAATGAAATACTTTATCAGACCTGGCCAGAACATAATTTAATAAATGGATGTATCATTTATTATAGTGATTGCAGGAAACTGTGGCCTTTTCTGTATTTTTCTGGATAGTGTCAGGTTTCAAAATAATTAGAAGCAAGCAAGCAATGATGCATAAGCACGCAATTTACCCTCTTGCAGGGCATTTGTTTTTTTCTAGAGGTTTAAGGAAACATATTTTTTCTTCTTTGTAGGGGGAATTCAAGGCCTCAAGACTCTACTTTAGAGTCCTTTGCTGGATTTTTGAGTCTGGTGTTTCAGGAGGTCTAACAAGCTCAACAGTAATGCAGAAAACGAGCTTCTGCAGTGAATATGTACTTTCCTTATGGTGATTTATATGTATTGTAACAGTTAAAGAGACAAATCAGACTGTTAAAGAACACTCTTTGCCTTTCCTCTTTAAAAAGTAATAGTTATTGCTAAATACTTAGTGGGTTGGGATTTCAGGGTTTTGTTTGGTTTTTAAGAAAACTTTGCTGCAGAAAAAAGCTAGTGACATCAGTATGTGGTAGAAAGAGATCTTAGGGCTGTGTTAGATGCCTTTCCATGAAAACATCAGCTTAATGTTTATTAGCGGTCAAAAAAGCAAATTAAATATTGGGAATTATTAGGAAAGAACTGGAGGTATCATTATGCCACTATATAAATCCTTAGCTTCCATATTTTGAATAACAGTGCATTTCTTACTTGCCGTCCTGTAGGTAAGAAAATAAGCGAAGGTTCAGAGAAGGGCAATGAAATTCGTTACAGGCATGAAACAGTTTACATGGAGGGAATGAATAAACAAGGATGCTTCAGTCAGGAAAAGAGAAAACTAAGTGAGAATATGATGACCATATGAAATATTATGTGTGATGTGGGAGAAGGTAAACAATAAGAGACAATAAACGATCGGTTCCAGTGCAAAAATTGAGGGGAATCAAGTTGGCAAGAAGCAGGTTGGAGCCAGACAGATGGGAAGAGTTCCTTATACAGCACTGGGCTAGCTCTGGGGCTGCGTATCATGGCATGCTATGTGTTCTGAGCGGTTGCAGAGGCTCAGGACGAAGCCGGGCAAGTTCATGGAAACAAATTCACTGAGGTTTAGGTACTATATGGAAACCACGTCTGGATCAGGAAGTCCTTCAGCCACCAGTGGTTGGAGTACTCAGGAAACATACGTGCTTGGTCTGTCCTTACATTCTTTCCTAGGCATCCATTTGGCCTCTTTGGAGACAAGGCATTCTTCTAGATGGACTTTCGGTGCAGCCTAATGCAGCCACTCTTACATTCTTATATTATGGATATTTTTTTTTACTTAAATGTGCAACATATTTTTTCCTTGTATCCTTAGGAATGCCAAGTATTCCTCAGTCACCAGTTCCTGAAAATGTGTTTGCGCTTTTTAAAATTGTTTAGAACTTTTTTCATATATGTAAGATTAACAGTTTTCAGTCTTTGCAACTTGCAGTTTGGAATTTATGTTGTCATTTTAGTAAGTGCTAATTATTTTTGAAAACTTTGAAAACACTTTAAGTGTCACCAAGAAGGTGAAGCATTTTTTATTTATACCTTTCCTCACTTTGCAGATGTACTGAAAGCTTGTTTAATGATACTGCATTTGATAAGAGAGGTGGCTTGAAATTGCTTCATGGTCTGCCATTTGACCTCCTATATAATGAATAGAATTGGCTAAAAACCTAAGCCTTGGAAAGGTACTTCCTAAGAGTCGACTATAAATAATTAGCCCTAGCATATAAAAAGTCTAGCTCAGCTGTGTGTGTTAGGTTATGGCCAGAAATGAGGTGGTAGAGGGGAGGGGTTCTGTTTCATGGAAAACTTTGTTACAGGCATATTATATATGCCCTTTTAACGTTTTCAGTAACTGTAATATCTGTGCATCATATAAATCTCAAGTGTATGAAAGGTCAAGACCTAAAGAGACAGTTGTCTGCTAATTGGTGGCTAGAAGTATCCTATTTGATTAAAATTTCCAGAAAAATATCAGATCTTTTGTGGAAAAGCTTTCAAAGTTAGGTCAATTAACTCGCTGTTGCGCACACAGTGGTTTTCTGACTCATGCAGAACTGTTGAGGCTGGAAGTCCTGTAAGCCAAGGACCTTTCTTTAAGGGGAGCTTAGCCCTTGTAATAAGCCAAGGGTTGAAAGTCTCTGTTCCTGATGTTTTGGCATGTGCTTGGGAAGAACTGTGGCTCCTGAAAGCAGAATCTCTCTCCGACAGATCAAGCTTTAAATGTGAAGAGCAGAATTGTCAGGTCTGTCTGAAGCTGGAGGATGAGCTCAGGAAGCACCAGAAGTGTAAAAGTAATTTGTTAAAGCTGGTTGCATTAAAAAATGGAGTAACAGCTTTTCAGTGGGGCATGTTTCAGCTGGGACATGGTCTGCTTCTGAGAATAATCCCTGCTTTAGCTGGAGAGGAAAGACACCTTGCCTTGTCGTTAGAAATACATTGACGTTTTCCTTGCAAAATCTGCAGGAAGTGTCCTGCACCTGCCGTTACATTTGTGTGAGTAATTTCAGTCAGATCAATAAACTCTTTAACTCCAACTTACTAATTTAAGCAATTACTCACATGCCTGTCCATATGGGACAAGATCCAGCAGAAGTCATGCAAATGATTCAGGCATTACTCCTCTCAGAAGCCAATCAAATGATGAAAAATTTGCAGATGGAGGTCTTCGAATTTGCAAGCAAAGATCTTGGAAATGTTTGGAGGAATCTTTTCTCAGAAATTTAAAATCAGATTTTGTTAAGTGCTCTATGCCAAGGTAACAGTACAGTTTTTCTGAATTACTGGCCAAAGAGAATTATTATCCCTGGAAGACCTGTATTTAATATTACCAAGAGAAAAATGAACTATGTCAGAGACAGGTAAAGTAATGGAATGAAGTACTTTCAGTACATTATTCTTCTTTTTAGTGAATTTTATGGGTTAGTAAAATAATAGTCTTCATGATATGCATGAGTATTTGTACTTAGATGGACAGTACTACTGAACTCAAATTATTCATGGAAGAGAAGTTAGTTTATGTATGAGTATTTTCTTGTTTTGGCGAGAGTTAGTGATTTTGTAGTCTTTATTGTGGTGTGATTGGCTGGTGTTTCTTGAAAGCTCAGTTTACAATGCCTTAATAAAATTGAAGATGGTGACTTTTTTTAACTTCTCTAAAAACAAGATTATTTTCTGAATAGTCAGAAGTTTTCTAAGTAACCTCTATATTTACCTGCACATACTTTTGTTAACATCACAGATTAAATAACTGTTTGGAATGCTAACCGTATGCGGTCTTTCTCCTTCATTTTCCCCTGCTTTTCTTCCTGACTTGTGTTTTTAATCCAGTCCTCCTCAGCCTTTGCTTGTCCAGTTAAATATTCCATGCACCCCCTGGAGGCTCTGCTGCACCCTCTGGTCTCTCTCCATATTTTCTCAAATAGCCATTCCACTCCTGCTTTTTTTTTTTTCCTCCTCTCTGTCTGGTCATCTTTAGTTCCCCCCTTTCTTTTCCTCAGTCAGTTTTTCCCCTCCTTGCCGATTTGACTTGCATATCTGTGCCTTGCTATTTCTTTATAGACTCGTCTGTTCAGTTTCTTTTGCAATAACATTATTCCCTCTTTCCCAACTGTTTCATTATCTCTTAAGCTGGATCTGTCCTGGTTTTGGCTGGGATGGAGTTAATTTTCTTCCTAGTAGCTGGTACAGTGCTGTGTTTTGGATTTAGTATGAGAATAATGTTGATAATACACTAATGTTTTAGTTGTTGTTAAGTAGTGTTTACACTAGTCAAGGACTTTTCAGCTTCCCATGCTCTGCCAGGTGCACAAGAAGCTGGGAGGGAGCATAGCCAGGACAGCTAGCCCAACTGACCAAAGGGATGTTCCATACCATGTGGCATCATGCTCAGCATATAAAGCTGGGGGAAGAAGAAGGAAGGGGGGGACGTTTGGAGTGATGGCGTTTTGTCTTCCCAAGTAACCGTTACGCGTGATGGAGCCCTGCTTTCCTGGAGGTGGCTGAACACCTGCCTGCCCATGGGAAGTAGTGAATGAATTCCTTGTTTTGCTTCGCTTGTGCGCGCAGCTTTTGCTTTACCTATTAAACTGTCTTTATCTCAAACCACATCTCAACTTATCTCACTTTTACCCTTCCGATTCTCTCCCCCATCCCATTGTGGGGGGAGTGAGTGAGCGGCTGTGTGGGGCTTAGTTGCTGGCTGGGGGTAAACCATGACAGGATCTTAAATCCCCCTTGCTGGTCGTCATTTCTTCTCAAACTCACCCATTACCCTGTTTATTGTTGCTGCCCATCTTCCTCTCTGCAGTAGGTGCTCAGCCCTCCTTGGCTCTCAACCCCTCTGGTCCTGTCCCGAGGACTACGTCAGGCTGCCTGCTGACATCCACAGTGGCAGCACGCCTTGCTGCTGTTGCCACCACTTCCAGAGGCCCTAGGTCATGAAGGGGATCTCTGGTGACGAGAGAAAGGAGGTATTCAGTGTTAGTCTAAAGAATCTGATTTATGTGTTAAGCTTTGCTGTCAGTGTCTCATTAATTCCAGAATTCAAATTTTTGTATAAAAAAAAATCAGAAATCTATTTAGAGTGCTTTTAAATGGACAACCACTTCTGGTTTTGCTGGGACAAATGCACGTAGACTAAAGCACAGGCTTTCCCGTGGTTAGAACAGGGGTCAGGGTTGGGAAACATAACACATTAAATCCATCTGCCAGTGAACATGATGACTGTTTTCTGCAAACTGTTTTCTAGATTTTCCCAGGGCTGTTTTAATAGTCAGAAGTAATGGATTATTTATTGTTCTCTAGAGACTATTCTTTCATTCAATGATTTGTTATAAGGCAGTTTCCTCTGGTAGTTGATCTACATTGTAACTTTACAAATTTTGTCTTTAAGCTTCTTTTTACCTGTAATATACATATCTTGTTTTCATTTGGAATAAGCTATCCATCGAATATTTGTAGATTAGTTATCACGTTATCCTTTTTCTCCTGAGCCTTCTCTGTCACGGAGCATATACTACTTTGTTTTTGCAGAATCACTGCAGAGGAGCTAAGCAGAACTGTTTATTTTATATTTACTTACGCCTGCGCGTGTGTATATGGATATATAAAAATAGGTAAATATTATTCAGCTTGGATAATGGAAAGCAGGGCAGAATTTTTGCTTGGAAATGCACAAAGACATCTTTGTAAGCCTCCTCAGTTGTTGGTCTGTTACATATAATCCYGGGCAGCCTGCTCTGGGTGGCCCTGTTTGAGCAGCGGGTTGGACCAAACGATTTCCAGAGGCCCCTTCCAGCCTCAACCGTTTGGTGATTCTGTGATCATCTTAGTTGACATATGTTTAGTAATTTATTTCTATTTTAATCAGAAGGGCTCTTCTATAGGTCTTTGTAACTGGCTTCCAATTTAAACTAACATTTCTTTTTTTTTTTTCTCCCTCCTCATTGTTTTCGTCAGTCACATGTCAGTAACGCTCCATTGTTAAATACAGTTCCTATCCATGAATATAAAATTATATATCTTGGCTGTAAAATACCTCCAAATTCTTCTGGTGTTTTAACAGTTACACTTAACAATAAGCGTTGCTTGAAAAGATAAAGAAAGTGGAAAGGTAATACTACTAGTGAATCTCACCGATTGTTGTCTGTCATTTCAGTCATCAGAGGAAAGTAGTATTTTTTTTTTTTTTACCTTTTCTGCATTATTTGAAATGAGAACACACTGTGTATTTCCTAAATATTCATTTAGAAGAAGACAGACAAAGGCAAAAAACCCCATAGACTTCAGGGATAAAATAGCTTCTCATATTTTCAGTGGGATTGCCAAGATGGTCCCTGTCTTCTGTTTGCTTTTTGAGCAGTCTGTCTGGAATCAACAGGCACTTGGAGTACAGGGATGTACTGCAGGCTGAGATTGCCAGTGCAGTTGAAAACAAAACGAAAATGGGTTGAACAGATGAAAGAACAAAATCCCTTTCTGGCTCTGCCTATGCATCCATGGCCATCTGCTCCATTAAGGACCAGTCATCAGATCTTTTGGATTTAGTAAAGCACTGACAGTCTCCACCTGGCATCTTAGCTGTTATCTTAAAAGAGGAACCTATTTTCAGATTTACAGTAATTACTAACTTAATTAGGTATTATTTTTTGCTATTTCAAGTTCTTATAGTTTAGGTATTTTAAAATGCCACCAGTCATTTTTTGCGGTGCTGAATTAAAATATTATCTTACTACAGAGCTGCTCTAAATATCATTAATCATTTTTATATTTGTTAGTGATAGATTTCTTCTAAATCAAAACTGTTGAGAAAGTGCTGACAGCAAGTGCCGGCATCTTTACTTTAGATAGATGTCTATAAATGTAAAATATCCATACTAACAATACTTTCCTACTCCATAGCATAAGATGGCCACTAAATGAAGACGAGGTTGAAACTTCAGATAGAGCTGAGTTGATTTGTAACACTATAGAGCGTGTTTCCCATTCCTCTTTAATATTTGGTACAAACTCAAAGCAGGGTACAGAGCAAGATGGATCACTGAGATAATCCTTACAGTTTCTATGTAGGATCCTTATCTCACAAGTACTTGTGAATTTTCTTGCCAGTATCTTCATATTAGTAGGAGTACTTTCAATAATTAAATGTAAATATTTTTTAGAAGTCAGACTCAATCAGAAGTTTGGCAAAAACTATTAATCTTTGCAATGATCTCAAGTTGTGTTATTGCAGAACACTGTGGGCTTAATAACTTGCATGTGTTTAGGGGATTGGGGAAATGCAGGGAGTGTTTAGAACAATATGGCATGTTGTAAGAAAACTTCTACAATAAAATTCATATAAAGTAATAATATAGTATTCTTTAGGATATTATGATTGCTGTAGTTTTTATGGGCAAATGTGGTTTTTATTTTGTAAAATGTTCACTGTGATCAAAACACTAATGCAATGTAAGAGCAGTTTGCTATAACAAGATCCAAGAAAAGTCATATTTATATATGTCGTATTTATATATGATGGAAAAGCTGAATTTGTCATAAAAATGCATTATAATACTTCCCCGTCCATGCGTTCAGTCTTTCCAAGGCTTAGAAAATCCTCTAACTAACCGATCATGAATAGGAAGATTTTCCAGGCGAGCCCTTGAATTTCTGCAGGATCCAAATCTTCCTTTTTTTTTAACTTAAAGTAAATTATCCTTCTTGTGTCTGCAATTGCAAAAGTAAGTCTCCAAATCTTGAAACTAATTTAGCTAGAGAGCTCCACTATTTCATCAAAGTCTTATATTTTACAAGGTTTCTATAGAATGAAAACTAACCAAATCTTTGTAAGTTTTTATTGCTGCTGCTCTGAGTCATTTTCATTTTCTGAGTGCATTTGGAGAACCAAGCAACAAAAATGAGCACTTTCTGCTGATACATTTGAAACAAAAATTATATTGTCTTAGTTACAGGATTTTTTTTCTCCTTATCGACAACAAAACAAGCTGAGGTTGCACTATAGTTGTTGCAGTGTTTTAAGCTTTCCTGTCTTCTGGTGATTTCAGGTAATTGTATGGATTTTGGGGAAATTATTCTGAAAATCCTTATTCTCTGACACAAAACTTGAGAATCACTATGTGAATGCTTCTCTGCACTTGTCCTAAATACATTCCATCTGCTCACTCACTCATTGATCCTGACCCTCTGAGTTTAGGCAAGACTCGGACGGGGAAAGGAATATATCTGGAATGATGCAAAGTACTTCCTGAGGTGGCTAAGAAAATGATGTACCTAAGAGTGATTGTGAATCTCCTGTAATGTATGTGCGCTTCATAGGCACGCATTGCTCCTTGTAGGTTCAAATTACTAGCACCAAAACATCAAATTACATTATACCACGTGAAATCGGATTGCGGTATTAACCCTAGCATTATCACTTGTTGATGGACTTGTTATATCTGAACCAGTTTTGTAGCTCGAATGTTAGCAAGTCAATGAGCATGTTAATTGCACTTTTGTGACAAGGTGTGCAGGGCTGTGGGTAAAGGAAAGCTCTCTGCGGTTGTTCTGTAACATGATTTGATGTTTGCTTAGTGTTATGTGCTCATGTCCTTCAGAGCTAGAAGCTAAATAAATAAACTTTTCATTTGTCCTGTATTATATTAAAGCATAGTAGGAGCTGGATATAGTTTTATCGTGGTTTCAGATGTTGGAATTTGAGAATAATGCTATCAGTTAACAGTTACCAGTTATTTGAGAATAGCACTATCAGGTAATAATGCTATCTGTTAGTTATCAGTTAATAGCAGATTCTGGTGTTTGCTTGTCATTAGAAGTATTGCTTTCATCATTTCAAGGACAGATAGGTGAGATCCTTCCATCAGAAGTATAATGGGACACTTTTTAAAACCAGGACAGGTAGCAAACAGTATTCTTCCTTAGGGCAGGAAGCACATTAGATGGGTAAAGCTGTTCTTTCAGACTAAGTCATGTAACATTTATGTGTTTAAAAACTGAATATAGTTGAGTTAGTGCCATGTGCCAACAAGAACTGAGTTGGTTTAGGTGTAATTTTTTTCAGTGTAATTTACTTTCCAAATTATTAATAGCTTTGTTTATGTGTTAAGCTGAACTACCAGTCCACATCAAATCACTGAGTGTTAAACAATAAGTTTTTTCTTAAAAACATTAATCTTGTAGATTCATGCAAAGAGGGCAAATAAAACATAGAGGTAGTCAGAGGCCACAGAACTCTTCTCAAGACAGAAATCCGTAGCTATGAATTTATTTCCATTGCTACGTAACAAACATTAATATTTAATAACTGCACCATGGATATTAAAGTTCTTGGTTAATTATATATTATACTGTTTCTACCTTTCCTAAAGCATTTAATGCCTCATTAAACCCATTCACATCATATTGAAATAATTAAAATGAATCTGTATCTGTTCTGCCTCTCACTGACAGCTGGCCATTTTTATTTTACTAGTATTAGTGGTTGAGACTTAACTTTTGAAACTTCTTTTTTTTACAGAAATCATCTATGTATCAGTGAGTGTAATCTTTTCCAAAACTGCTTTTTACCTACAAAACAGGAAGGCTCAATGTAGGGTATTAGCTGTGTGAATGCTACAAAGTCCTGTAGTGGATGTCCCTTCTCATCTGATATTTCTGTAGCTGATAAAGAATTGTCTTTTTAATTGCAATAATGTTCATAAATGTTCTCACAAGTCATCTTTTGTGTGATACATAGTATTCCACAAAGAATATTTTAAAAACTCTTGGCGTTAAAAAGCAAGAATAGTTAAATCTATATTTTTAATAATGCAATATAGTATGCTATCATCTGATGCTAGGTACATAATATTGTGTTGTACTTTACTAATTAAGGCCTGATCCTGCAGATATTTACAGATATACTTACTTTATGCACATAAATAATTCTGTGACATTTGATTTTCCTGCTTAAATGGGTAAAGCTAAGCTATGATCAGGGCTTTTAAACATAAGGCCTGTGCTGTTAGTGTTTTCAAATGCATTCCTTTCTGAAGAGTGATCCCTGCTTACCAGCCACCTTCTCCCCAAACTGGCCTTTCATTTGTCTTTAGAGTACTTCACCATGTAATATGTGGAAAAATAAGTATACATTACGTATAATAACTTGCATGTTTCAGGACCCAATTATGTTTGATCAAACACAAGGAATTATTCATAAAACCGTAACCAACAGATAGGAGGGATTTTTCATGCAGTACCTAAATCTCTCTGTTTTCTTTTTAGCCAACCAATGGGATCTTCATGAGTGCATTTCTCATCGTGTTACCTCTGGAGTCCATGGCTCATGGGCTTTTCCATGAGCTGGGAAACTGCTTGGGAGGAACCTGTGTTGGGTATGCTGTTGTGATTCCCACCAACTTTTGCAGGTATAGTTACCATGTATTTCATCTTCACAGTAGTGTAAGTGTACTGTTAGCTCGTAGAAGCAATGCAGTGCTGTTGCTTGTGTTTTTCAATAATTACATACAAATTTAAATAATAGGCAGATTTTGTATTCTTTCTTTTCCTCACCTTCCAAAAAGAATAACTCCAACTCCACCTTTTTATATGTATTTAATTTGCTTTTAGAAAGCCAATGAATGCTTTATGCACCAATCATGCATAGGCAGATTCCACAGTCCGTATCTCACGCAGAGGAGGATTGGGGCATTTGACTGAGTGCAGATATTTCATAACAGGAGATTTAGTAAACCAAACAGATCAGTTTAAAACAATTTTGAATTCTATTAAATAAGATGGTGTCTACCTTTAAAGGACATTGAAATTAGATTTGCGAGTGGACTATGTGTCAATTATTGGTATTGTGAATTTACAGCTGATTTTTGTTCCAATATAAATGTTACCATATGAGAAATGCTTGGGGGTGGAGGGATTGTACTATTATTATTTGCCCATTTGTGTGTTTTTCTTATAAGCGTTAAACTTGCAAATGCTACTTTAGCCGTATAATTAAAATTGTGTGTACACATTTTTTTTGTAAACGATAAGTTATCTATTTGAGTTACAAGAGAAACAGAATGGTAAGTTGAAATGAGAGGCTTAAAAATAGAACTGCCCAATTTATGAAAACTGCCCAGCTTGCAGTATGTGTAATGGATTCGGTGAATAGGGAAAAAAATTAACGGGCAAAGAAACAGAAGGTAGCATGCTGATCATAGATCACTGTATCTTAAATAGTGTAAAATACTGTAAAAACAAATTTTCTGAGCTTCGATATACAGTCTTCAGCTGTGCACTCTTTTAAAAAAATCCATGTAGTCAATTATTGTTAGGGATAAAAAAATAAATTTTCAAAATTTACATTACAATAGAAATAAATTCTTTTTGTTTCCATGGCAATAATTTAATTCTTTCATTGTATTATATTATTCTGACTCTGGCAGTTCCCTCTAATTTCTGAGTGAATGAGATACTCTTGAGCAACTGTTTAGGACCTGACAGAACTAAACTTCCTTATTAACAAAGCTTGACTGTTTCAGTAATGGGCTCAGTCTTCACTTGCTGAGACAAACAGTAATGGTGATGTATTCAATATAATTGCAGTAGTGGAACGTTAGCCTTCATGAAGGCACTAGACGGGTGAGGAGGTGCAAAATTTAATTAGCTAGACCAAAAAAGAAAGCAGATAGCTTTACACACTGACTTGCAAACAAAAAATACATGAAGAATACACACATACATACAGAAATATATATAAAAAACAGAAGTCATATTTTGTGTTAGCAGAGTAAGACCATCTCCATATTTTCATCCACAAAATCTGTCCATTGCCCAGGGAACCTAGGGACTCTTTTGTTATATATGTATATTCATATATATACACACACATGCACATCTATATATATGTGGTTTGTTCCAGGTCTAGTTTGTAATTTTCTTAGACCTTTCATTTTCTAAGCGGTGAATACCATCATCTGAAACATATTTCTTATGCTGAAAGATCAGCATCTGAACAGCACACACATGTAAGAATTACTGTATTTGTGTGAGTACCATGTTGAATAAAGGCTAGTTTGGAACAGAGATAAATCAATTCAAAATATCTGAGCAAAATGTGTACTTGGATTTCTCTTTAGTCTATTATTGGAAACTAGCTTGCATGATGTTTTGTGCAGACTAATACTCGTTCTCCCTGCACTTCTTTCCAGTTGTGTGTGAAAAAATGCCTGTCTGAAGGCAGTAATGAAATCGTTGGAGCCCAGCATGTTCACATCACAGCTCCCCTCTGTCTCCCTCTGTCTCTCAGCGGCAGGAATAGCATGGAGTTGTGTAAGGACTACGCTTTGAAGTGAAGAAGTGTGATAAAAGGGAGGGGGAAATAGTGGTCCCTCGCTCAAATACAGTATTTTGAATTGTTTATAAACTGTACATTCAAGTCAATTTGAATTTAGAACAGTGCTACTTCACAGCAGAGAAAATATGCACAGGGAAAAAAATCACCAATTGCTGAAAGTCCACTAAACATGAAATAATTATAAATCATAATCATAGCTGTTTTTCTTTTCTTTAGTCCCGATGGCCAACCAACTCTTCTTCCACCTGAGCATGTACAAGAGTTAAATCTGAGGTCTACTGGCATGCTTAATGCTATCCAAAGATTTTTTGCATATCACATGATTGAGACATATGGTTGTGATTACTTTACAAGCGGACTGACCTTTGATACCCTTCACTCCAAGATCAAGTCTTTTCTTGAACTTCGGACCACAGATGGACCCAGACATGATACCTACATTTTATATTACAGTGGCCACTCACATGGCACTGGCGAATGGGCACTGGCAGGTAACTGGTTTGGAGATTTTTGAATTAATAGTTTTAGTATTGATGAACCTTCCAAATCAATTAATTAGTTCTTTAAAAAATCATATTGTATTGCAAACCTTTGAAGTTTTGGTCACATTTATTATCTGATAGTCCAGAATGGCAAAAAACCACCAGTCTTTGGAGAACAGGTTCATACAAGCTCCTGGCAGGGAAGAAAGAAAGGAAAGGGTAATATACAGAGCATGGCTGTTAAGAGATTCAGGGGCCACAAGGAATCATCAAAATAGGCAAGTTTGCAGGCTAACTACCTCTACTAGTGGAGAGAATGGAGAAATTCAGAAGCCCCTTTTGTATGCAGTTAACTTGATGTAAAGAAGCAGCTCTTCCCTTACCTTGCTCTGTATGACCTTCAGGTATGTTACTTTATGAACTTCTATGTCATTTTACTATTTGGTCACTTTGATAAAAATCCTTTTGCAACTAACTAATCTTACACTTGTTCTCAAAATTGTCTAAATATTGTTGACCCCAAATGTATGCTTACAAGTTTAAGCATTATTTCATATTCCCCTTACAATTCAACAAGTTAACTTTAAAGATCACTTCTTTTTTCCAGAAAAGTAAAGTGGAAATGAACCCCTCCTGCTCTAAAGACAGATTTCCCCTGTATTTTGAGGAATATTTGTTCACTGGAATGAACAAGCATAATCTCTTCTCATTCCCTGGACATGGCAGAGTGAATTATACAGCGTTCTGTGTCACTGTGTCAGTTAGGCTGTCATGAAGGACTGCATTCATGTCCTTAAGATGTGCTCTGGGTTTTTTTTGTAAAAGATAGAATCAATAAAAGAAGTAGGAGGCAGGTATACAATCCACACTAGAAAAGCAGGTCTTCAAACATATAGCAAACCTTGTATCATGAAAACAGCTATGGTTTGCTGACATCCTAGAGTTTGAGAGTCACTGTGGGTGCAGTGTAGCCTCAAGTCTACAAACCCCTATATAGAGGGCCGGTTTAATGCTTCATCATATGCTTGGCATAGACTTCACCATTTCCCCTTTTCTTGGCCTGTTTTTGATCTCTTTATAATGGACAGTCCTATCTCAACTGTATTCTTTCGTAAACCTACTGAAGTTTTCAAATCATTGGTAGGTTTAGCCTTGCTCTCCTGCTGTATGGAACTGGGCTTCTGAGTTGCTGTGTGCAAAAAGTGAATCTTGTAGTAAATACATTGAAAATTTGCAACTGTTTTTCTTCCTGGGACAGAATTAATTTTCCTGGATAGCGCTCTGCCTGCGAGCTCCTGGCTGTTTGTCAGCAGTCTGTCTCCAGGGGCATGTGCTCTTCAACAGTGTAGACAGATACTAGCTTTGCATGTGGTCATGCTGAGATGTTCAGGCACAGGTCAGTTTTCAGCTGGAGGCCATGTACCTGTTTTGGTGCAACTCCATGTCTGCACTCTTACACTTGCTGAAGAGCAATGTGTATTTTTTCTCAAAGGCTTCATCTCTACCAGTGATTTTAAAAAAGCCACAGCTGTACTCTGAGCTTAGCGCAAGTGATGTACCGCAGTGTACACCAGGGTGGCTGAATGACTTCTCCGAGAATAGGGTGGTCTTGTCCGTAAGAGCAGCTGCCGCCCTGTGCAGTTGCTGAGCGTGTCCACACATTGTGTGGAGCAGGCTAGCAGCAAAACTCTGCCTCCCACTTGTGCTCCAGCCAGCAGCATAGACACTGTTAGCTTTCTAGCGTAGAGCCAAATGTTGCTGCAAAAACTGGACAGCTTCCAGCCCAGTCCTGGCTTACATCTGCCCAGCCTGCGTTGTGACAGGGAAGCTCAGGTCTCTGTATACCTGTTCAGGTAGCTGCGGCCTAAATTAACCTCTGTCTTCACTTCTAGGGTGAGGGCCAAGGTAACCGTTAAAATAAAAAGAAAGTTTCTGTGCTAAAAGATACAGCGTGTAAATGCAGTGGTGTTCAGCTTTTTCACAAAGTTGCTTTTCAGTTCTCTATCCAAGCACATCTTCAGCTTCTACTTGGAGATATGTGTAGCCACATAAAGGAGAGGAATAGGCAGCTGTCACATGTCTTGCATCCTTTTTTGTGACTAATTTTAGATAAATCATGGAGTGTAACCTGATACTCCTTCCAGATAGCACTGCCGCTGAATGTAACTTGGACTATAAACTGAAAAGATGAAGGGTGTTTGATTGTGTAATTGTACCGCATGTATTGGACAGTGGCATTTTTTGACAGATGGAGCATTTGGTCATCAGCTCCTGTAATGTGTACCGTTCCCCGACCTCTGGGAGGATGAAGAGAGATGGCAACAATGAAATGTAACATTTGGATCTAATAGAAAAAGTAGTGTCTTACTGCCAGCTTATGCCATGATACGGCACAGCAGTAGCAGTGTAGTCTTTGCTTTGTAATGACATCTTTTAAAGGAGGCTTACTGGATTTATTAGTTCACTAATGATGTTTCTCTGTTGTTGGAAGCTGCGATGTAACACAGTGGTGTATAAAAGAAACTGTTAACTAATCATGCATAAAGTATGAGCAGTCAAATGACCTGGGAGGTCATGTTCTCTGAGTGAAGGCAAAGGCAAGAGCTGAGCTAATGAAGCTTTGTCTCTGTTGCTGAAACTGTCGGCTTAGCTGCCTGTGAAACCTGCCAAAGAGCCAGATGTGGCCGGACACATAGATTTCTTACACAGCTTGGTGCCTAAATCTTGTGCTGGCTGATAAGAGACCATGTGTTTGAGGTCAGTAGGGTTAGAAGCCGAGCACGTGTTTGTGTGTGTGTATGAAGGATGAGATGGTTTTCTTTGGGCAGTTCTATCCATAACTGTTTTGAAATCACCTGCACCCCTGCATAGTTACACTAAAATAAAGTTTATTTATAAGCCTTTAAAACGTGAACAAATAAAGAAATTTTTACTGCTAATTGACACAGAAGGCTTACCTAGAAAAGGGAAAATGCTTCTACACAAGTCTCTGCTGTAAATAACTACAGCAATTTGGGAATCATGTACCAAGACAAGTCATTACTGTAGGTTTGTATGTTAAGATTTTCTTTGGTACTAAATTTTCCAGGTTTGCATTTTTTTGGAGAAAGTTGTAGCCCTGTAATTTTGCTTTTACTTTAACTGTGATAGCATGCTCAAAGCTTTAACTCTGAGCTGTTAATTTGAAGCACTTTTTTGTCACCCCTTACAGGTAGAAATGTAAGTGCTGAAATATGCAGCTGTTCTGTTTGAGATTCATCTGTGTAGTTAAATTCCTACTAATAAGATTTTAAACACTGCTAAATGTACTTATATTCCACAATGAAAATCACTATGGAATTAAAATGCAGTTATTTTAAATCACATTTTTCTACCTTTCTTCTAAAAGTCTTCATTTTTTTAAAAAAGTTGACATTTTCAAACTAGAGTGTTTTTGTTGTAAATCTGTATCATAGCTCCAACCTGCCAACACCTAGACATACCAGTTCTTCACATTAATAATCACTGTGGAGCCAATGGAGATTCACTTGTTTGCAAGATGTTTTCCTTAGGCACTTGAGTGAGTAGTCTGCTTTTCAAAGCTACATAGATCCTTCAGTATCCATTACACTTAAGCAGAAGGACTCCCCACTATAGGTAACTTTGTTTAATTACAACCTGCTCTGTCAAAGCATTGTTGGAGCAAGAGCTGAGATGGAACATGAGAAGTTGGACACTCTAGTTGCAAGTGTTTTCTCAGCTGATAGGAAATAAATATTGTGGAAAAATTCCTATGAGATTTCTGTTTCATTGAGTTGTAAATCCATACCAATTTTAATTTCCTTGAAGCTCTGAAGACAACTGTGTCTATAAAGTGATCCTCTCCATTTCTGGTCATGTTAATTTTTCAAGCCAAAGCGATGGTTGTGCCTGTAGGTGGCTTTCTCGTTGTGCTTTGAAACTGTTAGCATGTGTTGTGTTCAAAAGTCCTCTCTTTTCCTTAAAAGAGGAGTCATAGAATCATAAAAGAGGAGTCATAGAATCATAGAATGGTTTGAGTTGGAAGGGACCTTAAAGATCATCTGCCATGGGCAGGGACACCTTCCACTAGACCAGGTTGCTCAAAGCGCCATCCAGCCTGGCCTTGAACACTTCCAGGGAGGAGGCATCCACAGCTTCTCTGGGCAACCTGTTCCAGTGCCTCACCACCCTCAGAGTGAAGAATTTCTTCCTTATATCTAATCTAAGTCTACCCTCTTTCAGTTTAAAGGCATTACCTCTTGTCCTGTCACTACAGACCCTTGTAAAAAGTCCTTCTCCAGCTTTCTTGTAGGCCCCCTTTAGGTACTGGAAGGCTACTATAAGGTCTCTCCGGAGCCTTCTCTTCTCCAGGCTGAACAACCCCAACTCTCTCAGCCTGTCTTCATAGGAGGGGTGCTCCAACCCCCTGATCATCTTCGTGGCCCTCCTCTGGACCCACTCCAACAGGTCCATGTCCTTCTTATGCTGGGGGCCCCAGAGCTGAACACGGTACTCCAGGTGAGGTCTCACGAGAGCAGAGTATAGGGGGAGAATCACCTCCCTCGACCTGCTGGTCACGCTTCTTTTGATGCAGCCCAGGATACGGTTGGCGAGGATAAGGTGGGAGTTCTTTTTATTATTAATAAAAAGATATTAAAAAGCGTCCCTTTTTTTTTTCTTAAAATTATTAAGATTTAAAACAAAATAAACTCTATTTCAGGTTTTCTTTCCTTGTTTAGCTACTTCCAGATTTCCTCAATAGGCTGTAATTTCTTTCACTCTGTGAGGGGATTCCTTTTTTTTTTTTTTTTTTTTTTTTTTTTTTTTTTTAAATCAAGGGTGAGTTAATGACCTCATCTGCCACAGCAAGTCAGGTGGAATCAGTTAATACCTCTCTGGAGATCTGCAACATCTACAAACAGGGAGGATCAGTTGAAAACTTATGTTATATCTGTCCAGGGTGTTAAAATAAGGCATTCTTGGAACCCGCAGTCAAAATTCTAGGTTTCTGTTTCTTTGTCTTAATATTAAATCTTTTTTTCCTTGTGGCAGGGGGTGATGCTTTACGACTTGACACACTGTTGGAGTGGTGGAGAGAAAAGAACAGCACTTTTTGTTCTCGACTCATCATTGTTTTAGACTGTGAGAACTCTCAGCCTTGGGTTAAAGAAGTAAGAAAAGTAAATGACCAGTATGTTGCCGTGCAAGGAGCAGAAATGGCCAGAGTTGTAGACATTGAGGAAGCAGACCCTCCACAGCTCGGTGACTTCACCAGGCAATGGGTTGAGTACAACTGTAACCCCGACAGTAACATCAGCTGGTCCGAAAAGGGACGTACAGTGAAAGCGGTGTATGGTGTGTCAAAACACTGGAGCGACTACACTTTGCATTTACCAACGGGAAGCGATGTTGCCAAACACTGGATGATATACTTCCCACGTATCACCTATCCATTAGTACATTTGGCAAACTGGTTTTGTGGTCTCAATCTGTTCTGGGTCTGTAAAGCGTGTTTTAGGTGCTTGAAAAGACTGAAAATGAGTTGGTTTCTTCCCACAGTGCTGGACACAGGACAGGGTTTCAAACTCGTCAAATCCTAATTAGCAACCAAAGAGAAAATGAAGTGAGAGCTCTGGGAACTTTCTCACTGTACCGTACTTAAAACTTTTTATATGACTATTTTTCTCTGAAAAAGTCTGCTACACTCACTTTATTCAGCTCTTTGAGCAGCTACAGTATATGCAACAGGTAGGAACTGCAATCTTAAACAGAAGAGGGTAGGACTATAATATTTGAGTTTTGTTACTGGTCTGTATGTACATATGTAAGAGACTTATTTAATATGACCATGCGTTTTGGAGACAGTTCRCATGTTCATATGCGTTACTTAAAGCAGCTTTCGTTCAGAGTCACCAGTTTGATGGACAACAGCTCCTGTGAATGTTATAGCATGCTTACTTGTCATTTATATCCACTATAAGGTTCAAATACAGGAAAGGAACCAAGCTAATACTCAAATCAACTTATATGTCCTTGAAATTATATGGTGGGGTCAAGGGTATTATAAAACAGCACTGAGCCAAAAAAATAGAAGAATGAATAGCCATTGTAGGTAGCAGCTACCAAGAATCTTTAGTTTTATTTGCTTTTACATCTTCAGTCCCTGCCTCACTTCTCTACTGCCATCAGTGGAAATTTGCCACAGAAAACAAGGAAATCAGACAACCCTCTAACGTTCTGATGCTGCTCGGACAATGTTTTCTGAAGTGCAGTTTTAAAAATTTTCAGTGTTACTTTCAAAATTCAGTATCTTGCTGGTGATCTTTTTTTTTGGTGTTTTTTTTTTTTTTGTAACTATTCCCAGTAGTTAATTCATATATGGAATAAAAAAGTGCACTGAGAGTTTTTCCCTCACCTGTTAGGGTGGTTCTGTCTTTTCCAGGCTCTTACTAGTTTGTATTTCGAAAAGCTACCCTGAAGAAAAAAAAAAAACAAAACCCAAGGAATTCAACAAAGAAAATAATCCATGGATAAAAAATGGAAATACAAGTGTTGCCTTGCTTCCATGTTTATCTGAAGTCTTTGCTATGCCTAAGACCTTGATTCTGTAAAATGCTGAGTACAGGATTGGACTGATGAGTTCATTATTTATTAAAACCACAAGCAAAGTTTGTCAGAAAGAATAGATTATTCCCTTAGGACAGGAGTGAATCCTGAGTATTCCTCAACTCTGTTCTCCCAGCCACAGGGTCCTAATCTTAATCCTTCCACTTACAGAGCTGGATGGGACTCTAGAAATCCTGCCCCAGCCTTTCCTCTTCAGTCAGAGAAGCTGCATAGCCTTCTGATCTCGTTTTCTCAAGTGCAGAAAATAAGGAGTGAAACAACTAAGCAGCTAAGACAGTACAATTTGTGGTGGGTTTTTTGCATACGTGTGTGCAATCCAGTAGACCTAGAGTTTACTTTTTTCTGTTTCCATCACTATTTTAACAAAAATGTTAGGCATTAGCTGATATTTGTCTAAAATATAACGTATTAATTTTTTTTATTTAAATGTATGAAAATACTTTAGGAGCTCTTTAAGTCTTTGCCATCAAGGGTTTTTCTAATTCCATTTGAACTTTTTGTCTACCTAAGTTAGAGAATCTGCTAACACTGATACCCGTTAGTAACTCCTGAAAATAAAATGTGTGATTAAATTATGAGATCTGCAATAGCCAGAGTAATTTGCACCAGCCAACTTCAAAATGGTGATTTTTGTAGGATTTACAAGTGACAGCCACTAAGTTTCTTCATTAGTGTGTATGACACAACTTTGTTTAGCAAGACATCACCCCCCACCCCGCTTTGCCTTTCTCCATCCCCTTCCATAAAGTGAAAAGGGGATAAAGAAATGAGAGATGAGATGAGATACCCTGCCGAGACTCAGTTCCATTGGGTCTTCTCTAAGTAAATGCTGTGATTGCAGCTCTGTCACAGACTTGAGAGGTGGCAGTTCTCGGTAAGGACAGAGGGTGGTCTCACCATCTAACTTCAGGTATCCAACCTAAGTTCCTAACGTGGGAGCCTGAGGTAGGAGTCACCTCATTTAAATTCAGATGTCTGAAAGCCAGACATCTGAATCCATGCTAGTGACCTGAAGCGCTCCACTGCTCACTAACAGAGAAATAAGTATTTCTAGAGGACGACTCATTTGATCTCTATCTTAGGATGAATTTTCCTGTGATTGTGCCTATTAGATTTGTTTTCGTTTTGTTTTCATATGCCAAAGGTCAAGCAGACAAATCCCTTATGTCTGTTTAAT
This sequence comes from Phoebastria nigripes, assembly GCA_035582835.1. NCBI lineage: Eukaryota > Metazoa > Chordata > Aves > Procellariiformes > Diomedeidae > Phoebastria > Phoebastria nigripes. The sequence continues at coordinate 289,427 of JAYKAV010000156.1, forward strand.
AACCTTAGAGCACTTCTGTTCTAAGTCATCCTCTGGAGCCTGGGCTGGGTACATAAGTTCCTCGTTCAAGCACATAAATTGGATACTTGAAATTAGGCTGAACGAGCATCTGTCAGGTTGCAGAAAAGCAGTACTGCCTCCTCTGCAGAAGTAATTTTCAACCATTTCTGGCCAACAACCCTTGAGTATAGAGAAAAAAGATTGCATAAAGGCAATCATTTGGTTTGTAAAATCACCGTTATTTTGACTGCTATTTCAGTAGAAGTTCATCTGATTGCATCATAAACTGTTCCAACTTGAGCACTAGAAATTTTTAAGAAAGTCCCCTTAAAGCAACACTGTAATACCCGATAGTCACCCTGTGAACATTTGAAAGTCAAGAAGTTAGTCCTTTTTGTTTTGGAAAAGCTTTGAACATCAACCATAACACTTCTCACTAATTATAATGGGTAAATCTTACTCTCTACCTGCTACTGTTACATTTTTATGAACATCATCTGTATCTTTCTTTTTGTACATCAAGGGGAACAGGAAAAGTGTGGGACTCCTGACCTGTCCTGGGACTGTGAGCAGACTAAAATGGAGTATCCCTTCTGCAGTGCAGTGATGGGCCTAGCTTTGGGCAGAACAAACGCAACAGTTGGTGCTGATCTTCTGCCTCTGTTTATTAAGCTTACTTACCAAACTGTTAGATTTTCTCTAGAATAGACTGGGTGATCTTTAGCAGTTTGCTGAAAGTTAGATAAAGAGTCAGCTAAAAATATAGCAAAAAGATTATTTGCAAAACTAATCATGTGTTTGCAGATTTGTTTCAGTTTTCTCAATTAAAGAACTCTAGTTTTCTGAATTTGAAATAGTTTTAACATGAGCTAAGGTATTCCTACTTTTGATTTTACTGGTTTTTTTAAACAGCAAAGGCATGGTGAAAATGCTGATTTAAACTAAAATAAATGTTTACAGCCTTTCAAAACTGAGGCCTTTTTGGACAAAGACACTCTCGTGTGTTTCAAAACACAATAAAACCCAGGGTGTGGGATGATGAGCCTCAGGAATTCTACAGTATTCATTCCCTGCTTCTACACCAACTAATATCAAGGCATCCTACCGTGACCCATGTTCCCAGGTGGAGGTGGAGTTCTCCGGCTCCTGGCACTTGTGCACCTCTGCGGTCTCTGCCCAGCCCCGGGCACATGCCTGAGGGACAACGCACCAGGAGCTCCTCATCCCAGTGAGGAATGAGGAGTTATCCTTCCACTGTTCCCTGTATGAACTACAGGGGCAGTGCCTGAAAGAGAAATCAAAATCTAATTCCAAAGAATGTTACATATGCTATCAGTTACGTACAAGTAGTTTTTCTTTAGCGGTAACATGCTTACGAATTAATTGTCTGGATGGAGAAAATCTAAACTTCTTTTTGAGAGGCTTGCCTCTGTACTGTATATTCAGGCATTTTGTTATAAAGGTTGTTACAAATTTATATCATGACAGTAATTTTATGTTGACTTTGTTTCATTTACCTCCTGTATAATATCAGCCTTGCTGAAACATGCAAATGCACTAAGTCCTACAAACGTAAGTCTTTAAAAGGATTTCAAATTGCAAATTCACAGTAGTGTTTTTCTCTGAACAAGTATTGGGGAAAAAAGCCATTCTTCTTCATTTTTGCACTACCAGAATTACGTATTTACAGTTCCTTATGCTTTGTATGCCTTGTGATTGTTGTTGTCCAGCCTTCAGTTCAAGCTTTTCACAGAAATAATTTCTTCAGCTTTATTAAGTTTTCCCTTTATTTTGGAAAGGCATAATTAACGCTATGCTAGCTGTAAAGCACCTCTGTTGCCAGCAGCAGACAACGTAACTGGGTTAAATTTCTTGTTTATAAATACTTTTTTGTGAGAGGATTTTTACTGGACGTATCGATTTTAGATCTGTAAACAGATTTTTTTTGTGTGTGTATTTGTGATATTGCTTAAATATATTTTGCTGTTTTGGATGCTCATTTCCATTTCATGTTTTTGTTTATGCCTTGATCACTTCCAGAATTTCTGTGTTCCCTCTTGAATTACATAGGGTTTTTCTGTACAGCTGGTTTCAGAGTATTTTTTTTAGCTAGAAATTGCAACAGAGTTTACTGAAAATACTCTAAGGTTTATCTGTAGTTTAACAATTTAATAGAAATTAGAAATATTAGCTTAAATTATTAACACCTTTCACCTTGTCATTTTTTATCACTTAGTCAACAAGCTAGTAAAAATGTTCTTTATGCTTTGAAACATTATTTTATAGACCCTTAATTCAAGACTTCATTTACATGAGTATTTGTATTTAGTCAAACTTGTCATCTCTAGTTAAGGTCTCACTCTAAAGTTAATGGGGGGTTCCTGTCTGAGAGAGATCACGCCTGGGAGAACAAAGCAGAAGGACACTGGCATTGCCGAATGCTGAGGAGGTCAGGTCTGCACGTCTGCTCCTCTCAGAAACTGCCGGGGAGGTTCCTGCACTCCCTGCTCATGAAAGAGTCCCGGCATTACTCCCAACAAGCTGGGGCTGAGCCATGCACCTCTCAGTGAAGACTTTGGTGGGAAACAGAGGAGAAGCAGAGCTGCTAGTGTGACGAGGGGTGACAGGCATGTCTGTGGCAGTGCAGCGTCCAGAGCTGCAGAGAAGGGCACTGCACCATTAGCAGCGCTTTTAACACATTGACTAGCTGAGTACAATGAAGATTTAGTGGCACTTTCTTCTTTTTTAACAGAAGGAATTTAGTTTTGACTTATCCTTCTAATTCATGATTGAATCCATCCCTTTTGCAACTTATTAATCAGTGTTCCTTTTTTATTAAATTTCTGTAGATCCCTTCTGTTCGGTCTCAAATCCAGAGGTAACCCTAGAGAGCAACACAGCTCGCCCTCAGTGCTGCCCTGCAGCCATTCTAAGTCTCTTCGAATGGAGTTAGGCAACCCAAGGTACGTCTGCATCCATGGAACAAGGTTTGGGGTTTTTGGAGGCTTTTTTCGTCAACTTTTTTGGTGACCTAGGAAATAAAAGTCAGTGTAAACAGACATATGAACATTCAAATAATGTTTCTTCTTAGGTGCTGTTATATATTAGTGTTGGAAAACAAGTGTAGCAGAAAAATTCAAGCATGTTGATTTGGAGCAAGGAGTGCATAAAGCCTTTGATCAGTGTTACCTACTGCGCCAGCACCACACTCAGCCAGTCTCCATCGGCTCTTGAATACATTGCCCGCTACCACTGTGGAGTAAAATATGAATACACTATTACTGCTGTATTATACTGGAGACTGGATCCAATAAAGGCTATCAGTATTACAGAGCTCACCTTCACAGGTTCAGGCCCAGAATGAGTACAACGTCCTCGCACAACCAGATGCACACCTTAGGCATTTGTGAAGGGTTGGTCACCCAGCAAGGCAGCGGTCAGACTCTCCAGGATACTGAGTAGGAAGCTATTCCTAACAGGTGCTTGCAGTGTCCAGCTGCGTACAGCTAGTGACACGGAAATTTAAAGCTTTGCTCCTCATCAGCACTGAATTATTTTCTCTATATAGTAATTATATAGCCACTTCAATGTATATTGAAACATTCTGCATTCTTACCTCGGATACCGCTCTGCACGGAGCTAGGGAACTGCCAGTGCTGACTCATGCAAGTGTTGAGGCTGATGGAGAAATGCAGCCAGCTCTGTTGATTACAGACAGTTCTATAGTTAATAGCTGCTAAAATAAATCAACGTGAACCTGACTTTGCCATCCCACAAATGCAAAGCCAGGATGCGGTAAGACAGTTTGTGTCAGGAGTCTAAAACRGACAACTTGGCTTCCTTTGCAAATCAAAGAGAACAGCCTGATTCAGAGATTGGCAATAGCCAGAAGAGAAGTAGAAACGTTTTGCAAAAAAATGTTTGCTTTATAAATTGTGTATAAGGTCCCTAGATACCATGGTACTGAGTACATTATAAATGCATAAGAGATCCATTAAGAGAGATGGGGGGGGGGCGGAAAATGACAAGTTTATATAGCTGAAAGCCCTAAAGATTTCTTATGCCTTGCAAAAGAGTATAAAGATTTTTATGCTTAGAGAAAGGTTACTTCTTTTCCCTGGAAGGAAAGGGCAGAAGAAAAGGAAGAAAAGGAGGAAGGGAAAAAAAAAGAAGCCAAGAGGAAAAGTAATACTATCAGATGGGTCAGATTCAGCGCTGTGGCCAGGAGAACGGGCTTTGCAGACCTAGAGCTAGAGTGAGGCTTCAGAACTGATCAGTTTTGTTTCTTACAGAAGTGGCCTGTGAGTACTGTCAGACTGTCTTACCTTCCAAACCAGGGCAGCGGCATCCAAACTGCCTACCGAACGTGTCCCACACCAGCTCCCAAGCCCTGCCAGGGAAAGCTGTCAGCCCGGCCAGAAGTATGCTGTGGCCCATCCTAACAAACCAACAGGATAGACAAGCAAGTTTCCATTCTGGGCTCGTGTCCTTGCACCATTTAATTTACTATTATAAAGATGGCTTCTAAAAAATTATGATTATTATATTTTTAATACAGTGCCTGAAACGAGATAATGCTGTACAGCTACAGCTGGCCGAGTAGTGAGGTTTTTATAGTACGAAGGCAATAGTGGATGCTACATACCCTCAGGCACGTTCCCACAGCAATATTTGCGCATGAAACATCTGCTGTGGCACTGAAGAAGGTTCCCTGTCTTCTGCCATCGCTGGTGAGGAAGATGGCTCAGTACATTTAAGCCAGGTCTCCGTCTCTGTTTCATTTGGGGAAGAGTGGCTGGAAAGCTGCCTGGCGGAAAAGGACCTGGGGGTGCTGGTTGACAGCTGGCTGAACACGAGCTGGCAGTGTGCCCAGGTGGCCAAGAAGGCCAACAGCATCCTGGCCTGTCTCAGAAATAGTGTGGCCAGCAGGACTAGGGAAGTGATCGTGCCCCTGTACTTGGCACTGGTGAGGCCGCACCTCGAATACTGTGTTCAGTTTTGGGCCCCTCACTACAAGAAGGACATTGAGGTGCTGGAGCGTGTCCAGAGAAGGGCAACGAAACTGGTGAAGGATCTGGAGAACAAGTCCTATGAGGAGCGGCTGAGGGAACTGGGACTGTTTAGAAGGAGAAGAGGAGGCTGAGGGGAGACCTTATCACGCTCTACAACTACCTGAAAGGAGGTTGCAGTGAGGTGGGTGTTGGTCTCCTCTGCCAAGCAACTAGCGATAGGACGAGAGGAAATGGCCTCAAGTTGCGCCAGGGGAGGTTTAGATTGGACATGAGGAAAAATTTCTTTACTGAAAGAGTGGTTAAGCATTGGAGCNGGGAGGTTTAGATTGGACATTAGGAAAAATTTATTTGCTGAAAGAGTGGTTAAGCATTGGAACAGGCTGCCCAGGGAAGTGGTGGAGTCACCATCCCTGGAAGTACTTAAAAGACATGTAGATGAGGCGCTTAGGGACATGGTTTAGTGGGCCTGGTGGTGTTGGGTTGATGGTTGGACTCGATGATCTTAGAGGTCTTTTCCAACCTTAATGATTCTATGATTCTATGATTCTATGATTTTTACTCTCAGGTGAGGCTCCGGAGGCTTCTCTGGATGAGGAAAGGTGGTACCTTCCCTGCTGTATTTGAAGCAGGTTTCTAATATCTAAAATTACTCAGGGAAATAGATTGTTTAAAGATCGACCATGTTCTGATAAGAGATTTGACGAATGCAGACAGACTACAGTGCTGGCATACACAGATGAGGTACGTGAACTACAGAAGGACGCAAAGCGGGGCTGGAAGGGGAGCAGGAAGCCCTATAAAGGAACAACATCCTGCTTGTCTTGCACCCAGACGTACCACAAGACTGCTTGATTTAGGGCAGGAAGTAAAATATTTTGTAATGCCTGCTTGTTTGGCATAGCTGTATAAAAATAGTAACACTAAGATAACTACCAGGAAGGATTCAGATGACTGACCTACAGCCTACCTAATCTACAAATACAGAAAGTGTGTACCGGGCCAGCACTCGGGAGATCGCCCCTATCTGAACAAGCCAGAACAGACTGGTTCCCCCCAAAGACAAGAGGACATAAGCCTTTGGTCCAGCTTGCTCTTGATGCACAAAAATGTGTTCATCAACACGAGAATTAGCTGTTGGAGACTTGTAATAGATGTACAGAGTCTTTAGGCATATCCAGTTCTGGGTAAGCAGTTTGTCCTGCTGTGGATGCCAGACTTCAGCTTAGCAAGTGTGGGGCTCCCGGGAATCTACTCCAAATACAAATATACAAAACAGAACTGTATTATTTAGAGACAATTTCTGTGAAGGGGGAGAAAAAAACAGAACCCAACCATCTGAAAAGCTAGTACTTTTCTGGAATTCATTGCTGGGTGTCAGCTGCCCTGTGGCTCTTCTGAGGAAACAACAAAAGAAATTGATGGCAGCCAGGAAATTGCTATGCTCTCGCTTGCGCGTACCCTGGAGAGAAGGTTTGTTGGTCATTGCGTGATGCCTGATACCAAGTTGCAGCTGGAGTACTGTTACCGTAGTTCATTTTCTAATCCTTTCCCCAGCTCTTCACTAAATAACCTTAATAGAGAGTTAAGCTGCGAGTCCTGCCTAGAGGGTGTTGCAGATGCTTATATGGATTAAAGAGATCTAGGACAGACTCATGAGAGACAGCTGCACCATGAGCGCTGAGACAGAAAGCTAGTAACTCAAGTTCAGGACTCCTCTCAGCTACAAACTGCTCGACCCATTCTTATGGCTAATCCCATTTTTGGCCACTATCAATCAGAAACACAGCACTGGACTGGATGGGGCTCCGACCAGACCCGATGCGGCTGCTCTCATTTTACATTCTCCACCCCCTGGAAAGCCCGCAGCCCTCCTGACTACCCAGTGAGCAAAGCGCAAAATGGCCCCCGAGGCCAGCACGCTGCTCGGTGGCTGCCGAATGGTGTCTACCGTGTGTCACCTCATGGCTGACAGAGCGTGAGAGGGTTAGTAGGTATCTATTTGAGGATCCCAGGATCTTTAAGATTGGTCAGTAAAATACCCCAGAACCATAAACTGTGAAACTATTTTCGTTTTTTAGGTCCATATTAGATGGTAGGACAGTCACTGTGTGACCCCGAATGCCCACAATTGTGTCAGTGTGCTGATTCGACCTGTAATGTCAAAACTGAAGTAAATAATACCCAAAAATATCACTTTGAGGAGAGAGCTCATTCCCTTTTCACTGCCTCTTGTCTTCTAGTTACAGTCGCTGCTCTTTATCTTTCCAGCAATCCTAGGATGGTTTCAGTTGTGTTAGTTTCAGTTTTGATGTCTTCAGAATTTATGAGGCACTCAGCTTTAGACCGCAAAAAGGAAGTCAGTCAAATCCGGTCACAAAACTGTCAGTTCACAGCTCATTCCAGCTCATCCGTCTTTCACTTTTCATTTATTTATTTGGTTGTCTTTCCCACAGCAGAAATCCCCAGTTTGAGTGCTGTAGCTCAGGTACAGCTCCTATTCAAGCCATCAGATTTACCCCAAACCCCACTCAGATGAAGCCGTGATGAGAATAGTACCACCAGAGGGCTGGGGAATAACCACCGAGCTTGCAGGCAGCAGAGTGAAAGCATCCCAGTGCTCACGTGGGAGCATCCTGTATCTGCACAGCTCTGGACACCCACGTCGGTGCTTCTGCCAGTCCATATATCCTACAGTCTAATAAACGTTGGTTTACTTATTGAAAAGTCAAAGGGAGACGTAACATACTTCAAAACCTCCTGATTTTATGGGATACAAAGTAGGACCCAGCTAGCACTTTTCCACCAAACATCATCCTGCTACCTAAGCAAATCCAACCCAGCTTTTAGCCCTCTATTAGGGTTTCCCAAGCATACAGAAACGGCGCCTTCCCTCACCCAAGCTGTTTGCAGCCTCACGTGCATTGCACAGCAAGCCTGCGCATTTGGGTGCGCGCAACACTAGAGAAGAGCCGCCTTCCTGAGAAATCCTGGCCGTTGCCCTCCCTCCGGGAGAAAGTGGGGCCAGCCCCAGAGCCTCCACCTACTATCAGTGCGTGATGAGAAGGTGCAGTGCTGCCCCACACCCAGGATTTCAAGCCTTCATATATAGCAGGCAAGGCACGCAAGCAGGCCTCCAAGGCCACCAGCCAGGCAGGATGTGATTGATGAACTGTCAATAACATCAGCTGAAAGCCCAGCCGCAGCTGGGTAAGCAGCTTGGGACCAGGAAGCGTGAAGTCCATTCTGGAGTTAAACGTTCAAGTTAAGTTAATTCCTGGAGTCTTGTTTCACCAATAAATGGTATTTTAAAACCATACTGAGGGAAAGAGAAGGAGAAGGCGGCAAGAAGCCCAGTTGGCACTGCTAGCAGTAAGGCTGTTGGTTGGCACTAAGGTCATGGTCAGAGCAGTTTGCAGTGAATAGGCACAAGGTTCAGATCACTGAGGGGATTTCAGTGCTTATACCTCATCTTGCCAGAGCCCCGTCTGAACTCTGCACCAGTGCCTGCATTTGTCAATGAAATGCCGGTGTCCCCTCAGTTCTGCTTCTGCATCCGGCTGGAAGCCCGCAGTCCGCAGGGGGCTGTGTAGCAAACCACCCAGCTTGGGGTTACGAGCACCTCTAAGTCCATAAAGTTTTACCCTGTTCATCTCTGTATTGCGTTTGTGTGGCAAGGTTTTGGTTTTACGTGACAAGCTGCTAGAAGCTTCCCCTATGTCTGATAGTCAATGCCAGCCGGCTCCATGTCGGACCCGCCGCTGCCCAAGGCTGAGCCCATCAGTGATGGTGGTAGTGCCTCTGTGATAACATGTTTAAGAAGAGGAAAAAACTGCTGTGCAACAGCAACTGCAGCTGGAGAGAGGAGTGAGAATATGTGAGAGAAACATGCAGACACCCAGGTCAGTGAAGAAGGAGAGGGAAGAGGTGCTCCAGGCGACAGAGCAGAGCTTCCCCTGCAGCCCGTRGTGAAGACCATGGTGAGGCAGGCTGTCCCCCTGCAGCCCATGGAGGTCCACAGTGGAGCAGATATCCACCTGCAGCCCGTGGTGAAGACCATGGTGAGGCAGGCTGTCCCCCTGCAGCCCATGGAGGTCCACAGTGGAGCAGATATCCACCTGCAGCCCATGGAGGACCCCACGCCGGAGCAGGTGGATGACCGAAGGAGGCTGTGACCCCATGGGAAGCCCGTGCTGGAGCAGGCTCCTGGCAGGACCTGTGGCCCTGTGGAGATTGGAGCCCACACTGGAGCAGGTTTGCTGGCAGGACTTGTGACCCCGTGGGGGACCCACGCTGGAGCAGTGTATTCCTGAAGTACTGCACCCCGTGGAAGGGACCCACGCTGGAGCAGTTTGTGAAGAACTGCAGCCTGTGGGAAGGACTTGCGCTGGAGAAGTTCGTGGAGGACTGTCTCCTGTGGGAGGGACCCCACGCTGGCGCAGGGGAAGAGTGTGAGGAGGAAGGACCGGCAGAGACAACGTGTGATGAGCTGACTGCAACCCCCATTCCCTGTCACCCTGCACCGCTCAGGGGGAGGTCAAAAAAAATCAGGAGTGAAGTTGAGCCTGGGAAGAAGGGAGGGGTGGGGGGAAGGTGTTTTAAGATTTGGTTTTTATTTCTCATTACCCTACTCTGATTTGATTGGTAATAAATTCAATTAATTTCCCCAAGTTGAGTCTGTTTTGCCTGTGACGGTAATTGGTGTCCTTATTTCTCCCCACGAGCCTTTTGTTGTATTTTCTCTCCCCTGTCCAGCTGAGGAGGGGAGTGATAGAGCAGTTTGGTGGGCACCTGGCATCCAGCCAGGTCAACCCACCACAATCTCCTTGCAGAGCTTGACTTTGTGGGTACAGTTAGACAAGACCTCCAAACACATGCTCTAAACAAGAGCTGGTAAGAGGGGAAAGAGACTTTCCCATTTAACTAGATGACTGGTTCCAGTACTCACTGAGGACATCGGAAACTGGCCTCGATTGCAAACACTCCAGCTACTTTAAACAGTATTTAAAGATAYTTGGGATTAGGTTTCCCCACTCAGAAGAGTGTGATACTCTTGAATACAGCACATCACCTTTCTCTGAGCCAGCCCACCACACCACGTGAAGTGAAACACTTCTGCGATGAGGACTGGAAAAGATGCTCCACCAGAGGCTACTGTAACATGGGGTGGGAGGTGCCGTTCCCACTGAGCAGCCACGGAAGTGAACTGTGACCACCCACGCCATGGGGGAATAGCTGTAAATACCAACTTTTGGGTAAATAAGAAAATTCCTGTCTCCTTGCCAAACAGCTGTTGATTTATTAGGGCAAAGGCGTGTAAGGTTCCAGAAGCAGCTTGTCCTTGTGTACAACAAATCCCATCCTGTACAGCCTTGTGGTGTTTGCAGGAAAAACAGCAGCGAGTATTTACTTACCACCCTTCGTCTCAGGAAACCATGCATGAACACAAGCACAGGAAGCTGCATTTTAAATGTCAAAATATGCTTTAAAAGCTTCATGTCAGCTACGCTTTTCCAAGCTAGTAAAATACCAACAGCTTCAAGAATAATACAATGCAAGAAGAAATTAAATTACTTTTGTTTTTTCTTTCTTCCCTTCATGACTCTCCTGAAGTCAAGCACTAATATATTAAAATGTTTTTCACCAGTGGCATTTTGCACATCAGGAAGAGCTCATAATTTTATTTTGAATTGGCATTTGCATATTCAGTTAGTCAAATCCATTTCCTCTCGTGATTAAGCAAGCTATATAATTTATATTCTTCTTCCCTGTAGTGTGACACAGCATGTGACTCAGAACTTGCCTTCACAGGGATACTCATGAATGCACAACACATGCAGAAAAGCATATTGCATTCCTGTATGCCCAGGGTAGAGGAAAATAGCTGTAATGCTCCATAAATTAGCTTCCTTCAGAGGACTGGATGGTGTCTTTGAGCTGAGAGAGAAATATTTGCAAGGAAATACCAAGGAAGCTCTCTCCACTTGTAATTTTGTGAGTTTGAGGCATGTTGAGGGAAATGAGCTGATCATACCAAGAATGCATCCATTTCTTGTAAGGAGGACACCAACACCAAAGACTGTTTTAGGGGGKTTTTTCCTGTTTTTTTCTGGTTTGGTTTTGTTTTTTAAGTATTGAATTCACTCTAGGAAACAACCCAAACTTATACTTGGTGAGTTGCTCCAAAAATGCACAACCATCCCTGTGGGTTTTTTGCCCCATGCAGAATATGGGCAGCCAGAAGAGAGTCCTGTGCTTCATCCAACATTTAGAGAGGCATCACATGCCCAGCCACCATCTCCCTGTATTTAAAACTTTCTTCCACCTAACCTAGACTTTTCAAACTTGTCCTAATTGAAAAGTAAGCCCCTGGCAAGTATAAAATTTTAATATTAAGCCACCTGAGACGTCCAGTGAAGAAGGAAAGTTTTTAAAGAAATTGAACCTGAGAAAAAAACGACGACTGAAACATCACTGGAGTAACTGAAAACCTTAGCAAACAAGGATCCAGGTGTTGAACACAGGCTTACAAGCGGCATGCTGCTGCAGCGCTGGGACAGCGTGCAACGCATTCTTCACATGCATATGCATACAGGCCCTGAATGTCAGCTGTACATGTTTCTCCACTTCTTAAGAAGTCTTAATTTCTTATTCAGATCAATGTTTCTAATTCTAAAATGATTCATAATATAAGGTAATGTCATTATATTGCAAGACAGCTTAATTTGCAAGTTCATTCTGTGCCAAGAGCAAGGCAGCAGAGTCCCTAATTCTAAATAAAATCTATTTTATGCCAAATATCCTTGCCACAAAGCCCTCTAATGAGCTGGCACCAAATGCCTTCACGGGAACATCCTACTGTCAGCAGTGCTTTCCAGGCATTACCAGTACCTTATGATGACTCTTTTTTTCCCCATGTGGTTGTCGGTTTGTTCCACCCTTCTCCAAGTAGTAAGCATGAGAATTTCCTCTCTCAGCCACCACACGCATTACAAAAGCAGGTCACTTCAGTATATTATACTTCAGCTCTGTCATGTCTGGAAATATTAAACCTTACCATTAAATATTTACATAGTGAAGCAGTTCTGTCACTGATAGAGAAAGCGGTCAGTGTTGGAGTCTGAATCACAAATGTCAATGGTAGACCTCTCATTCATACACAGACAGGAGAAAAACTTTATGTGGGATTCAATTGCTTCAAAAGCTTACATGAATTAGCCTGAAGACTTTGCTCAGCCCAAATGCTCTTTGCCTGTGGAAAAGCTGAAGGTTTCACTTACTGGCTTAGTGGGAGCTGAGGATATGAGAATATTTTAAGGCCTCTCTTGACAAATAAGCATGTTCCTCTCAGGAGGAACCAAAAAATTAGATCAAAGCACTGCCTTCTCTCTATTAATTTAATCATCATGAGCCAAATTATAAGCTAGTTTCTTACAAACTCCCATTAGAGGAAGCTTTCCCTAAGAAGTAACTGAATAAACTCCAGAAGAAATCCCAGTGTTTCTCCCCATTGCCCAGCACACACAACACATCCCTGCAGTAGCAGAACATACTGCCCAAGTGCTTTAACATCACAGGTAGAGTATTTGTTACTCAGGAGTAGTTACACACATTAATTGATATGTTTTATATTGCATTGCCATCCACAGGCACTGATAGCCGAGTATGGCGAAACATTAAGAAAAACAAATAAAAAAAGAGAAGCAACCCAGAAGAGAACACTTATCTTCTTACCTGAGAGCTTACTTACACGAAGGTCTAGTCAGCACTGAGCTGTGGTTTTCAAAAGCTGCTAACGCACCATGACCTCTCTCCTCCCGAGGCAGGCAGTCATCTCCTGTGTGTGTCAGACACAGCAATCCACTCCACAGCCCTGCTAACACCCACGCAGTCTGGTAGAGATGCACTTGACAGCCCCTTACAGCCTCCACTCTGCTTGTCAACAAGAAGCAGCTTTGCCGACAGCTCCAGCAGATCATAGACGTGGAGCCATGGACCCATGTCCAGTAACAAGTTTTCCTGGATGCCCTTGATGCAGCGTAAAAAGGTTTCAGGGCTCAAGGAGGGAGACATCTGTTCCTCAGATGTGGGGCAACCTGCCCTGACTGAAGAACCTCATCATGAGACAGATCACGTCTCTAGAGATATGAGAAACAACAGGCAAAGCTGGGAAAGCAGCACACCAATACCAGACTCCCAATCTCTGCAAAAGCCTGTCACCAGCACCACCCAGAAACCTGCTGCCTCTGCTCATCAGCAATCAATTAGGCCTGAGCAGGTTATTTGCTGGCTGGTGATGGGACTGTGTTCTGCTGATGTAAAGAAAGTACAGCTGGTGCAGGTAGGACATGATATATTTTCAACAGAGTGGAAGTGATTAAAGAACCTTATCTACTCCTCCTTGCTGTTACATTATGTGTCTGTCTTTGTAGGGGAGTCCCTTACTCCAAAGTGTGGTTTAGCACAATGATAAGTTTTTCAGCATTAATGTACCATGCTGTAAAGCATCTGCTTCTTCCCACAGCTACTGTAATTGGTAGAATTGATGGTCTTCCCTCTGGAGACCCACCTTATCCTCCGCTTCCCTGATCAACAAAGCCTTTTCCTGAATGGCTGGTGAACTAATGTCTAATTAGCTGCAAGCTAAGGATGAAGTGTGAATTTGGAAAACTGAAAGGCAAGTTGCAAGGCTGGAGACTTCCATTTAACAACCTTTTAGTGTTAAGATTATATACTTCAAGACACAGAGGTAGAAGTTATGAGCAACTAGAAAGCTGCTCTCTCCAGAAGAACATTATGCAGCCTCTGATGAAGGCTGCCAGAGCAGCCTTCCTGCTATGACAGGAGGGGGCTATTTTTTATTATTATTAATCTAAAATAAATTCCAGTGAAGCTGTGGCTGTGCTGTCTTCATGCTTTGTGTAATTTTGAATGGCTAGCCTATGAATGGCTGGTGAGAATTTTAAGACCTATTTTGTGAATCTACCATGAAACATTGCTTGTCTGTCTTTAACAAAATATAAGAAAAATGAAGCAAGATGACTGTTCTCTTACAGCTCGGAAGGAAGTTTATACTCCTGTGATTTATTAAGTTTGTGGCTGTGATGGTTTTTTTATGCTTTGTTTAATATTGTATGAACATTGCTATTAAATGTCATGAATATTGCTATGAAACTTAATGAATATTGTAAAATATTGGGTCTGAACAATTCATGAAATGCAACATACAATTTCATCAAAACTGAGCGTGTGTTGTCTTGAAGTCTGCCCAACTTACAACATATTTCACTGAGATCTTAATTATTTTCTTTATACACTGGCATCTATATTTCATGAAAACATCAGGCAGTCTTTTTAAAATACTTTAGATATTTCATGAAAATTGCTGAATATGAAAGCAGAACTTCTTTTGGCTGAAAGTTGCTCTTTTATAGAACTTTTTTCAATTATATAGATGTAAAATACTTCTTCATTTCAAAACAAATAAATAGAATTCATTTTGCTGTAATAAATTACACCAAAGAGGAAAGCTCATAAACTTAAAAAGAGTAAGTCATTAAATTTTGATGCTTACAGAAACTATTGCATGAATTTGTCAAAGTCCAAGAGACCACAAGTTTCCAACTTTACAATTAGCTGCCCACTTTCAGGCATCTTGAGGACCAGGATCTTGTGTGGGAGAGAGCCCTCAGCTGGATGTCCTGTTTCAGTACGGCCATCAAACCAAACCTTCAGTTCTTAATGCCCTATGCTACGACTTACGCAGAAAATAAGCTGTGATAGGAGGGGGAAAAAAAAGGCCGGGGGAAGGCCTTGTTTCAGTCTGCTTTCCAGTGAAGCCATTCGCCTGTTCTTTATCTGCAGAAGTGATACTCACTTATCCCTGTTTTCCCACGTCTTGTTGTTTATGGTGAGATTTTCTTCAGTTATAACATGGCTAACCCCTCATCTTTCTCTTTCCAACCTTGAGAGATCCTGAAAACAGTCCTGAAAACACTAGATGTTGTTCAAGCACTTCCTCCTTTGATTTTTCTCTCCTTCTTGTTCAGATTCGCAGGGAAGGAGGAAATTGTCCTTGACAGCACCAATGGTTCATGTTCCATTACTGTGGAAGGCAGGCAGATTAACATGAACTTCTTACTTGGGTGACTTAAAAGATGTAGTCTCCCACACCCTTCAGTTAAGAGATGTTTGCATCTTCCCTAGACTGGAGACAAAAAATTGTTTCCCTGCCTTATTTTCCCCAAGTGTGACACCATGTGGTCAAGAGTCCTGTCTGTATACTCCTGTGATGTGTGGCCAGTGGGCGTAGGTGGGTGATTTTTTGCTGTGGACCATTGATCAAGAAGAGCAGACCGTCAGCAGCAATAGTTCTTATCACTGCAGTGGGAAAGGGAAGAAGAGCCTTCAGAGGACATTGGCAGGGAAATACTTGGGAAAGCCACGGAGGACATGTCATGCTTTGAATGCCTGCAGGAAGTAAGCTAACAATTGTACAGTGGTTTCCACTGGCAGACTGCATCTAGTATTAAAAAGCACAGATGTACTTGTTTGAGAAGGTAAATGGAAACTCAGCAAGACACAGGCAGATTGATTCCCTCACAAAATGCTGCTGGCATGCAAGAGCGTAACTTGATGTGGTGAAGCAGATGAGAAGGGAGTGCTGCCTGGCAGTGTTACAGCTGTACCTTCAGTGTATCCTGCAGATACGTACAAAGTTCATTCACTGGTTATAATAACCCCTGTAGGATTTGCTTGTAGAATTGCCTTGTTAGGCAATTAAATGCTCTATCACCATGACATAATTCTGAGTCATCTGTCATAAATGTCATCTCAACAACCCAATGATAAAACTGAATCAAAATGTTTTAAATGCCTCGCTTCTAGACTGCTCCAGAAACTTATTCCACTGTAAAGTTTTATTACCCTAAATCTAGTATGTGGCACACTAAAAACACCGCCAAGGTAGACAGGTTGGTTGCTGATGGCAGAATTCTCTTGGACCTCTCTCTCTCGTCAGCCCTGTGAACCAGAAGCTGTCCTTACCTCAGAGGGCCTGGCTTTGTTGGCAGCCGAGAGAGGCTCGCTGCGGGCTGGTCTCTGACGAAACGCCATCCAGCTTGTCAGAACATGAATACGATAAAAATACTGCTGGAGGTCTGGGGTTTGCCCGGTTTCCTATGGAGATGACACACAATAACCCTGTGTGTGCATGTATATGTTCCCAGTAACTTTCAAATGTAGTGGTCAATATAAATCTCATTTCATGTCAGGCTAGAAATGTGAAAGATGTTAGGTTCCTACAAGTTTCATGAAAGTATGCAGAGGAGATGGAAAGGGACCTCCTGTAAGYGTCCCTCTTGAATGAAAGGCTGAACTCACTGATTCACTGATTGGCCGGGGAAGATTATGGAGCGGTTCATCTTGGGGGCGCTCGCAAGCCATGTGCGGGACAACCACGGGATCAGGCCCAGCCAGCACGGGTTCATGAAAGGCAGGTCCTGCTTGACCAACCTGATCTCCTTCTATGACCAGGTGGCCCGCCTAGTGGATGAGGGAAAGGCTGTGGATGTGGTCTACCTGGACTTCAGTAAAGCCTTTGACACTGTCTCCCACAGCATTCTCCTAGAGAAGCTGGCGGCTT
>JAYKAV010000156.1:306924-342701 GCA_035582835.1 Phoebastria nigripes
ATTGGACATTAGGAAAAATTTCTTTACTGAAAGAGTGGTTAAGCATTGGAACAGGCTGCCCAGGGAAGTGGTGGAGTTACCATCCCTGGAAGTAYTTAAAAGACATGTAGATGAGGCGCTTAGGGACATGGTTTAGTGGGCCTGGTGGTGTTGGGTTGATGGTTGGACTTGATGATCTTAGAGGTCTTTTCCAAACTTAATGATTCTATGATTCCTGTAAGCATCCCTCTTGAATTAAAGGCTGAACTCACTTCAGGTGCTAGTTACTGCATACAAGAGTGAATACATCGTGAATGTCCTTACTGCCGTAGTGTAAATCACGGCTAGTGTCATTAAAGACTAGAGAGTCCAGCTAGGAGATTCAAATCCACAGGTAACTCATTTCCTTCGGTTATTGCTACTTATGAAACCTGCTGTTTGTTCTTTGGGTCTTCTACAATTTGCTTTCACCTCACTGTGTTAATAAAACTGGCTAGCCCAGATGCCTCCTGGTTCAGGTACCTCTTCAGAGGATACTTCTCAAGCCCATCCTGAACCTTTCCTTCTTCCCCAAAGTCACGGAGATCTGCCCCTCACTGGCTGACACAGCGCTGGAATACCACAGCCATATTCTGCTGACGACGATGCCAGGGATGTGCAGGTAAAAATGCCCACAATTTTCTCCACAGCTGGATAAGGCCTGAAGGCAAAAGGACTACTTGGTGCTGGTGTGAAACACAATGGAAGGACTGCCATACATTAAAAGCGTATCTTTGTCTGTACTACATCAATAAGCAGTGAACTTAAAGCACCTTCATAACAGACTGAGGAACAAACACTGTCTTGGCAGTCAGTACACTTTAATTATTTTGCATTGTTAGTTGTTAGCTGCAGCTGCTTTCATGAGCAGTAGCTAAGCTTAATGTGAAATAAATACCCCTGTGAAGACACATCTTTAGTTTTGGACTTGTCATTCATCTAAACTGCTGCAGTGTCACAGGAAAATAGCTGTTTTTAAACATTCATTCTCTATACCACTTTCTTGAACTGTTTTATAACGTAATCTTCAGGACACATTTGTGAGGCAGTTAATGGTATCCAGTGAAACGACTCAGCCAAAACAAAATGGGTGCCCTCAGGTGGGGAATTTTCACAGAGTGGGTAATGCAGTATCACAGCCCAAGCTCAGGAGAGCCCAGAACAGCCCCCGTAACTCAGCAGTGGACCCCTGCCCTCTGCCCCCAGCTGGCTCTCTGCTTTTGTGCTGAACACCTGCAAAGGAAGCAGGAAGCTGGAGCCTGCCAGCATTRTTCTTTACCGACAAAACAAAAAGTGGCTGGCAAAAGTTGAAGGTTGCTTTGTGGTGTCTAATGCCCTCCTCAGCTTGCTCAAGATGGAGTCTGGGAGAAGAAGACTGAGGTGATTAGAGGGTAAGGAAGTGGCTCTCCTAGCCTCTAAGGTAAGAGGCCTAATGCCAGGTCTTGCAGGAGTACCCCAGGTTCATAGGCTCACAAGAGATGAGTTCCTCCAAGGTCCTGGTACACAGTAAGAGGCAACTGACCTCTATCCCCTATAAACCCAATTCCTCCTACTTCTCCAGTTCCAACCCCCCAGCCATTCTCCCCAGAGTTGCCCCAACACTTCATCTTTTCCCATAATTTCCCTTTCTCTTCATTGCAACCCCAAGCTTTTTCCTCCCCAGCTTTTCATCCTGTAGCCTCTGCCCCTGACAAACATTCACACGTCATTTCTTTTCTGAACTAGCTGAATTGTAACCCATGTAAAGCAGATAGATAGATAATTTCATAAGATATTTCCTTCAAGTAAAAAGAACAGAAACACAGTTTCCTCCAACAGTCATTTCTAAATTCAACACTGATTTCTGTCAGTGAGAAGCATGAACTTTACATAGACTGGACAGTGTTGCAGTTCAGTGGCCGCAGTATGTTCCCACTAAAGTAATTCTCAAAGGGCAACTTCACAAGGCCACATTTTATTGGCCCAGGAGACCCCCTCAGTCTCCCTAAAGAGAGAATTAAGTTCTCCATACAGGTCCCTCAGAGGTGCACAAGGTGCTTTGCTCTGGCTAGGATAAGTGTTGAGTAACTAAGAACATTTGAGATATAAATAGATTAATGATTTGCAGGTCCTTCACTTGCTAGCACTAAAAAAGCCCTGTTTTATGAAATGGAAAATGAATTTCAAGATTCCTGCCCGAATTCAAGTCACAAGTGCTATTCCACATCAGCACAGGACATGCCAGATTTCAACGTAATCTTGAGCACATGTGTGTAATTTAGACTTCCAAAAGAGCCAATATGTACATTTGAAGGGCATATCAACTTCACTCTAGCAAAATCAGCACTGTAATATGATCCCCAGATAAAGCTGAAGGCTGTAATTCATGAATGCACAGAGATTACCTAGGAATTCCTGTTGTGGTAACCTCAACCTCTTGGAAAACCCTAGCTCTGCTTCAGGTATGCCTCTGCTCTTCATGCAACAGCTGCTAAAATGTCAAAGATTTACAAAGATTACCCATGAACTGCAATGGTTCAGTTGCTGTGACACACACATCTGAGACTGCAATAAAATCGGAAGAGGCAGGGCAGAAAACAGCATGACAATTCCTCTGCATTACAATAAAAAACTGGATTATACTGACCAAAGGGATATGTGCATTTCAAAGAGGTCTTCTCGTAAAGCTGGCAGGGTGCACTGCGAGCGATTCTGCTTGACCTCATCATAGTCTGTGTTTTCTTTTTGTTTAAAGGTACAACAAATCACTACAGTGAAGTAAATAACAGTCATGGACTTTTCTGGAGTATACACCACTATCTGTTAAAGCTGATAAGGTAAACTGCACTGCTATTAAGTCTTCAATACTTTGGATTAAAATGAGTTTTTAGTAATTGCACTGAGTCAAAGCTGCTCCTGAACTCATTAGTCACAAGAGGTCTCCCTGCCATATTGGACTAAATGGGATTTTGCTGTCCCCTCCTGTCTATAACGTTTTTTTTTGTGTGTGTGTGTGTGTGTGTCCTATCAGTAACATCCCCCCACAACCTTTTAAACAGAGAGCTTTTCTGTAAGGAATCAGTTGTATGCACATGAGAGGCAGGCAAGTCTCCTGTTATGGCTATACAGAGCATCTAAGTTGAAACATGGATTTTGCATTGAAGAGTGAAGAAATACCATTATCAGTGTTCCTTTAAATGCCTCTTCTAAATCACAAATTTAATCAGTATTTTCTTAATAAAAAAACAATTTGGTCTGCAGAATCTCTGAAAACTAGGCCACATGTTTTAGTGACTAAATTTAAGAATGCAAATACCATCAGTTTAACTTAAATTAGCCATGAAATTTTACCTGCTTATACTACATAAGCCTAGCACAGAGCTACTGTCTTCAGACTACCTTCTCTGGCTGCATTTTTTTGAAAACAGGTTGACTCAGGATTCTGTCCAAAATTGCTGCAATATAGTTTAAAATTTCCCAGCTGTATCTCTGAGATCCCCTCTGGAACAGGTGAAGCTGAGTAGGAGGTACGTGTGCACCAGCGGGACATATCCTGGTAGAATGCTTAAGCGTTAACCGACGCATGCAAAAAGGCAGCTAGACTTACTTCATACTGTGATACCCAAGACCTCTAAAAGAGTCAGGCCTTTCTCCTCCTGATGTCACCAAATAAGGCTATGATGCACAAAAAGGAAAAAAAAAGACTTCATGCCTGCCACTTCGTTTTATTGATTGAAATTAAAATTAGTCTGCAGGTTTGGTTTTATCCATCCAGTACTGAATAGAGTTGTTTTATCTACAGCAAAATTCAGACATGCTGTTTCCATATGTTAAAAGCTATGAAATCTGCATGTTATGAACTCTCTGTTATGTGTGCAATCTTAAGTTTGTCCTTTTTGTTTTCTGGAGGTTTTTTAAAATCAGAACTGGTATGCTGCAGGACAGGAAATTGGAAACCAGATCTTCTCCTTATGAGACAATCAATAACTGAACAAGTTGCGCAGGGAGTTAGGTTGGGAAATTGCTTCTCCTTAYGTTGTCCACAGAGACATAAAAGAAAATTAAAGAGCTGAGGGAGTGAAAACAAGCATCAGAGTTGGGTTTGTAAACCTTCAGATGAGAGGTTTAAAGGACATGCCTTCTCAGGCAGAAGAACCATCTTGATTGTCAAAAGAGTCCAGGTCTAGATCAAATCCCCCAAAAACACTCAAGAGGAAATTAGCTGTGTGAATTCTACTGTTTATTTCACATAGCTCTGGGTGGCCTTTGTGACTTATGTAAGAATACAGAATAACTGCTTAGAAATCTCTGTAAAGCTCATCTTTCTTATTTCTGTTGCCTGAAAGACTTCAGAACTTCTGCAGCAAGCTCCACTGTACAGTGCAGCTATTTCCCAGGTACCTCACTATTTGCGAGGAAACACTCTGTAAGTCCCAAGGAAATGTAGGGAGACCCTGAAGTGAAGGGAAGCGATTGTTCAGAACCACAAGAACTCTCTGGTTTTGCTGGCTAGGTCTCGGTAACGTATGTGTGCATTGTCTGAGGAGCCAAGGCTGGTAGCTACAAGGTTCTGGATTGAGCTTTGGGGGACAAGATAGCAAACTTCAGGCTCAACCAAATTGCTGGCACACAAATTCCTTCTCGGATCTAGGGCAAGTCAGGATTTCAGATTGTGGATTCTGCTATAAAGCGCCTAAAACCAAGTGCTGCAGGGTCACCTTTATTCTCTTTATTTTTACCTTATATTCTTGGGAGGATTCAGATCCGAATTGTTTTACTTATATTGTCTGAAACATACTTCATACACCAAGATGTATTTGATTTTGGCAGAGTAACACTTTGCCTTGTCCCAGTCTTACCATTTGGGAAAACRATCCTTTTTAGAGTCAAGGGCTGTAGTCTGTGAGTTACAAAAACCCGACCCAAACAGTAAAGACCAGCTCTTCCTGTATTACTGTTGGTTTTGGGAATACCCCAGTGCACATGAGCTTTCTATACGTTGAGGGAGCAGAGTGAAAATCCTTAGTGTATGAATCTCATAATCTGAGCAAATCAACAGGAGATCAGAGGGGATTTTATTACAGGTTAAACAGGGCATGCCGCAGGAGGGCATGGGTAAAAGGTTTTTAGAAGTTGACAAGACGTAGATGTCTTGTAGCTAAACTCAGAGATGTCTGACTGCTTGGCAGGCCTGAACAGGTGAAACGCCGTATTATCTGTACCAGAAGCTAGTGATTCAGTGAACCAGGGCAGTAAAGCTGCCAGCAAAGGGGCACAGTGCAAAGCCATGAAATCAGACGTGGGGACCAAGACCTGCAGAGTTAGCGCAATGCCTCTGTCTGAAGCAATTTGCTTTGCTGAGACCGTTCAGTAAGGTAGTGTTATGCAATTGCGCAAAGCTATGCAGCTGGTCAAATGCTTCTTCCTACTTCTACTACTATTTATGTATTCCCAGGCTGAAAGCTGGCATGCAGACACTAGTTGGCCTGAGTGTTGCATGTGCTTTGTTTTCATAAAAAGTGAGCTTAGCTTCACCTCAAGAGCTTTGGAAACTTCCTAGGCTAATAGATCCATTAAGTTCAGTCTCTAAACCAAACTCTGCAATCCTGGGTTTTCTGGGCACTACAGCTATCAAGCAATGTTCAGAATCAGGTTATATATTCAGTAGCTTTTCTTTAGATAACCATAGTTTAAAAAAATCCCCCAAATATTGGCATTAATATGTCATACCATTAAAAGATAAAAGGAACTTTGATGTAAACTACAAATGCCTTTTGAGAATGTTTTTAAAATACAATATTATGATGCTACAAGAAGTTGGGTTAAAGCCTGAAACTTAAAAATAATACTAAGATAAAGTTGTTTTACCAAAAAGTTTTAGTGCTGCTTAAAAAAGCAGCTAAATACTTGAAATGGACTGAGGTGATAAAAAAATTAGCAGGCCTATTGTAAGTATTAAAAAAGCATGAAAAACAGAACTATGCCAAAATTCAATTTAACCTTTGTTTTTTTTGTTTCTACTATGGGGTTGCCACATAAACAAAACAGGTTCCTAATCTGTGTATAAAAAACAGCAGGAGCTTTTTAATGCAGAGGTGACAGACACGTAAGCATAGCTGCAGAAGCTATTCCACCTGGAGCAAAGGCAGTAAGAGAGCTCTCCAGAGCAAGAGCAGGGAGAGCACAGAAAGAGGTCACTGGTCCTCAAGACCTGCAAAGAGTAACTGTCCCTGCGGGATCCAAAGCAGGYACCAAGGCAGCCACAGTAGTTATCCGAATTATTTACACTGAGAAAATTAAAATCAAATACTATGGTGCTACAATAATGGCTCTTTTTAGCAAGCTTAAATAACCACTAAGCATCTGAAAGGTTGACAAGAAAAATATGAAGACACTTCTTACTTTATTGACATGGCCTTGGTATATCTGTTCTCTTTACATTATTTGTCCTCTGAAGGAACAGAGGATCACCTCCAGACTTTGCTGCATTATGGTCATAATTATGCCAGTTAAAACAAGGTATGTGCAACTAGGCTTGGATAAAAATAAGTGACTGAGATGGTTTTCTTGCTTAATATCATTGTAGATGGATGTGCTGTCACAGGGACTGTTAAACGTAGAAATAATGTTCTGYTTTTCTGGTTAAAATCATTCATTCTGTACTGGAAAGGGAAATTTGCAAAGATTCTATAATTTTTTTTTTAAATTAGCAGTAATTCTAAATACTCTCACAGTGCCACACAGAGAACTGATCTGAAATGAGTAAACATAATGTTTTAATGCTTTGAATATAATGAGTATAATGCTTTTAAGAGACCAGTTTTTCAAGACTGCTCCTCCTCAGCTTCCCCAAGTTCGGTAAGAATAAATAGCGTTCAGTGCCTCCTTAGGAAGATATGCCCCACAACGTACAAGCTGCGAATGCAATACTGTAAAGCACTAGCACCTCCCAGAGGATGCTGACTGCTATCAGCTCTGTAGCACCCCAAATAGTCTTTTCTCCCAGCTAGTGGTCTCATTTTAGGGGCGCAAATGTTGATACAGGTGTGAGTTAAGATGTGAAGTATCTTGCAAATACTACACAGGAAGTCCTCAGCTGAAGCCCTCACACAAGTTACAGTCACACTGCCTTCAATCACAGCTAGTGAATAATCTGGTGAGACAGAGGTCTTCCTACTGCAGGAAGAAGACCTAAGAGCTGCAGAAAGCTAGGGCATTCAGCTCAGTTTGGAATCAGGSATATGAAAGAAGACAGTTTCACTTTCTAAATGGAAAATATTTTAAAATAAATTTCAAATAGAAAAGAACTCTAGAAATACAGATTTTATATTTAATGGGAACACAAACTTCTTGAAATCTCAGCATTCTCAGAAATTCTCAGTTTTGATTAGGCTGCTTAATCAGTAGTAGCATTGGCTCTGCAGACTGAGGCTGCAGTACTGGATTATAATGCATTACAGCAGTGCTCTCCATTCAAAGAACGGACAGAACAGAGTGCTGAGACACATCTTCATCCCACAGCAACATACTGGTACCTTTGATCTAAAAGCTATTATCCATTCTCATGAAACCTGATTCACTCTCCATTGAGATTAAAAGATAAAGACTTTTCTGGCTTCAGCAGCAGCTAGATGTGGTCTCTGTTGTCTATGGAACCATCATTGCCACAGAGAAAGTAAAAGAAGCACCAATGGAATTATTAGGCTTTCCCTTTTTATAACCAAGAATGTAATAGAGTATTTCCAGTCCTACAAAAATCAAGGGGAGGAACAGACTCCACCTCCCTGAACAAAAATGTTTCCTGAATAAACACAGGGAATGTCATTGGTAAAAAAAATTATATGCAGTGAATAAAAAAAAAAAGTAGTTAACCCAGAATCAGAGAACATTTTAAAAACAGAAGTATTTTAATACACTCCTTAATCAAATAGATTGTATTAGATCACAAAGAAAAAATACAATTTAGGCATCAATGCCTTAAATGTAAAACAATGAAAAATAATGCAAAAGAAACTTTATGCATTCCTCCATTCTACTATATTTATGATAAAAGTATGCAAGCAGTATAGGACAACATTATTTTGAAAATCCATTGCACAAAGCCTCTTGTCAAATATTTCAAAGTGATTTGAGACAAACGCAATCTTTTTTTGATACTCTAGTGAAAAAAATACTGTATTTAGAGAAACTTACTATGATGATAAATTTTTACTGAAGTGGTTCTGGCTTCCTCAAAAATGAATAAATACTGGTACTGACGCTCTGATGATTAGATAAGCCTTGACACCAAGAGCTGCGACATAGTTTAAGTTAATCTTTAGCAAGGATAACTTGTGCGAATGCTGCCAAAATGAACACCAACCAGAGACGCAAATATAATACACTTCTTGAAGATACATGCTGCCATTTCTTAGACTCTTTCCATCTCCAATATGCAATGCTGCTTCTCTATTGCAAGTCTGCTACTGACAGCTCTGGGAAGTGTGACTGTCTGAACTTTTACATGGATGCAAAGTTGTTCTAAACCACTACACCAGACAGMCAGACCTCTGCTAAACACAACAAAAGCAAGCCACAAGGTTCCACCAAGGACAGCAGCCTTCTTCAATTATTTGATAAGAAACTGTATCTTAAGTCAGGAAGCCTGGTCTGTCAATGCAGGGGCACATGCTTGCAATTCCAACTCTGCATGGTACTGAGAGACTTCATAGGAACTTTTGATATTCCACATCACTTCAGCCCTAGTTGTAACTACAGGCCACAAAATTCAGACCACTTTTGCAGAAGTCTGAATGCATCAGAAGTTAAATCCTCAAATTTAGAAGGAATTAGGCTCATTAAACTGCATTTCAAACTGACATGTGACCAAGCATAAAATAATCTCAGTCCAGAACTAAAATTGATACATATTACTGAAGGAAACTTGTTTTATTTTCCTAGTAATGACTAGACTGAACAGTAAAGTGTAATCATTTATAATCCTACAATTCCACAATATTAAAAAATCTTCACCAGATAATCCATGCCAATAATCCAGGACTTGGTTCTCTAAAAAAGCTGGATGATCATCTTACTTCAGCTGACTGCTGGCACTGTACCACACACATGTCAACATATTCTCCTTTTTGTCTGTGTAACCAAATGGATCTAAATGAAAACATGGACTTGATGAGACTCATGGAGTACTACCTAACCCTGAGCCACAGGAAGCATATTCTACAGTGAGATAACAAAGACTTCCTGTTAGAGGATGATACTTCCTAAGAGTTAAGTCTATTAACCTTTAAACAAGTACTTTGAAAAATAGCTTGGAAAGCCACCAAAACATGATCAATTTAAAAGGAATTCAAGAAACTCCTTCTTTAACAGTAAAGAAACAAATTTTTTGTAACTCAAACAAAACATGCGAACATTCCTATTCCTACAGCCATTGATTTAAATAGAAATAAGACAGCAAGACTGAAATAYGAGGTGTATGTATGCTGAAAGGGTGCGAGTTCACAATAGCTTTCTCAAACTTGAAGTTAAGTAAAGGAATCAAAATGTCTAATGCTGATTAATCAAATCACATACTTGAGCTAAATGGAAAAACAATTTAAGTTTATAAATAGTCCAAAAGTTCATACATGTGTGCAAAACAAACCATTGCAGCATTTAGGTACCTCCACTATGTGTCTTCAGTGCCAAAGTCCAAAATTTAGATTCTAAAATGCTGTTCATCTGTTGCCTAAGTCAGGAAGCATTTAACTCCAGTTTCATAGAAGGATGTAGGTGCCCAAAGTGGAATTTAAATCAAACGTGCACTTAAATCCAGCAGTGACAGTCAAAACAACAGATCCCCACATTTTCACCATTAGAGGAGATGCACACAGTTCTTCTTGATAGAAAACACTGAAACAATCAAATGATTGGGGATTAAATCCAAAGTCCCACTTTATAACACACATTCTCTCTTTCTGTCTCAAAGAATATTTAAGTATGCCATTTAAAAGTGGAACAATTTCAAGTGGAGACCGAGAGCACTCTTTCACTGAGCTAAAATTGCCTGCTTCAGGAGTTAAGTCCTATGAGTTCAAATCCTCTTCAGGAAAAGGGAAGAACTGAAACAGTTCTCCAACATCCAAAGTGAGTGGCCTGAGCCGTGAAATAAAACATTTGACATTTTCAAGAAGTTTTTTTTTTTCATTTCTAAGAGTATTCCCAAAGATATCAATTTCTTACTTTCAGGGGAAAATACTTCATTAAGTAAATGTAAGGTTACAAACATTTATCAGTGCTCAGAACCTATATTGTCTTCAAAAAACCATTTAATTCTTCAAAAAGTAGTAACTAAGCTACCACAGCTGAGTAAATTAAGGATAAGCATGCTTCCTACAGAAACATCAAAGCTACTTTAAAATAAGAGCCACAGCCTTCATTTCATCTAAACTGAGAAATGCAGAATGAAATCTCATGCTAGTGCAGAAGGTCAATGGGGGGAGGTCCAGAGGACCTGAGAGAGTAAGTCAGAGTAAGTCTGCATGTCAAGCAGACAACATTAAGCGTTGGCAAACGCAAGGTAATGCATGCAGAAAGGAGCAATGTGTCGAGTTCCAAACCAACTGTACCTCTTACCAAAGAAAAAGTCTTGAGATTAAAACTACAGTTGAATGTGCTGTGACAGATAATAATGCAAACAGTGTTAGAAACAATAAAGATGCTGAGAGGAAATAAGAGTGTATTTCAACTTCTTTCATAAATCACTGAGGTGTCCTATGATACTCTTCTGGACTAMGTGAAAGAACACATGAAGAACATACATATGCAAAGATAGTCAGGAGAATGATTAGAAGACAAAGTTGGGAAAGGCATCTGTATGAGAAGATAACCAAAAGACTGAAATACTTTAATTCAGAGAAGAGGAAAAACATTATAGAGGGACAAGAAATAATGATACAAAGAAGGAAAATTGAATGCTTCTGCCCACTTGTTCTTAAAATACAAGAAATAATATATAATATATGTTTAATAAATATCATCAATAAGGCTTCCCATTCCAATTTAATGTACCCCACGTGCTTGTCATCATATTCTCTTTGGCTTGCAGCAATCATGAGGAACCTCATCTGAATTCTGAATGCCCTTATGCCTCATGTTGGAGCAGTCCTGTTCCTCTTGCAGTATATACTGCTCCACAGAATTACAATGGGAAGCTGGTCTGGTCATGGAATCCCTACTGACAACACGACTTGAATCATCATCCTTTCTGTAAAGTAAATACCTATTCTTTCTTTTTCAAGTGAGTTCCTGCATGGATTACAAGATCAGCAGACAGCAGCTACAAAACTGCTCTTCAGATTTGGAGATTTGCAAAACGAATCTAATATTTTGCTTATATTAGTGAATCTACAGAAGCAGTCTGAGTCACAATGGAATGGGCTCCAGTCTGCGTAATTAGATCAGTTAGTTGTCTCATAATAGTATCTACCACAGTAAGATATGCATTTAAACAGTATTAAATATAAAAATCTTGACCTCTAATCCATTTGTAACAGGCCACAAAGCCAAAGTGAGCTCCAAAGGGTTCTGTCCTGTCCAGGTTGCCTTAAAGATCCCTGATCACGTCACTGGATAGAAACTCAGCATTTTCCTAGTTCAAATTGAGCTTGGTCAAAAAAAAATGAGAACGTTAATCAACAGTGAAAGTAAAGATTAAAGAATATCTTTCGTAAGATAGAAAATTACGAAACTGGTGAGGAAGAATCTGTTCTGCAACTAACAATATAATTTTTTCCATAAAGTTATATTAATTATATTTTCCTCCTTTAACTATATATTAATCAAGTCTTGTATCAGCATCCCTCATTTTGCCTCAGAGCAATGTCAGAGAAGTCTTCATTGCTCTATAGAATGTTTCAACTGATAAAATAATTAAAAGATGTTACTTATACCTATAAACCTTCATTTTCTTACATCCTCRGGCTACCACAGCTACAGTAACACTATTACTAGATAACCCACTCTCTACAAAATACACCATTATCTTTAAAGAATATAAAGTTGTAGAGTCAGAAATACAAAGGGAGCTTGGTCAAGTTGAGACTATGCTTTAAGAGTTGGAAAGAAAAAGCCTGAATATAGAGAGTGAGAGATGTTCTAACATCTCACTGGGGTGGCTGTGGGAGGGAGACAATAGAGCTTTAGAACTGATGCAACAGAATYTCATCTGCATTTCAGAGCTGCACATTGCAGCTGCAGAGCTGTTGCACTGAACAACAGAGTTGCTTCATTGCAATTTTTCACTGGAAAGAGAGAAGAGTTTATGTTCAGGAAATGGGTATAAAGCCCACAGAAAGAGTACCTGGAATATATTCAGGAGAGCTGAAAAAACACAGAGATCCAAGCATTTTGATTTTGACCAGATTTCAGGTATTATTTTTTGTAGTATAGTTGTTCCATATGTTATCTGAGTAAACAGATACGGACTAGTCTGCTTTATGCCTCTTCCATTGACGATTATACCCAGTCACTAATTCTGTGCTGAGATAAACAGTTCTTGCCTAAAAAACAAGATGGAGCAATAGAAAAACATTACTCTTTTTCCAAATTATGTTTGTCTTTTGAAACCAACATAGATCTGGTAAGCAGTCTCAGTTGATATCCATGCTTATAGTACAGGGGCATCTGGAGAAGCCATATGCACTACAGCAAATCTAAATTGTCATGACTGATGTTTATGTCTAATCAGCCCCACAGATGTGACAGGATAATTCTGCCTGGGTTGTTTACTCTCAGCACTCTGAGTCATATAAGGTGTCAATTATACTKAAGTTAATAAGAAAATATTTCATTCACTAACTGCAGGATCATACAATGAATCAGCCTCTGAAGAAACAGGTTTAGTTAAAAAACAACAAACAATAATTGCCTGTAATTTTTTTTAAAAATACTATAACAATATAAAATCTAGTTCAGTCTTATTTTCCACATGCAAGTCAGATTCTTTAAATTCATGAATAATGGATATATCTCTTTTATGATGTCTTGTTGCTTTCTATAGTATGAAAAGACAAGCATTATGCAAATATAACATCTTCAAAAACAGTCTCTTGTCAAATAGGCATCGTTTTCTATTTTTCTGTTGCTAATATAATTGACAAAATACTTGATACTACTGATTATACTTTTTCTTGTAAACCACTTATGTTATGGGCTTAAACAGCTGTGGTTTTGCCTCTGTAAGCCTGTGATTTCGTTATAAAGTTGTAACCATGCTGTGAAAGAGCAATAGGCAAAGTCTTAGGCATACTATCCTATCAGCTGGTAAACATTTGATAGCAATAAAGGTATAATTCAATCAACATTGGTACATTTCTAAAAAAGGGAGAAGGTTAATATTATTCTCCCCTCCCCCTCCTCAAGTACTTGAACCCACACGAAACGAACAGAGGTTTAATTTGTAGATGTTCTTGATTTATATAGAATCTCTTCAAATCTGTCACTGTCAACAATTCTAGGTCTCACCCTGGGACACCTTGAATCAATTCAGCTCTCTTCAAAATTTCTTTTAGGACCCATCATATCTGCTATAAAATTAGACCACAGGCTAATTCAAACCTAGTGGCTCCAAGATTAGAGAAAACAAGGTTACAGTTAAGGCATAAGTCTTGTTCATTCCTACATTACACCATTTCTGCAAATGAAACCTAACTTCTATGGCAATAAAACAATTACAACAAAGTGGTAAATTCTGGCCAAAGATTTTGTTTGGAAACACTTGTTATAAAGTTATTTGCCACTAAAAGTACTTCAAACTTTTCAAGTACCACACCAGATTAATTCTACAGYGTTACAGACATTGAATGAAAAACTCTATTCTGAAAAATATCACTTTCAGTTTGGCGAGGTATTGGGGACCAAGCCATCAGAAACTTCATGAAGTTCCACGAGAAGTGCAAAGTTCAGCACCTGAGGCAGAAAATTCTGATGCATGGCGACAGACTGGGAACCAACTGGCTGAAGAGAAACCCTTCTGGGGTCGTCATGGCAGATCTCAAGTTGCATATAAGCCCTCATATAAAGCAAACACCAGACACATTAGGAGGATTATGGCCAGCAAAGCGCAGAAAGTGACTACATCTCTTTCTACTTGGCATTGGTGAGGCACACTTAGAATAGTGTATCTAGCTTTGTGCCACCTAGTTTGAGCAGAAAATTAAGATAACTGGAGAAAGTACAGGAGAGGGCTCTTGAGGCAGAGGACATGTGACCTACAAGGAGAGGTTGAGGGAAAAAGGCATGTTTAGTTTGACAAGGAGGAGATGAAGGCTGAGAGGAACTAACTGCAACCTAGAAGAACTAACTGAAAGGGGGTTAGAAAAATAATGGTGTCAAACTTTTCAGACAATGGCCTCAAGCTGAAGTTCATACTGTGCATTAGGAAAAACTTATTCACCAGGAAGATACTGAACCTTGGAACAGGTTACCCAGAAAGGCCATGGAAACTCCACCCTTGGAGATTTTCAAGACTCAGCTAGACGAAGTCACAGCTGACATGACTTAGATTTGGCAACAGTCTTGCTACAAGTGGAAGGCTGGACTAGGTGACTTACAAAGATCCATTCCAACCAATATTTCTATGATTCCATGTGAAGAACTGAAAACCAGCATATAGTCTTAAACATGCTTATCCCTGGAGAAATAACAAGTCTTTTTATTTTTTTTAAACTAGAGAAAATGGACTGCAGTTTGCATTACACAGCAAATTGTAATTAAACCAGTGCCATCTTTAGATGGCTACACTAAAATGTAGCTACTACACTAAATGTTCAGCTACACTAAAATGAAGCTACTTCAGCAGGGAGAAAACTGGGATCTAAGAATCCCAAATGGAGGCAAGCACCTTTGAGAAACGGAATTCAGACCTTATTTCTCTCCTCTGCATTTCTTCACTCATCTTTGAAGCTTTTTTGAAGTCACTTCTAAGGTGCTTCATTTTCCTTGCTGTGTGTTAGGCACCTGTGCTCTTAATAACTGGTAAAGTTAAGGACTGCAACAATCAGGCACTATTTGCCAATGCAGCTTCTGAACTCTGCAGTACCTCTGCTGAAAAAGATGGGTTGAAGACATAAGGGAGAATGTGTTTTTACTTTCAGCTATTTTGTAAATCCAAAAAATAATAAATTGGAATACRCTACACAGTAAAGATTCACAGGACATATTTCATACAAAGGATACTCTAATTAGCTGCCAGCTTTTTCACTAGTGTTAAAAAGTTGCAGGACCATCCTGGTCTGGTTTCCTTTCCTTCAAGGGTATACCATGGCTGGAAGAGGTACGGAGGATGAATAATAAGCTTAAAACCAAGAAGCCCTTTCCAGTTTCTGGTGTCAAAAGTATTTTTAAAAAGCACATAGCTCACAGTTGTYGGTGACAACCAAAATCTGTCACTGCTGACTGTGGCACAAGGACCAATGTTTTACCATCATTTGTCTGGCTTTTGAATTTTAAAATCTTCCTTCTACTGGGCTGGGCCTTCTTCCTTAGTGATAAACAAATACAGTTTTGTCCCTGCACATGCAACTATGTGCATGTACGTATACTGACCACAACAATTTAACTAATCATCATTTACTTCACAGATCTGGAACTAATGTTTGCCATGCAGGATAACTGGTACTTTATCCCTGTGATGACACTTCTACTGCTATTACCATCTTTGTTTTTTTCTTCATGGAGCTAAAGGCTTCCTTCTCTCCTGGCCACTCCAAAGCAGTCCTGGTGATTCACAGAATCCTCCCTGTAAATTCACCTTCTGAGGAAAATATGGCAAGTAATTTTATGTTTGAACACATTTGTACCTGGACAACAGTTTAGGAATGAAATTCAATTTGAACTTCTGTTGTACATTTTTTCATATAATTCGGTCTGTTCCACTGTTGCACTAAATTGGGATATGTTTCTTATTCTAGTTTTTCCAAAACATACTTCTGTGTTAAGTAAATCTCATTTGTATTTTATTAACTCATTAGTTTTATACTCTTAGTCTAGTTGAGCTCTAAGTACAGTGACACTGGGCATGCTAGGATTGCATCAACACCTCTGAAGGTCGCTTGCCTTTACCAC
This sequence comes from Phoebastria nigripes, assembly GCA_035582835.1. Taxonomy (NCBI): domain Eukaryota; kingdom Metazoa; phylum Chordata; class Aves; order Procellariiformes; family Diomedeidae; genus Phoebastria; species Phoebastria nigripes. The sequence goes on from JAYKAV010000156.1 coordinate 323,026, forward strand.
TAGCCTAGGTATGGTCTGACAGCACAGAATCAATGCCAACACAGGTACATTGAGGCCATCTTGAATTTTGTCTGGGTTTCCAGCAACGATCCCCAATATCTACAGAGCTCTCCTGTAGTCTGAAAAGATTGGCATGGATTAGAATGGCCCAAAGTTTCAATTTCTTTCATATTTCATGATGGTAAAATGTGGAGGAAACATTGGGAAAGGAATCGTGTAAAACTGCTTATGCCAACACTGCTGTTCCCTCCTTTGGAATAGCAAATTTTCATGAGGCTATTTTAGCCTCATGAAAACAAAAATCTCATCTTACCTTCACATTAGTGCTTAGATAAACAAACAAAACAAAACAAATTACAGAGAAGCAACAACCAGAAATGAGTTTACATTTGCACTTCAATTAGTTTTAAAATTTTTCCCTGTGTTGTTTCACTGTTTGACCTACACATGCGAATATACTCTATTTTTTTTTTAATTAAAAATCTGTTTTGAACCTTCTTCCTTGTGCCTCTAGCTAAAAAGTGTTACTATTCTTTAACTGTTTTTATTCAGTTTAATCAATTTGACACATTCAAGGAAAAAAAAAAAAATCTTTCTCAGCAATTCAACTTAGTAAGGAGAACCTCTACCCCTTCTAAAATCAGCAACCCAGTATTGCTGGCAAGTATCGCTGAAAAGCATTAATTTAGGTGTTTCTAGCAAGAAAATAAAAATCTATGCCTAGATGTAAAAAGTCATAACTTGGTCACTTGGCTGCAGTTATTTTATTTGCAAAGTTTTGTGTGTATTATATTTTACAGATTAATCGGCAAATGTAATCTACCCACCTGTCTTCAAACTCCACCACTCTAAGTCTTTCATTCCTTACCTGTCCATTCTTTCCATATTGTCAATTAAAAAACAAACAAACAAACAAACAAAAAAAACCACGAGCCCATACTTTGGGTAGGGACTAAGTGGAACGCTGCTTTATGTTCCATGAAAGCACTATGTACTTCTGTATTTCCATGGAATGCTTCTCAATAAAAATAAGAAAACAGAACATTCTAGAGGAAGAGAAATAGGCCTTTGGGATAAATTTTCAGTCAATAAGAATGGATATATTATTACCTTCTGATGTTGCATCCAGTTCCTTCATTGTCTCCACATCTGATATCCTCCTTAAAAAGGCAGTGTTGTCTCGATATCTAGTTGGAGTACCACACCTAAAAGGCTGCACTTCTTAATGTGGAAGTGATTCAGTTGCATGCTCTTTCCTTAATGCTGCACTGAAAGAAAACAGACTTTCTCAAAAAATGAAATAATTTCATTATTTTAGTAGAGAAAGTTTTATGGGTCCGAAACATTTTTCTTGAAAAAGTATGTAATAAAATCTTTAATGCATTCAGAACAACAGCCTGTATGTAAATAACTTTAACGATAGAGTTGAGAACATAAACGCACTGATATGAATGGAAAATGTTAATTACTGTAAATACAGTGGTATTTTATACTGGCGTAGTTGTAAGTCTACCTCCCTCTAACCACTCCTGAAGGCTGGTCCCCACCACCAGAGCTGCCTGTGACCAAAGATCGAAGGCCCAGCTCTGATACAGCCAGTTGTGTAACCTTAGATCTGACTGCTAAACAAATTGCAAGGTGAGAAAGAGCAATGAGAGGATCTGTAAAGCCAGGCAAGATAAGAAAGGTAAAATTGCAAATAGAGAATTACTGAGCTAGAGATCCTCAGCAGTTTAAAGGGAAAAAAACCCCAACATATAAAGATTTAAAAACTTTCAGGAAAAAACAGGGAATCAGAGGATGACAATTCAGCACCATCAAGGATCTGTTCCAAGGAGGAGCAGAAGTCAACCTTCCCCCACTTGACTGATACCTGTCTGGCCAGCAAATACTCTTCAGGTGTCTTACTGGGGTGGAGAGCATAATAATGCTTAGCTGAGTAGCTCGTCAATCCTAGTGATCTTTTGTGTGTTTTAGCCAATAAGAAACTGATTTCTGCATTTGACTTGGATGTGTTCTGTATGCAGAGTGCTCTTTGTGCATGGACTCCTCCGCAATCACAGAGGGAAGGTAACTTACACAATAAGGGGTCTACAAGTACAGTGCACTACCTAGTTGCAATAGAAATAAAGAGGTCTGGCTATACACAGTAGAAAATCTGAATTTAAAATAGTGAGGGGGTGTTCACTGGAGAAAAAATGGAGTTTTACCTTCAAAGAAAGGAAGCTATTCTTCTTTAAAATAGTAACAAAAAATAAACTCTATTTTGAGGCCTGCAAAAAATCTTAAGACAAACCAAAAGGTTACATGACAATTATATGCAAGGTTACACGCAATTGCAAGGATCCTGATTCAATGACGCAAGATGTCCCCTTCCAGTCTTAAGTTTCTATTTTTATCATATCTGGTTCTGTTTCATGGTCAAACAAACAGAAAAACCAAGCTTTGCAAAATCAGTCCAACTTGCTCCTCTAAATTTTATACTATCAGGTGTTAAGAATTGTAAGGCATGAGTATCAATTTTTGCCTTTGGCTTGAAGTTTATCTACACAAAAAGGACCTAAAAAGGAACAGGCAGGTCAGGAAAGGACTATCAGTYGTGGTTGCTTTTTTGAAAGGAATACTTAGACAACTTCTGCATCTTTATTTGTAAGCCACGCATCCTGAAGCCTAGGATAGAGGGCATAGGAACTAGCTCTGCTACCTCAATGGAAGAAAAGGAAATGACTGAATGACTTATTGAAGTCAAAGTTATTAATCAGTGAGGAACATTTCATTATTTTAAGTAATAACAACATTGAAAGAATTAGGAAAAAAGGGTCTGATCAAGTCCATATTTATCTTATTCGTGATCAGTATCTTATGGTGAAGTCTGAGCGCAGGCATAAACTTAATTCCCAGGCAGCATCCTCCGACTAACAGAAAGTCTCAAAAGCTGAGTCTATATTAGAGAATTAAACAGGGCCAGGACAGTCTCAAGCACTGTCTTGCAGTTCTTTATACTGTTTAACATATTTAACTCTTAGCATGCTACTTTACTATGGCTTTGCTGTGTCAGCTACCACTCTCCCAAGTTATGCCATATTGCTAGGACAGCATGTGCCAGGCACTTACTCCCAATAGACAGTATGATATGGCCACAATGTTTAATGTAGATAAAGAAGAGAAAGGTTGGTCATACGAATGTAAGTAAGTCATAACATGACATTTGCTTTAAGAGTCAGAGAACAGGTTCAGGTGTATTTTATTTAGTAATACAGACATAGCCCTACAGTCTGGACTAGCAGAGGACAGGACTTTTGCGAGACAGCGTGCTGAGGWCTGTATAAGAAATGTATCACGTTTCCCCAGAGCAGGTTGTAGAGCTTTAGAAATTAATACCCTTCAGTATTCCTAAGTTTCAATGAAGGCAATATAAAGGTAGGATTTTCATAGGGATAAGAAGTTGTAACTCTCCCTAAAGACATAGCATTTGTAGGGCAAAATAATTTTATTGCACTATTGACCATAAGTAATTATAATGATCTATATTATAAGAAACATTGCTGATAAAAATATAGTTCCTGTTGAAGGTCTTATCTAAACAACAACAAAAAAAGTACCATTATAACTAAGTTGTTAAATTACTAAATCCCCACTACAGTGTAAGTAAAGAAAATTCACGTAACATGCTAATGTTGATACAGACTTCTTCCTCCAGAAGGAATGGCAATAAACCGTACTGGTAATACACCTTCGTAACATAACTACATCCACGCTACAATTTGTACCACTTACCAACTACATTAGCTAGAAATAAAATCACATTTCTTAGTGGACATTATCATGGCAAGCAAGTACCCTATTCAACAAAATTGGCTTATATTCTAAAATAAATGATTGCAGAAATAAATAAATGTTTCCTTGTGGGGTTGAAGCATCTGCTAAATACCAAGTGAATGATCTATCTTAAGCAGTTTTAAGACACATGAATTTGGGGTACTTTAACTTAGACCTATATTCAGATCACCTAAATTCTGACTGAACTGGAATGCAGGTGAACTTTCAGTGACCAAAAAATTTTCACCATTTTCAGGACACCCTTTAGATACTTATTTTGAGAAGGCAGGAAACAAGACAAATGTTTCCACCTTCTTTTTTTTTTCTTTTTGTCACTATACATTTTATAAAGTCATGGAACCTATAATCCAGGATTATAAACTGCTGTAAACATGGAATGAAACTGCACTCAATATTTTTGGAAGTACTTTGGGGCAAGAAAATTAGTAGACATGAGTTGTCTAAAAATATAAAACGTTTCATAGTATTCTAAACAATTCATTGATTCTAGGCAGACAAAGGCAAAAGATGGAAGATAGTGCACTAAAATAAACACTTCAATAATTCTTACAAAAGTATGATGACTGTGGAATAAATGACTGTCCAGCCAACAATAAACAACAATAAATGGCTGTCCAGCCAACAAGCTGTTGAGTGTCCAGCCAAGAAGATGATTTACATAATTGTATGAGGTACACTTAGCGACCATAGGTGTCTGAGAAAAAGAAAAGCCATTGAAAACATTTCTTGTTATTATGAGGATTCAGTTCCTTGCCATTCTTCTGACGAGTTTACCTAAACAGAATGATTCTTTTTACTACAGCCCAATCCATTCTTTAAAAAGAATTTAGTCTTTCTTCTTCGAAAAAGTGCTGCTGTAAGAAAATGAAAATTAATCTTATTTGGTATTAACAAATATTTTAATTTTCTATTCATTCACAGATAAGTCTCTGAGAGCATAGGTTTGTTCTCTCTGCCTTTCCTTCTTACTTTTAAAAAGATATTAATAAATACCAACTGAAAGAAGATGCCAGCATTCTGCCTATCTCGCCTTCATTATTAAGTTGCTAGGATAAAATATTTACGTTTTCTCAGGTGTTCTCTGCCTGATAAGCCATAGGTCTATGACATAAGTTTCTAAAATATACTTGCATGTTCTGTATATCAGATTAACTTTCCTGTAGGCAATCTTTGAGGTACTGCTGCAAAGTGTCAGTGTTACAATATTTTAGTGACTTTTTAGAAGCAGTTCTTGCACATCACAGATGTTCACAAGTCTTTTAAAATGAAGCAGTATTTGTGTAAAACTTAATTGATAAATTAACTTATTCAATGTAAAACAAGATCAAGATACAAAGTATGGACCTATAGACGTTTCTGTGTTTCAAGGAATTCCATCTGTTTATGCCAAATGTTACAATTCTTTGTCCTGAACATTCATGTTAATTAATCTCTCTGCTTACAGGATCCCCAAAAAAGAAAATGTTTATATATGCTTTTTTATACAAAAGTTAAATTGAATAAACAGAAGATGTAATTAATTATTCTTAATTCCTAAATCTAAAACATTATTAACCTATAGCTAGATTAGCAGACAAATCAGTAGTATAAAGATCACAAAGTAGGAATCCGGTGGTTAAATAAAAGAATAAAGACAAAATCAGGTAATTCAAAATTAAGGTCCCAATTAGATGTCCAACAAGTTGAAAGTATGGACATGCACAAATAGCAGTAACCCATACATTTTTACATTGCTTTCTGGCATTGCGTGCCTATCTCATTTTCTTTTAGTTTCTGTAAGGTAACTGCAAATTTTGGATCAGGAATTCTTTCTTTAAGGGCACTCTATTGAAAAGTTACTGCAAGAGAACAGCAAATTTTACAACAGCACAATCTTGCTTAATAATTCTTCATAAAGAAGATAATGAYTGTAGAAACCTAAAGTGGAAGACAGCCTGAGAGAGGTATTAGAAATGTGTTAGCACTGCTTTTGTAGCTGAGTTCATAACATGTCTTTCCTATACCAACTCTGAAATTATCACCAAGCTAGGCTTTCATGCGAGTACCGTAACTTCCTAATTGGAAGTATCAGGTATATAATCTCAATTGTATGAAATCTGTTTGCTGCATAAAGAGGGACCTATTCCATGGGCATGGAATCTACCATGGAGTTCACATGTGACTGTGCTTTCTTCATTAGAAATAAAAGAATATCTGTAGCTTTCATAAGCCATGTATGAACATGCTGTGGATCCACACAATAGTATCACTATAAATTTTCAAATGCCTTAAATGACAGCATTATCATCCAGAGATGATAATTTCAATACCAGTATTTTTAACTGTTTCACTACTGATAACTTTTACCAAATATCTAATTAGTGCCAAAGTTTAGTGACACAATCACAGTTTCTTACTCCCATCTACCCAGGAGGCAAAAACTATTCCTAGCCATCCTGCCAAATCTTCAGCTATGGCTGATAACAATGTTACTACAGTTAATCATTTTCAATGTAAAATCTACAGTACGTCAAAAACCTCAAGGTACATAGAACATCATGAACTGATTCAAATTCAGTGTGAAAACAGACGAGGCCCCTGTAGATATGTTTCCACACTTAATTCAATAACTAAATCATTCTGAATGGCCTATTGCTGTGTTTTCTCCAGCTGCAACTAAAAATGCATCTGAAGTAGCTACAACATAACCACTAAAGTGATACCATGAAGATCACGAAGAATACATCTTGTCTGACAACGTGCAGTGAAGCTGAATGTTAATGAAAATGCCTTTGATGTGCTATTTGTTTAATGTGGCACTGCATATTTTTCCCTGTTGTGTCTATCTTAATCCAGTACTTGTAAAAATCAAGCAGTTGAGGCCAATGAGTAAATTATTTTTTGTTATAGCTGAAAAAGAAGCGAGAATCCAAGGGTTGGGTCCTTGATTCCCATGGCTATTAAATGGAAAAGTGCATGAGCRTCCTCTTTAGAAAACACAGGGAAAACACCTTTGAGATACTCCCTCTCAGTATGACTAACCTTACTACAAGGCCACAGAATTAAGTTTCCTTTTGAAAGCCATCGGGACTGATGAGGTTTGGACTGATGTCAATGCACGCTAAGCAAGAAGTGGTCTGAGCTGACTAATGGATTTAGATTTAATTAGCCATTTAGACGGAATTCAGTTGCTTTGCTGTCCATTATTAAATCATAAGAGATCTTACAGAGGACCTGTGTAACTGCTTCCCAGGCCAGAATGCCTCTAGGCTTACTCTAGCAGCCATCCTGAGGCACTGAAACTTTGTAAACCAAGGTAGAGAAATGAAAATACTTGATTTCATTTGCTTCCACAGGTAGGCAATGCCAGAGAACAGTCAATCAATCTGTCTGAGACTTGACCTTCTAACAGTAAGATACAAGTAAGGTACAAAAGGTATTTGGGCAATCTGAATCTGCCCCCAAGCCTTGAATTCAAAGGGACTAGGAGATTCTTCTGTGAGTGTGTAAAGACCCATCATTCACTGGAGACATCACCAAGTAAAGATGTGTTATCTGCAAGCTCAAATTCAAGAACGAGGACAGCACTGTCTGAGGTACTATGCCAAGAAATAATGACCACACCATCCAAGAATAATGAGCTGTAGTCTAGACCTTTTATTTCCTAGTTGCAGAATACATTTTATTAATGGAACAAAACATACTTGTGCCATAACTATTGAAAGAATCCAATGGTAAAACACAAGACCAATACGTAACAGAGATGATTCACATATTGGTACAGCTAAATTGTAAAAGAGGAGTATTTCAGGTTTTGATGTTTACCATAAGTTGTTTTGCAAAATACTGTGTGAACTGTATTTTAATGATGGTTTTATTTACCCCAAAAGTGATACTTGTTTTGCTGTTTTTTCAGAAGAGCATTATTTATAAGCTCTTCTCAAATATAGGGAGACAAGTGTACTTAATTGGATCAACATTAAAACCACAGAATACTCATTCCTAATTTAGCTTTATTTTAATTGTTCACAATCTTGCCATAGTTTCTAGATAAAATGGTAGCCATAGGAACTACATATCATGTATCAGATAGAAATCAGTATCAAATCCATCCACCATACACAAAAATTTTAGGATACAGCTAAGAGAAAACAACTGAGGAATATTTGTGCATCAAATTTGTCATATTGAGAAGCTAAATTCATATACATTACCTCAGCAGATTATGTTTTATGCATAAGGAACTGTTGCAACATGTTACTCTGACGATCAAAATTCAGACCTGAGAACAACTCTGAACAACAAAGGTAACAGAGCTTCCCTTCAGGACAAAACAGCATCTGTCTCCACCAAGTGACCATTTTACTAAAAAGTGGTTTTACTTATGTAAAAGCACTGTCAAATATACATAAAATAAGACATACTAATTCAACCTCAGTGTGGCTATATATTTAAAAAAAAAAACATAAAGCAAAAATGGGTTTACCTAATTCTCTTCTCAATAAACAAGTGCTACAATTTCAATTTCAGTGAGATACGACTACATTTAAGGCCAGCATAGTGGTAGATGCAGTTTTATTGTAAACATTCAGTTTTCTGAACAGAAATTCTCAGTCGTGGGAAGCATGAAAAGAACAGTCAGCTTAAACAGAACAGCTTCCAAGACTGTTCTCAAGGCACAAAAGGACAGTATTTTTACCTAGCTTTATAAAATGAGTTTTTATCACTCTCTGGCATAAGCAAAAGACTAACTGATTCTTAAACCCTTGCTAGTGTAACGGCCTGGCCTGGCTTTTTTTCATACCATTATTCCTATGGGAGATCAGAACTATTCATTTTTCCATTTTGTAGCCTCGTTTACGGCCTTTTAACAAAACAGAGAAGTTACAGGAGTATTAACAATCATTCCCTTACTGAACTTTCATTTAAAGGTACCGATTAAGCAGCTTTTAGTCAAAGAGTGTGCCTGTTCTCAAAGAAATAATGCATTTTACCCAGCTAGCCAGCTATACAAAAACCTGTCTCTGAATGAGGACTCAGTATCTCAAAAACTGAAGACCAGTTCTGACCTGTTACAAGAACTGAAGATGCTCACGGCCTTATTTCACCACTCACTACATTTGTTTATCTAATGGTCTAACTGGAATTACTGAAATGTGGAGCGCATCCACATTGAAAAAGCAGCAGGCTATTAGCAAACCAGCAACTTAAGTTTTTCTCATCCTTCTTTTTTGTGTTCATTTCTAATCACAATGCACATATGTGATGGGTCAAACTCCTTAAGAAGCAAACTAAAAGCTCAAGCCAATGCACATCTCAATCTAACCACATGAATGTTTGAAAAGTTCATCACATCAGCTCACAGGTGGTAAGTTCGAATGAAAGCTTTTATAATTAAAAACAATCATTTTTATCATGACATCAAAGACAGGTTTTTTAAATTTAGTTCCTGATTATAGCATGTATTTTCACATCTTTGGACTCAAATCAGATTGGGACTGGTACTTTTCAAAAAGCTTTGGAAAAATATACTAGCATAAAACTGAAGTCAGTTAAGAATACTACTAATTTCAGAGGTGACATTAATCTTTTTCAGGGAGAGAAGAAATTTTGAGAAGTTACTACATGTCAGCTCAGCAGCAATTAATAGAATGTCCATTKCCACTTGAGTTGATGACAGTCATATAGAGCTAGGCTTCTACCCCTTGGATTCACCGCTTCATCATTAATATCTACCTGCTCTCAGAAGAAATTTTAGAAAACCATTTCRCTAAAATTTCAATAGGTTCCTCCATGTCAACTTGCCCGATATTATTGCTGTATCAGTGCAATTTTATTAGTTTATTCATCTCATCTAATTCAGAAGACACTATCACAAGGGGGCTGGCATGCAGATCATTCTTTTTTGAGAGGTAATGTTTACCCAAAAAAAGCAATATGGCACACAAGTCTGCATATTCTTTGGATTTTGTTAGAGGTCTGCTCAGTTAGCATAATTCCTTCTCCTGCATCCAGTAAAACATCAGCAGCTTTCCTCATTCTGCCTCTTAGCACTTTTTATAGGGGAAATTCCCATCATAAAGGAAGATCTGTATAAGCAAAGGGTGAATTATCTTCTTCAAAAACATCTGAAATAGCATGTAGCACCTAAGTCACATCTCTTTGTCTCCTCACAGGTATATTCTTAGCCCTTGATTATCCACTGCAGGATCTGCATTGGAGAAAAGTGGTGCTATAAAGTTCTGCATGTGAAAGAGTTATCTACATAAAGACCCTGGGGGAAAAAACCCTGTAGGTGAAAAAGCAGAACCATAACAGATCAAAGCTTGTTCTGACATTCAGTCATTTCAGATAAGCTCTTTACTTCTCTATACAATCAAATGAGTTCTCACTTATCATAGAAATATGCCGTTTTAAGACTAGAGAAGTCCTCCACATCAAAAAGCTGGTGACTTTTCTTGGACCGTTGAAAGGCCTGTTAATGGGAAAAGAACTGAAATTTTAACTAGATTATCAGCAGTACGGAATTAAATGCATAATAGCTATGATTCCTTGAGTAAGCTTGAGCATGTGAAGAAGCTACAGAATCAGATTCCAAAAACCATCACTCCTGATTCCTTGAGGGATTAATAACAAGAAATAGGTGTCCACCTGGCCAATTTTAATACACATGGTGTCAGTGGTGATCAAGAATCACTTAACCTGTGAAAACTAGCTAGTTGCCTGAGCAAATCTTACAGCCTTAATCAAGGGGTCCTCTAACTGCACTGGCACTTTGAGTCTCAGCAGTCCCACTAAATAACTATCTATGGGTGCTAAGTGGACCTTACATTTCCACATCTTTTGCCTCCAGACCAAGGACAAAGCATATCGGAAAGGCATTTTTGGGAAGGCAGAATACATGCTCACTATGCTACATCTGTTCTGTGAAATAACGGAGGATTCTCTACAAATTTTCTGTGCTTTCATAGCATTAGAAGTAAAGTGTCTATTTACTAATTGCACATTAATTACCAGAGTACTTGCAACACAATCCTATACTGTAATCAGCAGCATATGAAAATTGCAAGCTATCTAGCAAATGAACTTGAAACACTCCAGATGTATGTGTTAAAGTCCAACTGCAAAAGATTAGAGTTAAAACATTGGTTCCTGGGAGCATATAATTAATTTTAAGTCACACTGAATTCTGTAAAATTACTTCTGTGTTTAAAATTAAGCATATTCTTCAGTGTTGCTTCTTCACAGCTTTAAGTCTAATCATCCAGTTTGCTTGGGAAGACTCTTTGAAATCATATCTTCAATTCCCAGCCAGCAAGGTGACTTCACTCCTTTAGCTTTAAAGAGTGATTAATTACATTTCAGATACTTCATCATCATTGGCCATGTTGGTAACACAGAAATGATATTTTATCTGCCCAGTGTAGATATTAACAATCTCATAAAAATAAATTTGGACGGAAAAGGCTTATCTTGCTGTTGGAATGCCATGATCTGTCTTCTAAGATCTGCTTATAAGAACTATTAAAAAAATCAATTATTCATGTAGTAGAAGAAGTGTAATCTTCAGTAAACTAGCTTGAAGTTTTCCTAAGGGACTTTCCAAATTTTGATTTAGTGTATTTCATATAGATGCAACCTGAATTTCTCACCTGCAAAAATCTCTATGATGTTATAATATTGTCCATGCGCAGTAATCTGCATCTAACACAAACCGAGTTGAAAAGACCTATGGGTCCTTCTTAAAACACAAAAGAAGGGGGAAAAAATGCAAGAAAGATTGATCCTCATTTATTTCAAAACGTACTTTCTTTACTGATCCTCAGATGTGTCAGGAGGTGATGAAACTAACTCAGGTTTGATACTTTACTCTGTGAACTGAGACATYGTCTAGAACTGTTCCACTGATGCTGTATTATTATTTCGTGTGCACACACACTGCTCAGTAACCACAAATCTTCATATTTCTTAATAGTGTTAATTTTAACCTTAATGATAATGTTCCATCATGTACCCATAATTCCTTTTTCTCCTTAAAACCAAAATACTGTATTTAGTCATGCTGCCAGAAACAAAAGACACTCCCAATTCTTTGGCAGTCTCAATTTCCTTCCATCCTACTTCTGCAAGTATTCTTTCAGTCAACTCTAAAACAATTTCAACTTTAGAAAATATTGTGTGCCACAGTGGAGGGTAGTATCAGAATGACAGTTCTTTTTGGGCTGGCATTCTTTCATCATTGATATTATCTCAACTTTTCAGAGGCTAATCAGCTCAAATTTCAATGCCTCATCACATCAGTACATCCTGGGAAATCACAGTAAGCTTTCCATTGATTTCAAACTATAATAAGCGTTCCCTTGGTCCCTCTAAGGGCTACATCACTGTAAAATCTCCACTGGTATCCCTCCTCTGAAGGACAACTATTTTCAGAGAACGCCTGTGGTAATAGGAAAACATTTATTAAACAGGCAGATTACAGTGAATAAAATGGAGTTCAGAAAGCAGACAGTGATGGTCAACAGTCAGCTAATTCAGTACAGCCCTTCATCAATTGCTATATATTGCCTTTCTATTGTTGTTTTATTCTATGTGTGTTTTTATACCACATTTATCACGGTAGTATCTGAATGCCTTCCAGTAGTACATGTAGCAATGTGACTAGCATCTGTCACATGTTGTTTGTTCCCTTATCTTCTCCCTAGGGAGAACTGTATGTGCTGAGGAGYGTTCTGCTTTGGTAAGGCTTGATTTTTTTAACCAACCACTACTAGTTACTGCAGGAGGATGTGGAATCATAACTGAAAGGTAATCCAGAAACAAAGCTTTTACTTAAACACTCCACAATATGAGAAGATTAGATCAAATCAAAACTCAAGAACCAAAAGCATTTGAGGTACATTTCAGTTTCAGCATAAACAGTGGCTTAGAAAAGATATGCAAGTGCTTAAACTAAAGCCTAATTTGACCTCATGTTTTCTTTTTTTAAACATAGCACGAGAAGCAAAACAAACAAAAATTTCTATAGCTTTGCATGGTCTTCATTTTTTTCTAAAGACTACAGGCTCCCTTTTGCCATAAGAATACTTATGATAGCCCTCCTTATGATTAAAGCACAGACATGAGAAGGATTGAGCCTGAGGCTATAGCCTAAATCAACATCTCTCTTTTTGTGCTTTACAGTAATCCACACAACAGCTCTGATACAGTATGTATCCTGTAAAACAAAGCATAACAGCAGGCTCAGTTTGCTCCATCCTGAAGGTAAGGATTATTTTGCAGCACCTTTCTTGTGTGCAGACTGAAATGTAAAGATGCCTCTGAAGCAGACGGAAGCCTCAAAGAGCACCATCTAGCAGATTCTTTTAGTGCATGAGTAGTAGTTGACAGAGCCAGCTCTGGTTAAGAACAGTATACATCTGGCCAGTGTGTACCAGGAAGCATAGTGTCACATTTCTGACACCAAGAGGAGTATCTGTTACACCTTTTTTACTTAAATAGTAATATCCCAGACCAATTCTGGATGCTTTGCGTTTTATGCAATCCTAGCATTTCTTGCCGTAACTGTTCAAGCAGTTATCATGCTTGCTGTGTGACTGAGCCACTATAAATCTACATCAGTAAGCCCATTTCTTACATGACGATGTCACTCAAAGTATGTCTGCACCACAAACTCTTTTATGACTTTGTACACATATCCCTCCAGGTACCTCCAGTACTGGAAGAAGTTAAGCTGCGCAACTCAGAGCTCAGTATAGGCTGGTGATACAAAAATATACTAATCTTCTGAGCCTGTGTTAAACCCTGGATTTTCATGTTTTTTCCCAGTACCCAAGCTCAGTAGTTTGAAGGTGGCTTTGACAGATCTACACTACATAACCATGTTGATATATGTAAGAGGAGAAGTCTTCCATTTACATGGAAAATTTGAGATAAAAGAATTTAAATCTGCAAATACTTCTCTATCAAAATATCATTTTCCCCACTTCAAAATATCTTACATAATAAAACATTTTACATGAATATAACTAGGCTTATTTTGATTACAGTGCCACTATTTAAAGGCTAGTCAAAGTAGTGCTCTCTTACAACAAATACAGCAGACTAGATTAATAATTTCTAGGAAATTAGTAATAGCTAAATGAATAAACTCAAGCACTAATAGAAATTAAATGTTAGAACATACGGTTCGTACCATGGTTGCTTACAGGGTTTGCAGGGTCCAACTGGACAGCCTTATTGCTGTCACCTATTGCTTCTTTCCAATTTTCTATTACCAATGCAGAATAAGTGAGAGAAAGCAACAAATAAAACTGTGGACATTTTTCTTACGATTAGATGTTTTTCACAATGAAATCAGAGCATTCAATACATACAGTATGAGTATGCAATATTGGCATTTTTTACAACAACATTTCCTTTATAGTATAATAATTGTCATTATTATTGGTTTTAGATTTTAAAAATACATTTCATAAAAAGACAAGTAGATTTATACAGTATTTTAATTTAATYAAAAACATCAGAAAGACATGCTGAATAAAGTCAGCAAACATAAAATCACGAAAAAATGAAGAGAATAAAATCTAAAAACTGGTATATGAATACATGTTATCATACATAGCAAATACACCTATAACATATATATTTGATTATGAAACAATATGGAAGAAATACATAAAATGCAGACATTTTTAAGAAATTGTTTGTACAATTTAGTCAAAACATTACACAATGCCTTTCTGAAATGGACTACTATCTGCAGGAAACACAGATGCATGAATACTGATAGACTCTTCGCCACTGTAACACCAAAGGCTTGGTGAATGGCACRAAATACTTCACTTGCATCAACCCTCTGACCTAAATAATCCTGCAAATTCATATCTGGAGCCAGCCAAATAAACATACTTAACAAGATTAGCCATGACTGCAAATTTTAGTTTTGTTTTGATACCTGTAGTTTTGAGTCCTGAGAGCACAAGTAGAAATGACAATCACATGCATGCACTACTGTATTGTCTGAGTATATGAGTATTTAAAGCTGAGACTTTTAAAATCCATTTGAGCCTGGTCCAGCCCATTGGAAAAAACTGAAAACTGTGTGTCAAAATCAAATCTATAGCACTGTCCAATCTCTACTTCAACATTTGAAAATCAAACTGCATTGCTGTACACATGTATTCAATGAGAAGAAAAGAACTCACTCAAAACCCAAAGTAGACTCTAAGGAAAAAGTTTTGCCACTTGTAAACAATTGTTGATAATGCAATGATTGTGTTTATGAATGAGTAAAAGCTGCACACGATCAGTCAGTCAAGATTTCCACAAGATATTCCATAAAAGAGCCACTATGCTTATATACAGTAACAAAAGTAGATACCTGTAAGGGAGGATGAGGACAGAGACAGACTGAGAGATTGTCTGCCTTTTCTGGAGACATCCTTTATTTCTTTAATTCTCCTATATAATCTATTATTAACATTGTAAAACATAACATATAAAAAGGTCTGTTCAACAAGCTTCTCATATAAACTATTTTAAAGTTTTATTGATGTTTAAAAACAAAAAGCAAAATTAAGCGGAAGTGACTTTTACTTTCAAAAGGAACCCATGCCAATTTGACTTGTCCAAGCTGCACTGAAGTCCCTGATGTCAGAAGCATTTCTCCCAGAAACTTTTAGACCTTGTACTGATAGCACTCATATCACTGAAAAGTAGTGTGTATCTACACTTGCAGCACATAAATCTGTGTTACAGACTGCCCAAAGTCTAATCTTGCTCCAAGATTGGTTCAGAAATTATTAAAAGAGTTAATACCATAAAATTTTAAAAAATGTGTTCTAAAGGTTTGGTTGTGTTTATGCAATGAACATTTTGCATTCATTTTTGCATAAACACAGCATGCTTTCAATTACATAAGTTGCTTTACATGCATATTCCCCAGCATCTGCAAAAAAAATCTCATGAAAGATCAATTTCTACTTTAAAAATGTATTTTATTTTTAAAAAATAAATTTTATTATACTTTTATTCATATTATATTGGTGAATTTATTCTGAGGGAATAYATTTTGTATGAAAAGATCATATTTTTTAAGTCTTTTCTACTCTGTAATTTGTACATGTTAAAAACATGAAGATTGACAAAAATCCCTAGAGTAGTTCCTTTTCAGATTAACTGTTTTCATTTTGTATCTTAAACTCATACTTTAATTCCCCTGCAGGTCAAGGAAGGAACAATAGCTTGGATATCAATGAGAATTTAGTACTGGTGAAGAAACTACTGCAAGAGAGGAAGCCCACTAGGCTGCCAAGCTGCCAAATTCACACTGTGCTCAAGTGCAAAGTGCATCCCTTTCGGACCCCAACAACAACACTGCTGTATGTAGATGAATATCAAATGAAAGTGTTTTTATTACCCAACTTCCCCACTCTTTCTAACACTCTGACTATGGTAAGAAACAGGAAACAAAGAACAAAATCATCCCCATAAGCATATTTTTGTACCTGGAATTTCAGTATTTGTTGACTAAATTTAACCAAAGTTCTAGAGAATCTTACCACATTTCACATGTGCATACGCTCTTCGACAAAGTGCTGGTGTTTGGAGGATAGATGTGGAAACACAGCCAACCTGACATAACTCTCTGAAGAAAAAGAGACGGGATCATGAACTATAAAGTTATGATTTAAGCAGCAACATTACACTACATCCAATATCATTACACCAAGTAAACACTGTCATTACAAACTTAATGGTATGCTTGAGACATCCACATTAGTACCATTGGTCTTTTATTTATTTCACATTACTGTTCTTATTTACCTCAGCAAGGCTCTATACGATTACTCCCCAGACTGCTCAAGACTCCTATGGGGATGATTTATGTTGTCATTCCAATATAATGTTTCCCATAATTGTACTGTGTTTAAAAAACATTAGAACCCAAGGGGCTAGACAAAGAGTTATAATATTAACAGCATGCTCATATAAATCAACTTACTCCCTTGGAGGGAAAAAAATTGAAAAAAAGAAGTTAGTGAGATTACAGAATAATTGCAAAGCCAACGCAGACCTACCATTTTAAGTGTGTTTAATCAATAACTGTAAATGCATCACAGATAAATTCTGGAAATGAAAACATAAGCAGGARTCCATTTCCACATGTATAGTATTATGTTATTGACATTAGTAGACTGATCACAAAAAGTAGGAAAAACATTATTTCACTGAAAAGATTCAATCCCAGAAAGTGTTGAGTACCCCAAATGCTGTAAATGCACAATATTTTTAAGAGTTCTCAGACTCTTGTAAGATCAGCCTAACATTAGTGGCAGACATAATTTCATAATTGCATAATTTTAAAGATTCCAAGCATATTGCAGGGATCAAGAAGTAACCCATGATTTCAGAAACACTGACCATTAAGAATAAAATCTAATGATACGGGTTATGTGGGTAGAAAACCAGGGAACTTCAGCCTCTCCTTTCCACTACCCACTAAAATATCTAATTTTATTTTAAAAAATCTCACAAGTCCATTTTTAATATGCTTAATGCAATGTGCAAGCATAAGATAACCTAATATGTTCATAAGATGGATTACTTGTAGCTCAGTCTGATCTGAGCTTCTAAATGCAGTATTGTTTATTATATTCACTGATCTAATTTTGCTGTACTGTAGCTATATTCTAAGATGCAACTGTCAATCACTTCAGGATAAATTTACTGTAATAAAAAACTACAAGACTGAAACAGTATAACAAATATTAAAAAACACTATTCTGATATACTCTGTGATCGAAAATGTAGCAGCTCACTAAACCTAGGATATTCTTCTCCACACACAAGAGCGGGCTATTATGCAACATACATACCATAAATCCCACTGCAGATGTACCTTAGGGATAGATGAAACTTCTACTGCTTTAGTGAGTTCATCCAAAGCCTCTTTATGGCGATTCCGTTTTTGCAAGGCTACAGCTAAATGATCAGAATCACAAATTAGTTTTTGCAGTTTTAGTCTTGCTTAAGTTCGCTTTACCCTAATGAAAACTACTTCTACTCTTTTTCCTGTGCAGCCATTATATCCAAGCATCTGTCTACTTCAAACACCTCCTCTAAGGTACTCTCAGGACGTGTCTATCTCAGGACAGACTCTGAGCTTCTGTAAAGCAGTCTGCTCTACAGGATTAAATGGAAATACGCTGTTTCACAGCAGCTGAAGATCTAACCCTTCAGTCATTAACTACAACAATGAAACTTGCTGCTAATGCGACAACTATATTACTATTTCACATTACAAAATCTTCAGTACTTCTAATAAGAAAGGAGACGTTTCATAAATCTGACAAATTAATTTTAAATGCTGCAAACTTATCACAATACTATGCCACAAAAAATTATTTATTTCAGGCTTGTAAAAAAAAAAAATCAGTATTTTGAATTCCAACATCAAATCACACATAAGCTGCAAATTGAACTGCTTAGGTAAACAGGGGTTTTGTCATGTGTATTACATGATATCATGTAATATATACATGATACACATTGACGTGTACATGAAATACACATTGTCATGGTTAAATCTTGGCACCTGGGAAATAAGTAGGAGTGCAGCTGATCAGAAATTGTATTACCAAAAAAAGTTTAATCAGAAAACATCAGGTTGTTCAGCACAAAGTATTTCATTTAAGCAGCTACTCTGGAAGTAGGAAATCTGGAAAATCCAGGTAACATACTGCAGGACAGGTTACCTGCAGGTTTTGTCCTGGAGCCAAAAATCCCTGCAACTGCTGGTGGGAACTGCAGTAGAGGCAGGAGCTCTGAATGTTCCATGCTTTAAACTTACAGCAAAATAACAAATAATAAATACAACTAATTCCCTCATTAACAGGAAGACCAGTAGCTAGAGCTTGGCTAGCGATTGCAATGCAATCAGACATTAACACCTTTTAAAAGATGTGGGAAGAAGGCAGGTGAAGACTTGGAGGGAAATCTGAGAAGTAACATGAAAATTAGTCTTCATGCTTTTTGAATTTACAGCCAGGCCTTTCGTAAGAATTTTCTCGTGCACACAGGAGGGGTGTCCTGCCTGTTTATTACCAACTTTGGGGACAATAACGCTGCCAGCGGTGCTGGCTGTATCGCCTTGAATTGACATTCATCAGTCAGACTGAAGTTCTCCTCCTTTTCTCCTGCTGACCCCACCACACGTCCTCCCAAATTTCCTAGCAGCTCTCCAGGACAGTGTACTTACAAAATACCACTTGCTCAGTGTATTTCCATTCAGACTCCAGAATCACAAGCCAGCTTTCCTCCTCCGACAACATGTAATTTAAGACTGCCAGACTTCACAAAGCAGTCGAGATTTTTTTCCACCTCGCGGGTTTTGGAGTCCTCCCAGATCACTTTATTGGGTTTTTTCCCTTTGTTTCTGAGGAGGGCAGCATTTGGGCAACATCACACAGAGGAGCTTCCAGATTTTATACGGCAAAAGCCGCTGTTTTCATGCACGCCCATGGTACCAGGGGCTGAAGCAAGGAGCTCTGGTCTCCTGCTTGTCCTCTTATTAAACCACTTGCGGGTTACAACTGCGAGTAGCCACCATCCTGCTCACAGCTGTAGAGAAATTCCTCCCACAGCCTCCGCAGGAGCGGCACACTCCCCAGCAGCCTGAAAGTCASATATAAAGGGACAAGAAGGGGCGGGAGGATTAATTATGCGCTTTGAATTGCCGCTGGCACGCAAAGACGCCCCTCTGGAGCCAGGGGCAGCAAAACACCACAGAGGAGGGCACGGCCCTGCCCTCCGCCCGCCGAAAGACATGGCCGCCGGCGGCGAAACCCCGCCCC
>JAYKAV010000156.1:349119-374876 GCA_035582835.1 Phoebastria nigripes
GTACTGGACGCCCCTCCATGTGAAAGCAAACTGTGGCCTGCACTCTGCCGCCAAAGGGATTGAGAAAAATGCATTAGCGATACCAATGGTGGCATACCACTTGGCTGCCTTTGACTCCAGTTTGTACTGAAGTTCTAGCATGTCTGGCATGGCAGCACTCAGCGGTGGCGTGACTTCGTTCAGGCCACGATAGTCTACTGTTAGTCTCCACTCTCCATTAGACTTTCGCACTGGCCATATGGGACTGTTAAAGGGTGAGAAAGTCTTGCTGATCACTCCTTAGCTCTCCAGTCAACGAATCAGCTTATGGATGGGAATCAGGGAGTCTCGGTTGGTGTGATATTGCCACCGGTGCACYGTTGTGGTAGCGATTGGCACCTGTTGTTCCTCAACCCTCAGCAACCCCACAACAGAAGGGTCCTCTGAGAGACCGGGCAAGGTGGACAGTTGTTTAATTTCCTCCGTCTCCAAGGCAGCTATTCCAAAAGCCCACCAGTACCTTTTTGGGTCCTTGAAATACTCTCTCCTACGCCAAAGATGCACGGAGCCTCTGGGCCAGTCACAATGGGGTGCTTTTGCTACTCATTCCCAGTTGGGCTCACTTCGGCCTCCAATACAGTTAGATCTTGGGATCCCCCTGTCACTCCAGAAATACAGATGGGTTCTGCCCCTTCATAGCTTGATGCCATTAGGCACTGTGCACCGGTGTCCACTAGAGCCTTGTGGGTCTGATGTGCCAGGCCATTGAATCCACAGAGTCCAGTAAACCTGGTTGTCCCTTTCCTCCACCTGGCTGGAGGCAGGGCCCCTCTAGTTCTGGTCATAGTATTCGTTACTCACTTCTTGTAAATGCGAATCAAAAGTCCCTGTATTAAGATTGGAAGTAAAGTCAGCCCTTCTACTCTGTCTGGGGAACTGCTCATTGGAAACTGGAGCAGCAGTTTTCCTGGGAGAACGCCCTTTTGTGATTGATTGTTTTTCCTTGCAACTCACGTACCCGTGCCCCTAGGGTCGAGGTAGGTTTCCCATCCCACTTCCTCATGTCATTTCCGTGCTTACGCAGGTAAAACCACAGGGTGCCTCGGGGTGTCTATCCACGATATCTTCTCTCTTGAGCAGAGGGATGCTTACTCCTAATGGCTGAGATACTGGTCTGTACAGGTGGGGAGTGGGACATATCCTCTTTGAGTTGCTGGAACTCCTGGGACAGTTTCTCCACAGCAGAGACGCAGGCCCGTAGGGAGGAGGAGGGACTTTCTTCATATTGCTGGAGTTGGCCAGCCAGTTCATCCACCATTTGTTCCTCTCCATCTTTCCAGGTCATTATGGCCAATGAGTTTACATATGATGCTGGTGCGCTCCGTACAAACTTGGGCCACATGGGTCGGGTGCACTTGACTTCATCTGGATCTTTGGGTAATTCCTCATTGTCCAGCTCATCATAAATCACCTCCAGCATGGCTAATTCCCTCAGGTACTGGATACCTCTCTCCATGGTAGTCCACTTGCCTGGGTGACATATAACATCTTCCTTGAAGGGATACCTTTCCTTCATGCCTGACAGGAGTCGCCTCCAGAGGCTGAGGACTCGTGCCCCTTTTCCAATTGCTTTGTCAATGCCCCCTTCCCTAGAAAGGGATCCCAGCTGTTTGGCTTCCTTACCCTCTAATTCCAGGCTACTGGCCCCGATATCCCAGCATCAGAGCAGCCAAGTGATAATGTGCTCTCCTGGATGACAACTGAAATCTTTTCACATATCTCGCAGCTCGTTCAGAGACAGGGCTTGCATGGTTACCATCTCATTTATGGCTTCTGCCTCTTCCTCCTCCTGTTGTCATGATGGCCCTGGTTCATCTTCATCCCTTACTAAATGAGCTGATTTTCTTGTGTATTTCTTCTTATGTGTAGGGGCGATTGATACCAGCACAGGTTGGTTCTCTGATTCAGCCGCAGTGGCTGTTGCTGGGGTTTGAGTAGCTGCAGTACCTGTCGCCAGGGCTGGAATAGCTGCAGTGGCTGTCGCGGGGGTTGGAGTAACTGCAGTGCCTGTTGCCGGGGTTTGGTAAGCCACAGTGCCTATTGTGAGGGTTGGAGTACCCGTGGTGCCTGTCGCCAGGGTTTGAGTAGCCACAGTGCCTGTTGGGGGGGTTGGAGTAGCCACAGTGCTTGTCACTGGGGTTGATCTCTGGACAGTATTCCTAAATAGTTGTTTAACCCTAAACAAGACCTGAACCACATTCAGGAGACATAGCAATATGAACATGCTTGTTTGAACATCCCAAGGGTATTCAACAATCTCAAGAACTGTTGTGGAGGGATTCATGAAGAGGATAGAAGCAAAAGGAGTTTCTGGAGATATGAAAGGGAAGGTGAAGGAGTGGGGGAAAGTGTCCTCCCCTGTCTTCCCCATAAATTGGTTCTCTGAGGAGAAAAGATAAAGAGTGTAATTATTAGTAGTTTCCGAGAGGTGGCTACCGAGGTACAGAGATGACGGCAATGCTGAGTACAAATACCAGATTAGATTCATGACCAATAATTTTATCATATCATAAAACAGTGTTACACAGTGCAGCAAAATGATAACCTTGACCCAGTTCCATGTGGTGATAAACAGCACAACAGGGAATATATACTGCAAGTAAGATATTACATAACACGACATTGAGAGCCAGCCCCACAACTTTGAGAGGCAATAAATCAACATTGTGACCAGTGACTATTAAACCAATATAATGAATGCTTATAACAAATTTGCCTTAACACGCTTTGGTCAGATCTGTCATTATCTCAACCCTTCGAGCACCACGTTGGGTGCCAAAAAGGACTGTTGTGGTTTAACCCGGCAGGCAGCCAAACACCACACAGCCGCTCACTCACACTCCCCTCCATGGGATGGGGGAGAGAATTGGAAAAAAGAAGTAGTAAAATTTGTGGACTGAGATAAAGACAGTTTAATAGAACAGAAAAGGAAGGGAAAATAATAATAATAATAATGGTAGAATATACAAAATGAGTGATGTACAATGCAATTGCTCACGACCCGCCGACCGATGCCCAGCCTGTCCCCAAGCAGCAATTGCTACTTCCCAGACCACACCTTCTAGTTTATATACTAGCTATATACATGCTATGACTAGCATGACATCATGTGGTATGGAATACCCCGTTGGCCAGTTGGGCTAGCTGTCCTGGCTGTGCTCCCTCCCAGCTTCTTGTGCACCTGGCAGAGCATGGGAAGCTGAAAAGTCCTTGACTAGTGTAAACACCACTTAGCAACAACTGAAACATCAGTGTGTTGTCAACATTCTTCTCGTACTAAATCCAAAACACAGCACTATACCAGCTACTAGGAAGAAAATTAACTCCATCCCAGCCAAAACCAGGACAGAACTGTAATACACAACAAGCCAGTTTGAAACTATTAGCCCATCTAGGTTCAGAATAATACCACTGAAATAATATGAGTCCTTTCAAACTCATGCTGTAGAATACATGGAAGCCTAACTCATAACAAAATGCTATTGTATGAAAAATAACCTTCATCTTAGCTGTAATTTCCCTGTCCATAGGTGCTAGAATTACCCACAAAAGAGGTAGTTCAAATAGAGTTAATAAAAAGTGAGCAGTTGGGTACAGCAGCTACCTTTAAAGATTAAAATCCTTTTGCCTATACTAAAGACAGGATCTGTAGGAAAGTCACCTTCCCCAAATTGTAATGTAGATCTTGAGAGCACAGAAACAGGTTGCTGTAAAACATGGAAGCAATTTGCCTTGGAGCAAAAATGGTAGCCAGTAATGACAGTCCATTTTATGCCCCTGTGACTGAAGACGTGATTAAGTTAAAAAAAAAAGTTATAGCATGGTTAACAGAGACTCTAAGACCTGAACTATACTTCAGGATACTGAAAAAAACTATTGCTAGGTTCTTTGAATTATCCTTTCTGTACTCCATTCATATTGTTCCCACAGAGAACAAAGGGAAACAGGCAAGTCCAAATGTTTTATGCTTTTTGCAATATTCTGTGATCAGTGCTCCCAGTACCTAAGCAAAGACATGGCTTAAATGGAATGAGTATTCAAAACTGTCATTTCCAAGTAAGAGGAAGTTAAGAACATTATCTAAGTATCTAAGAACATTAGATACATTTTTTTTTTTCCAAGAACAGAAGTTTAGGGGAAAAAATCAGTTACCTTATATAAACGAGGAGAAAATTTTGATGGTTCCAATTCTAAATTGCTGACAGTTGATGAATCTGTAAGTGTATTTTTAATTAAAATTCTCTGGTGAGATTTCAGGTAAATCCAGAAAGAGGATATGGGCACTAAAGCCTATGTATCCAGCAAGCCACAAGGGAACTGGTAGAGGTGCTCTTTTCACCATCCATCATTCCTCTTGAACCAGTGTAAATGTGCAGCAAATTCATGAAACCAGCACTGGAGGAGATGGGATGAGCATGACTCTCTAACTGATGGTTATCAAAACCATTTTGGAAGGAGAGCTCATGTCTGTGCTCATTGCAGCTAAAGCTTTTATGTGTTTTATATTACATAATAATTAGATATAAGCAAAGAACCCTAGGTGCAGAGACAAAGAATTTAGAATGTCATCTGTCTGGAGAAGGTCCCTTAACTTGAGAGCCTTTCCTACAGTTGCACTTGCTTGTTCTACACAGGCAAACGGTCATAAAAAAATTTACCACAAAAAGCAAACATAGGTTTATGAAACCAAGAGTTATTATGTAAGGTTTTTTTTTTTAAATTACAAAACCATTCTAAAAATTATAGAATGGTTTTACTTACAAAATCAAATATGTTAAGTCCTACAGTTGATCCTACAGTTCAGCTAAAATTTGAGCATCTCTGATTGGCTGTGTGCAGCATCATCCCTCTTCCTCCCCCAGAAGAATCCAGAGAACATAGAATCTACCAGAAAAAAAAAAAAGCTAATTCATATTCTGCCTGAAAAACAGCATAATAGGGCCTTGTGTTCCTTTCTATGGATCAGCATGTTCCTCTATTAAATCTTAATCAATTTAATACTAGTTCTGTCATATAAAATGGACTAAAAAAATTACAATTCATAGTAGGGAGAGTAGACAGTTAATTTAAAAAATTGGAAAATAGTACCTACATCATTTTGAGGGATGTGGTACTGTACAATCCAATATTAGGCATTATATGCTTTTGCTTTAAAAAATATAAACACCTTCCACCCCTACATGATGTGATTTGATATGCTTCCTTGTCAGCTTTCAAAGTAGATTTGCATAGTATGTACCACTGATTTATAGAAGTCTGGTCTGGGATGTGGTGAACATGATGTCTAGCCTATTTTTGAATGAATTATAATTGCAAGAGCAGGGAAAATGCTCTCACAGCTCTCATCCAACAATACACGATAAACTTTTAATTCCTTCACTTTCCTTGCAAAAAAAATTGCAGAAGAGTTTTTAGATTGCCATTATCCACCTAGACCTTGGAAATGCTGCCAGAGGCAAAAGCCACCTGTCCAGAGACCTGTGTTTCCACACAGCTGCTCTGAACATACTTTCTCTACTCAGAATTAGAGTACGTAAGAGGTACTGTTGTAGGTTCTAGGCTCCCTTGCCTAGGACTAGGAATCACATAAAAGGATGGGGAAAACATTTATCCCTTATCCCATTACCAAGTAGCAAAAGCCTAATGCTGAACTAACAGACCTTGCTCTCCACCGTTAATTGTCACTGGATGTTGGTATTTTGCTCTCCACTGTTAATTGTCACTGGAAGTTGGTATTTTGCTCCCCTAAATGGACCCCTATTAATGAGGGAAATAATCGCGTTGCAAATTTGCAGAAAACTCTCAGCTGGCAGCTCTTTGTGTTTTCGAACAACTATAGTTACATTTGTAGTGCTCTCACTGTCCCAGCCATTCCAGTAGTTGCATAAGGACACAGAGAAAAGTCCCAAGCTGACTCAGGAATTTTTTAGATCAAAGCCAATGTCTCAAACTGCATGTGGAAATAAATGGACGTTATACATCATGAAGTACTTTTGTACTTGAAGTGCTCTTGGAAAAAAGTAGGCTGCTCATTTCTCCACAGCGTCACTTTCTTTTTCAAGACAACACAGTAAACAATGCACCACATACTGGTATCTAATGTCAGAGTTAGGCACCAATGTCCTCCTCCAAAACAAATATTCATATCTTACTGGGCAGCAGAAACAGAAAAATCCTGCCATGCTTAGTAAGAGCAGCAAGCAATCTGCAATTCTCCATAAATCTGAACTTCAATCGCAGCTGGCAGTCACACATCTTTAAAATGCAGATGTATTATTTTCCATGTCTGCCAGCAGGTTTCCTCAACTTTGTACCATTACCTCAGTCTAGAGTATTGAACTGCATCCATCTGTTTCCCAGCTTTGTCCTGGTCAAAAACAGGTAATAGGTAAAATGATGAACAGCAACATTGGTATAATATTATATAATGCCTTACGAAGAAAACATTAACCACCCACTTTCAGTACTGGCTGTCTTCTCTAATGAAAAATGGAAGAATAACTGTTTCAGCCACGCATACTGCAGTGGTTACTAGAGTCTGAAAATAGTTCAGCACAATTAGCTGATGAAACTAGGAGAAAATGTACAAAACTATTGATTAGACAGCTAGGAAAGCAAACATACATGTTGGCATTGCATTCCAGTCAAGAAGTCATTAAGAAACATCAGAATAGCAATTATCTCCCACTATGCCTCTTTCCTTTCAGGTCAATTTCTAGTATTGGAGATTTTTTTTCTTCTTGAAGAGTGTAAGATGGGCAAACCATATGCTAAACTTCAAATTGATAGAATTTCATAATGTTAAATTGTAAAAAGCTCTCATCTTTCCAAAGCATTTGTATCTAATTAGCTGTAGATCAGATTAGATTACTTCTAGATTAGATTCCAAAGCATCAAATACTCACAGTTCAGATCAAGTGTAACAATCCACTTGTCTATTTTTTATGAGCTTGGTTATCTATCATATCAGACTGCAATCATCTCAATGCACTACAGAAAAATTTCAAACTTTCATTGGCCATGAGCTCATGAGGGCACTCATAGTCATAAATGCTGATTCTTCCTTGCTTCCAGGTGCCATCTGCAGGTAAACATTTAGTCATATACAACATCCTTCCTTCATGACACTTCTCTACTATGATTTTCCCAAGGTCATCGTATCACAAGATTGTCTCTCTTGAAATCAATCTTCACCTCAAAATTTTGAAGAACTGCTGCTTGGTCATTTTTGGTCATCTGTATTGCCACCTAGGTTAACAAGGCTCAAACCAAAAGTTGGCTCTCAAAAATTTAACTGGTCAGAAAACTTCTTGAAGATTTAATGTCTACCTAAGGAAGATTATCTTTAATATTTTAAAGACTTTCATAGAATCATAGAATCATTAAGGTTGGAAAAGACCTCTAAGATCATCGAGTCCAACCATCAACCCAACACCACCAGGCCCACTAAACCATGTCCCTAAGCACTGCATCTACATGTCTTTTAAGTACTTCCAGGGATGATAACTCCACCACTTCCCTGGGCAGCCTGTTCCAATGTTTAGCCACTCTTTCAGTAAAGAAATTTTTCCTAATGTCCAATCTAAACCTCCCTTGGCGCAACTGGAGACCATTTCCCCTCGTCCTATCGCTAGTTGCTTGGCAGAAGAGACCAACACCCACCTCACTACAACCTCCTTTCAGGTAGTTGTAGAGGGCGATAAGGTCTCCCCTGAGCCTCCTCTTCTCCAGGCTAAACAGTCCCAGTTCCCTCAGCCGTTCCTCATAAGACTTSCTCTCCAGACCCTTCACCAGCTTTGTTGCCCTCCTCTGGACATGCTCCAGCACCTCAATGTCCTTCTTGTAGTGAGGGGCCCAAAACTGAACACAGTATTCAAGGTGGGGCCTCACCAGCACCGAGTATGGGGGCACGATCACTTCCCTAGTCCTGCTGGCCACACTATTTCTGAGACAGGCCAGGATGCTGTTGGCCTTCTTGGCCACCTGGGCACACTGCTGGCTCATATTCAGACGGCTGTCAACCAGCACCCCCAGGTCCTTTTCCACCAGCCAGCTTTCCAGCCACTCTTCCCCAAGCCTGTAGCATTGTATGGGGTTGTTGTGACCCAAGTGCAGGACCCGGCACCTGGCCTTGTTGAACCTCATGCAGTTGGCCTCAGCCCAACGATCCAGCCTGTCCAGATCCCTCTGCAGAGCCTTCCTACCCTCGAGCAAATCGACACTCCCGAGCAGATCGACACTTTCTCAGAAAGCATTTAGTCTCTGAGAGGAAATTCTGCAGTGATGCACAGCAGTTTTCTTTTAGAACTCTGATTGCTCCTTTTCCTCTCCTCTCCTCTCCTCTCCTCTCCTCTCCTCTCCTTTCCTCGCTTGCCTTCTGTTCCATTAAAATTTTGAAGTAGGGAGACTTCCATTCCTGATGACCAACCTCTCCTTCAGAAGGTAAGTGAATACAAATAAAATACCACAAAACAAATATGTGAGTTAGCCAAGTCATAATTCTCAATCCAGTGTTGACAAGCCTAAAGATGCAAAATCATTTCAATTCCAACATACTGCATGGAATGTCTTTCCTTGTTTATAGCATACATAAATTTTGAAAAGATCTCTGTAAGTAAAAAGATCAATGCACAAGTCTTATCTTACAGAGTTAATGCTGTGAAAAGCATAGAAAGTCAATCACATGCCTCTACAGAAGATCAGTCTGTCCACCTGGGGACCATGATCTCCATGCAGTTTTAATCCCTGGAGGTATAAATCACAGGAGAAGATGCATTCTTTGAAGATGGTTGTCTTTTTTTGTTCTGGCACACAAAAAGAAAAATAAGCATTCAGCCATCAGCAGCAGTAGCAATAACTATTCAGCATTCTAATATCTAACTCCTAAGCATTTATAATCTAAAACACTGTTTTTACCAACAGCCTGGTAGGTGTAGCTGTAGCATGGTCCCAATTTTTATCACTGACTTCCAATTTAAGATGAATCACCAGAAAACCAAATAATGTATTACTTCTGGCATTATGTCTTTGTCATTAACAAAAATAATTGTTGTCCTTTGCTGTGTATAAACCCATTTTCTAAATGTTTAAATGTTGAACAGGAGTGATCCCAAATTCTCTATGCTAATTCCTTTTTTTCTCCCTCAGAAAACCTGAGTTTAATCTCTATCTTTGCAATCTTCTGATTTGGAGCAGCTCCCAGATAGCCTCCGAAGCAGTTAAAGCAAATGACCTGAGAGCTTGGGGGGACCACTGCAGAAATACTCCCCATGCAATGCTTGCATGATTCTTCCAAAGGACCATTCTCATGAATGTTTTGCCAGTATGTTTAGATGAACCATAGTGGAATTATTCAGTCTATAATTACACATAAATTCCTACCTTGCTAAAAGGCATATTTTCCTAGTGTAATGCTATTAGTTCCACTGAAGTCAGGCATGTACCCATGGAGTGAAGAGTGTCCTTGGGGGCTGGAGGGCAGCCCAAGTTGTGGGCTTCTAGCTTTCACAGCATACCTCCTATAAAGGAACCAGAGTGTCATGGTTAGGGCTAAGTAATTCTATTTATACACATGTGTAACATGCAGTACTGGTACGTGCATGCTGTCTCTCTCTCGCGCACACACATTGCTGCTCTACAAGAATTTCAGGATTGGAAAACTGTAAGAAATCAGCCACAATTTTGTAATAGATGTTAAATCAGAAAGAATTGTATCCACAAAAATGTTAATTCTACAAAACCACAAAGTACAAAAGAGGTTTTTGCCCTCTAACCTATAATAGCCTAAGCAACAAGGAAAGGAGGGGTCACCAGCGTCCCAGGAGGCATTGGACAGAAAAGCCAATGGCAACGGGGGCTTACAATTTATAAATGATTATAAAAACAGATTACTACCAAATGTCTGTACTTTTCAGGTGGAGCTATCTTTGCAGTGGAAAAATGAATGAGAGAATGAACAAATGAATGTATAAATGAAAGAAACAAATGGAGACTTCACCAAAAATACGAAGACACAACCAAACTGGAAAAAATTATGTAAACTTAGCTTCTTACATTCAGAACTGCATCTTGATATGAAAGTGGGTAGAGAGGAATTAGAGAACTGAACACAGGAAAAGAAAGATGCAACAGACAATTCATACCCCTGCAATGTAGAGTCCTTCTGTACTCAGTTTGACTTACTTTTGAAGTTAACCCAGCAACTAAACTTGCAGTGCTATTTTCCTCAGCACAGCAGTTACAGTGGGATAAAACTCATGTAAATTAAATTAGGCACTCATGTTTTATCTTGGAACAGACTTTGGCCATATTAGTTCCTGGTGAGATGCGATAGTCACTTCATTGTGCCTGAGTAAGCTAAATACTCTTCATATGGAAGTCAGGCTCTTCTTCTATCATAAGGATTTTTCTATTTTTATGTCATGAAATAAAAGAAAACAAAATAAGCCAACTTTTTCAGCAAATATCCCCACTGTAATTTTATTAGAGGAGGGACTGGTGTTTTGATTATAGTTCTTTCTTACAAGTTAACATAGACTCAAACATAAGTGTTTGAAACAGAAGTTGTTCAGAGATGCTCATGTATGGCTCTTTATCTTAGCTAAAACTTTGATGAACTGTTTCAAAGCAAGAGGTAAACTCCAGAGGAGTCAATGCTGGAATGCTTTGGGATGCTCATTTCTTTGGCATGGAAAGCTGTGTCAGGGAGTCAGAGGTCTGTGAATACAGGATGTTGGAAACCTAACAGTTGTAACAGTACAAGGAAGATATCAAGCGAGGCCGCAGGGACTGAGCAGCAGACAGGAAGGGAAGGTATAGAGTAAGTCATCTCCTCTTCCTCCCCCACGCTGCCTGTCATTACTGGTGGGACATGGAGCAGTAATGCAACATTACATCAAATTTTTAGAGTGCTTTCCTAGTAGGTAGCCAGTTCTGGAGTGCAGCAAGGAGGACCAGGTTTCTGGGGATGTTTCTGCCACAAGTTGTCCGTAAAAATGTGCAAACAGGTTTGAGGGCAGAGACTGGACCATGCAACTCCGCATCTCCCATAGGAATTAGGTCTGTGTATCTTGTGTGGTCTTAGGCAGGAGATGGGTCCCAGTTCTCTCAGGCAGAAAAGGTGCAGTAGCAGATATTCAGGAACAAGAGAAACTTACAGGTAAATTTAGGTGCTTATGGGCTCTGATCAGACAGCATTTGTGTAGACTGTTCTACTGACGTCTTTTGGCTCTGCAGGTTTCTGCCAAGCATGTACAAACTGAGACCTTTCAGAAATATGATCAATCTGGAGTGGCATTGCACTGCATAAGGCCATTCTGGCCACAAATACTGCTTCCTGTCCAATTCCAAGCTCTACTCAAAACTTAGGGATGCAAGACCTGGTCAGAAGAAAAGTTTGCCAAAATTCTTTTTAACTTAGCAGAACAACATCTTTTCCTTTAGTCTCATTCTCAGAAACAACTGAAACTTTAAAGAAAAGGGGGCGGAGCAAGGAAAGGGAAAATCCTGTGTGAATCAGGCAGCCAGCAGGAAAATTTTCAGCACAGCATTTAAAGTTTGGCAAAACTACAGCAAACAAAGTTTGGATCTTAACCTTGAAAGTATCATATAGTTATATTCACTGGCACTGCTACCAACCCTGCTTAATTTGGCGCATCAGTATCCTTCCATCAGTGTTAATTATAGTATTCCAAAATCATGATTTGTTCAAACAGATGCCACTTACTACAAAAAAAAAAAACACATAAAGGTTTCTTTCTTTCTGCCATGTAATCTCTCCCTCCCATTATTACAACAATATGTGATATGAGATGGATAACACTCAGGCCTAGCTAAGATCTAAACAGGGCAATTCTACACCCGCTATCCCCTGTTGGAACAGTCACTGTTGTTTTAAGAAACCTATTCTCCCAAGAGAAAAAAGCACTTTATCTTTTCAGTATACTCACAATTTCTGCTGCAATTCACTGATCAGTATCACTATTGTTTTTTAGCAGTGGGGTTATATTTATAGGTCTGTTTTCATTGAATCATTTTCTTCTCATAAATCATTTAATCTCTTGCCAAGCTGCAATATCATACTTGGGTTGCACAACATAAAAACAGATGGATGCTTTGCAGCCAGCAAACCAGACATTTAGAGCTCTATATGCTTTTTCATGAGTAGTCTACAAATAACATAATTTCATCATTTAAAAAATGTTGCTTTTCTCCTTTTAGAGTCTCTGCTTTTAAATGCACAAAGTTTAATATTGTTATTCCCTCAAAATTAACTAAAATATAGGCAGATCCACAGATAACATTGTGTGTAAACAAAAATAACCCAGAAAATCATTTTAAGCAGCACATAGAGTCTCTTTAAATATATGTATTTATGGGCCCCAGTAAGAAATTATCAAAATGCTAGGTAGACTATGTGTCTCCTTGCAGATAAGGTCTGGTATATGTATTTGTGAAGACTGTCTGGCTATTTTTCATGCCTTTATCCAGGCAGAATTTCGAGCTATCTCTCACTGAACAAGTTTGTTTATTCCAGAACAAGAAACATCAACATTTTAATGAATTGTATGGTAACCTGTAAAAAGACACAGTAAAAAGACACAGTGCTAAAGACTAATTAGAAATTGTGCTCTCACACTTGTGTTAGCTTTATCAAAACCTATGGCCTTGTAGTGAACACAGAAAAACATTTAGATAACAAGCATTGCAGAAGGAATGCAATTAGTAAAGTTAGATATACTGAACAAGGCTCAAAGCACATCTGTGGATCATAAAAATGGTAACTTTATTGTTTGCTTTATTTTCAGCAGTATGCACGAGATAATGCTGAAAATCTTAAAATATTGCACTCCATAATCTACATGTTGTCATTTCTTCCTCAGAAAACAGTAAGCTATAAGGACCGCTATCCTTGTTGAGAGACAGATACATCATACAGAAAATATCTTCTACTTTAGTAGAGGCAAATTTAGATTTTGCATTAGAAGATTATCAGCATTAGAAGGTCTTTATTAAAATAAGAACAACAATACTTAACTTTAAATAAAATGAAATCCCAGGAAGTGTCTTAAAATAACCATATACAGTGGAACCTCACTATTCTAACTATTTGGGCCCTTTTAACCATTCAGACAATGGAAAGTTTCTGTTGCTGAAATGTGATTGCTACTAGCATAAGTCTATGTTCTTCAAACTCTAACAATTTTTTTAACAGAATGTAAGAATTTTGACCTTAGATAAAATGTAAAAAGCAATAACTTTAAAATGTATGTACTAAACACATACAAGCATGGGGCCAGATCAGCAGCAGAGGCACCACTAAGCTAATCCTCAGATGAGATTCAGAATGTAGTTTCCACGGCGCATTCTAAAAAATGGTTAGAAAGAAAACAAAGGGAATTTCTCTCTTGCAGCTATGTAGAATGGACAGGCATTAGGAACAAGAAAGAAGCAACATAATTAAAAGTTAAACAGAGCCCGTATCAGTGTATTTTAGCTTTCTCTGCACTGATCTCCCCTGAGTCCACAGCATTATTCATGAAAATAGGACATGACTTCTTTTGGTTTTGACCTGATGCTCAAGTCATTACCCTATACTTCCTGTAGCCATCTCTCCATTTTTAACTCCCTTTGCAGAAGTTTTAATTAGCTGTTAGATTGAGTGTTTTAGCCTTTCTGCATCCACCAATTATACTGGTCACGATAGTGTTTGTGCTATGTATGCACTGGTCACCATACTTAATGGGTTTCTTTTTCATAAAACAGAAATTCTACCATTTCCTTTTTTAAAGCAAATAAGATGCAACATTGACTCACCAAACCCGTAGCCCTTATTTTTTTACCACAGTTTCAGTGCTTTCAGGATTTAGAAATAAATCCATCAGTTGCTTCCTGACTAAAATATAATGAAATCTGGATCTATTAAGACTGCTTTTGTGCTGCATTAAAAACAGTATAACAAAGACCCAGAGTTCACACAGTTAGAAATCACAAATCTTGTGACTAGACCTTAGCTGAAAAATTAAATGACAACAAGTTACATTATTAAAGATTTTTTAAATGTTTGTGTATTCCAAAAGTAGGATAAATTGCTCAGCTCTATCAGTACTGAACCATATGCGTATGTTTTCTCTTGTCCTTTCAAGGGTGTGTTTAGAAATGTATATATGTGTATTTGTATGTTTGTGTCCACAAATAAAAATGAAGATGTAAGCAAAATACTTTAACAGCTATATCTAAAAGTCTAGGACAAATAAACGCACAAGATAATCCTCAATGGACTAAACAGATGAGATCCTAGGATCCCAGGTAGAGATGGTAGATTAGACTCTATGTTTGATAATGTTTTTATTCCACTGAGTCACAAGCCACTGTGTTAACATTTTTTTAAAAGAGCGAAGAAAGCAACGTGGTGCCTCATTACTGATTCTGATACAGAATCAGGAACCTGATTCTGTTCTCATTTGGAGATAAAAGTCATTTTTGGGTAAATCGTGCATAACTCTCCTGAAGTCAATAGATTTAAAACAGTGTAAAACTGGGGTGAGGGAGAAGACTTATATCTCTCAGCTGCATAGGAAAACCATTTCCATGATATATTCTATAAATTTGTAGGAAGCCTACATAAAATTTTCCATTTAGGCAATTTCCTGTAGCATAGCTAATTACTGTCATCTAACTAAGGGGAAACATGTAATTGCAATATGACTCACTAAAACATTAAAGTACTCAACAGAAGATATAGTTTGCATAAACAATCTCAGCAGCAAATTAATCTTTGAACAATACTGTTCTCTAACTATTTATTTCAATATTTTGCAAAGGCATATTTAAAAACAGCAAAACTGCTTTATGGTTAAGGTTCAAGATCAGGAGGATGCGTGATGACTTCTTTTCTTAATGTTGCAGCAAAGTTGCCATAGTAGGCACAAGGTTATAAGCACAAGGTTTTCTACAACAATGTCTCCTGGATACTTTAATGCCTATTTCTGGGCAGGCTGAGACATGTCTTAATTTTGATAGGGCTGAGAAGCCCCACCTTTTTGGGACCCAGAGACCAGGCATTTCTTCTACGCTGTTCATGGTATGACTTGGTGAACATTCTTGACCTCAACCGCCAAGTCAACACAAGGTTAAAGATACAATACTTCAGTGGGTTGAACACACTCCTGGGATGTGGGACACCTACCTAGACTTCTTCTCCATATCATGAAGAGAATTTAAGTGCATAGCTCCAAGATGAAGTTCTTCTCTGCATAGGTTAAAAGTGTAGGAGGGCATCACTCTAAAACCTGTTGATGGGTGTTCAGTTTTTCTTAAAGGTTAAGTAGCCTCTCTCAGTTGAAATTCCCTCAGATCAGCACACAGACTTTTCTAGATTCAGTTGTGGCACTCTCAGCTATTCCAGCTGTATCCAGTCTTTTGGTAAAAGATGTCACCTTTCCCTGCAAGCCTTGCCTACCTTACGTGCCTAGGCTTCCTGGCTGTAACAGTACTACTGTTGTGGTGGGGTGTGTGGGGAGCATAGGAGCACAAGACTGCAGAGCCTATTAGGTGGCAAAGCACTTAAAAAGTTTGGTGATAGTCAGATAGATACAGTCAGAATATTACTGAAGTCCACAGACCAAAATTCCCTTCAATAGTGGAAGGGAATATATTTGTCCTTTAGAGCTGTTGGATTCATTTTGATGCAGTGCACAGACGTTGGGAATTAAAAGTATTAACAGAGCTCTGTCACAATATGAAATTCAATAGTTGCATATAATCTGTCAGTTCTGGTACTGAAGCCTACTTACTGTCGACTACCATTAAAAATCTTTTGTTCTCTTTATCAAAGACACAGACAGTGAAGGGGGGAAATGAAAGCACTAGCAACTGAAAGTATTGAGCATTAATTATATGCTTTCTTTTTAGTTAGCTTTTAGAGGGCAGCGGTTGTCCTATTTGAGGGGTAAAAAGGAAAAGTTAGAGGGACTGCAACTGCAGCTGCTGCTATTGCTATTGAAATCTAATTTTGTTTTGTGATGATAAACCAAAACAAGCATGTACAAAACAGGACAGAAAAGCTAAGATAACCTGCAGCTTTTCATTCTGGTATTGATTGGTTTTCAGTGCTGGAGTACCTGGTCTTATGAACCTTCCTTCAATATTGGATTGCTCCTCTGATAGCAGTTCTTGTCTGCAGCCTCTTCCTGATATTTGAAGACAAATGCTGCTTTCTGACTCTACTTTCTGAACTGCCCATGTGAGTATGGATCCTCATCTTCTGGATGAAGACCTGTCATGGTTTAACCCCAGCCAGCAACTAAGCACCACACAGCTGCTCACTCATTCCCCCAACAATGGGATGGGGGAGAGAATCAGAAGAGTAAAAGTGAGAAAACTCGTGGATTGAGATAAAGACAGTTTAATAGGTAAAGCAAAAGCCGTGCACGCAAGCAAAGCAAAGCAAGGAATTCATTCACTACTTCCCATCCGCAGGCAGGTGTTCAGCCATCTCCAGGAAAGCAGGGCTCCATCACACGTAATGGTTACTTGGGAAGACAAACACCATCACTCTGAGCATCCCCCCCTTCCTTCTTCTTCCCCCAGCTTTTTTACTGCTGAGCATGATGTCATATGGTATGGGATATCCCTTTGTTCATCTAGGGTCAGCTGTCCTGGCTGTGTCCCCTCCCAACTTCTTGTGCACCCCCAGCCTACTTGCTGGTGGGGTGGTGTGAGAAGCAGAAAAGRCCYTGACTCCRTGTAAGCACTGCTCAGCAATAATGAAAACATACCTGTATTATCAACATTGTTTTCAGCACAAATCCAAAACGTAGCCCCATACTAGCTACTATGAAGAAAATTAACTCTATCCCAGCCAAAACCATCACAGGACCAGAAGCATCCAGCTTTGCCTCGTGCTTTGTACTAAAGCTCTAACCATAAGCCATCACTGTTGTCCTCCCCTGCCTTCTCGTATCAGTGTCCAGAAGGACACAAGCAACTTGGACATAGCCAGGTAAAGATAAAACTCAAAAAGAGTTTCAGTTAGTAGAAGACTGTCCTACATGTTCTTGGGTTAAAGGGCAGTCTGCCAGTGCAAGTGGCTGAACAGACATATAATTTCTGTCTTAAGCAGGGGGCTAAAAAGATATTTGTCAACTCCTTGAATCAGTATCCAAAAAGGCCCGGCAAAGGAAGGAACTTCTGAAACTGTGCTGCATTTGGCCAAGGAGGGGATGCAGCTTTACTTCATTACACCACCCTGTGAAGCTGAGCTGGGACAACTGGACTGCATCCTTTCCAACTTGGTAGATACTTCTTCTATAGCATAACTGGCAGAGCAGAAGAGGAAAGATACTTGAGGTGCTGCTTTAATGTAACATTGCCAGAGGCTTCTGTTTTCCTGTGTTCAATGACATGCCAGATAGATGTCATTGGACACTTAAACTTACACTTGTGGCTAAGAAGACTACAGTGCTCTGCTATCCAACTTTGCTCTGCTGCATCTACTCAGGTGTGCATCAGGCTGAGCCTGGGCTACTCTAGCGTGGCCCTCACAAGCCATGGAGATGAGGGGATCTGACTTACCTGCTATTCTTGGGACATGCCCTGGACATCACTTGATGCTGATTCTCTCTAACTAGTACTTGCTTATTCATGTAGTCCTTGTATTCTTGTCTAATATTTGCTTCTGTATTGTTTCCAAAGTGTAACTTGACCTCTGTAGGCTGACATTCAGAGGAAAGAAACAAAAAGATTTTAATACCAATTTAATACTATAATCAGAGTTTAAAATATCTGTAAAGTATAATTCCAGTATCCCAATATACTGACACATACCTCTTTTTTTTTCCATTAAAAGGGGATTTTTTGGTACTGAAAACTGTTTCCTTCTAACCCCATGCAGATTTGTTCATTACAGACAAACTAGTGATTATGCTTTGTTCTCTAGAATTACAAACACAGGAATGTTTAGCCTGATTTATAGATATGCTTCGAAGCTACAACTATTTTTCATGTATGAAAATAAGTAACAGAAAAAATTTTAAAAAGCACCAATTTCTCAAGCATTCCTACAATTTTATTATTAAAAGTGACCTATCATATTAAATATAACCATAGAAAATGGATGTTTCCATACAAGTAGGAAAAAGAGTTTCTAATGCCGCAGCTTCGGGAAGATTTTGGTAGAAACAGAACATAACACCAAACAGAAAAAATGTCAGCATAATAACCATTACTTGCTACTAAATAGACTTACATTTTTCTCGCACAGATCCAAGAAGTGTGGGGGACAGCAGCTGTTATCTATGCATCTGCTAAGATGGCCATGAATTTTAATGGATTTCCTAATGTGATTAAACACTGCAGACCTCTAGCAGAAAAATATCAGATTTCTATTTTTTTTCCTGAATATCCTTGTTCTTTGAATAGAGGAATATAAAGGGCACTGGGAAATGACCAGGGATCAGCTCCTAAGATTACTGGTTAAGTGTCCAATAAAATTTAGAAAACAATATGAAGGGTTGTATTCTATTCTCCTTGCTTACAAAAATGGGATTGAATCAATGCTTTCCTGGGAAAGAATGGCAAAACTGAACCTCAAACACATATATTGTAATATGAAGATGTTTCTTTTATTACAGGACCTTCGCTTCTCCCTAGCTCATACATATTTTACTTTACTTACATTACCCTTTCCACCTCAGCATTTCCCAAGGTGACCTGCATGCTGTGAGCATAAAATGGTAACAACTCTAAATGGTAACTAACAATCAATGTCCATTTTGTACTGGCCAAATGACTACAGCTTACACAGGGCAGTGAAGAATAGGCCTCATTTTATATTACACATAATTAAGCCCTTCCCAAATTTTCTAGAGTGAAAACAAACACAACATTGCCTATTAATAGACAGCGATCTCTTTTGGCTGTAGCCTCTCTATTCAAATCTAGTCTTTCTGCAGACACTAAAAGCACAATGCCCAGTTCACGCCTGTTACTTTTGTTTCAGTGCAACTCCAGTAATTCAGCACATAAAAGTGGAATTACACTGGATGTTGCTGGTGTAAAGTGAATAGAGCCCATTATTTCACATTTGCTAAGATACAGCAGGTCATTCCAGTTGCTTTGTGTCACCGTGATGACACACATCATGAGGGAACTCTACTTAACTGGTAGTTGAAGTCTGTTTTACTTCCCAAAGTGGGAGTTTCCATGGATGTAACATCTTTCATCCAGCAATATCCCCGGGAACTCAACAGGCGTCTCCATGGCTGCTCTGGGCAAACTGTACTCAATGGAAGTATTTGAGGAAGAACAACTTCAGCCTGGACAGTTACCCTCTAAATGCCACTGAAGTCAGAGTACACATCAAAAAGGAAGCAGCTCTGGGATTAAAGGACAGCTTTTCCTTACAACATTTGTTAGGAAGCAGGAGGTCATACCAAAAATGGAATTTCCGTTAAACTGTGCTGTTTGCATCCAGACTGAGGTTGCTCAGGATGTTGGATATGCATGACATTTGCAGACCCTTCAAACTGCCAGTTTAGAAATATTTGGCATGGAGAAATATAAAAATGAATCAGCTGTTTTCATTTGTTTGTTGTTTAAAATTCGAAAGGCATTCCTAGACTTACAGTGATTGAGCTCCTTAGTTTTTTCTACATAAAAAGGCATAGATGGAAAAACACTGTAAAGCAATAACCTGCAGCTAAGTTGTCCTTACTGTACTCATTTTCTCTCTTTTGTAACAGTTCACATACTGTGACTGACTCAATGTCCTATTTTAATATAAATACACTTTATCATTTGTAGCCAATAAAGTATAATGCAGTTTTGGATAAAAAACCCGTAATACCAAAATAGCAATTTTTTTAAAGTAGATTTGAAAAAGTAGAATCAGTCTCAGCCTGCCTTAATTTTTTTTTTTAAATTTGACTAACAGTACTTCATATAGTTTCCAGGACTTTCAATATACAACTCATTCACATTCATATATAAAGCTGGATATTCCAAACATAAAAGTTTAAAAATCTTTGTAAAAAATTTCTGGCAAAATATCAATAAAATGAAAGCCTGAAACTACACTCCCAAGTGAGATTTTAGCATGCTAAAATATTCTCCACAGCACTGAACATTTTAATACATCTTTAACAGTCTCTGGATTTCAAAACAGCAGAAAAAGGGCAAAGGTTCAAACTTCAGATCTGAAGAACGATTTTATGTATACGATCAAAATATTTTTTATTATTAAAACTTTCCCAAAAATCACATCAGAAGTGACTTGGAGGTCTTCCAGGACTTGAAGCCTTTGCAAAATATTTTTAATAGATGAGCGGGTGCACTGAGAAAGTACTGCAAAGTTTGTTTTAAGCCTGTTCACGTGATGAAACCTCCTGCTTATCCCAGTTTTCTTCTGAAAAGTGAATGATGCTGATATCCCAGATGAGAGCTGACAGTGCATGAAATAATTTGGACTGCACTGCAATTGCTCTATTCCTCTGTTTCACATGCCTGTCCCAGTAATATAGTCATATTCTTCATTTCACCTTTTCTGTCGGACCCATTTTCTTTCTCCCTTTCCCTCTAACACCATTCTTTTTTTATAGCCCTCATGCCATAGGGCATCCTAAGAAACTGTAAATGTCGGCCGAGGACAGCGATCCAGAATACTATTCACACCCTCCCTCAGCAGCTCTGAGGCCAGAGGTTTATGGGGTAAGCCTAGAAACTTTACTCCCTGMTGCTGCTGCGGGTACCAGGGGAGCCATGACGTTGGGCAGACCACTCAGCCTGCCACCCATCCCCAGGGCAGCAGGACTCTCCCTGCAGCTACCTGTGCACTCACCCAGGGAACGAGGAGCAGGGCAGACAAATCCAAATTAAGCTCTTTGGCTTCATGGGGTCTGAAGCCCACACAGGATTGAGTGCTGTCTCCACAGGGCTACATGTAATCTGCACAAAGGAACATTCTCCATCCTGAGTGAGTATTTCATGACTCAAATACAAATTCAAGATATAAGACTGAGAAGAACATATAAAACAAGCAACCTAGAGCATTGCTAACAGGATATAGAAGATCCAGCTCTAAGTCCATGCTCCTAATCAAGGCTTTTTAGGTACACAGTCTCAATCGACATTTTCCTGTGCCATTTAGGGAATACAGTATCTCAGGCAGAACAAACATTCCCAGGAGCCACAGGGAGAATAGATCCAACTTCAGTCACTGGGCAAGTTTCCCAGATCCTCCATGGATATATCTGGACCTAGTTCTAGGCATAACTGGGTGAAAATTTCTGAAGTCAGTGGCAAAACTCCCATTGTATCCATTAGGGAAAAACATTACCTGAAGAAAGCAATGCGCTTAGATGAGTACAAGTTTTTACTAACTCAGATGTAAGGAAGCAAAAAAAACATTGGTTCTCACCACCATGTAAATCTACAGAAGGCTTGATGCAATCTTGCACTCAGTATTTAAGCAACTGATATCAGTAGCCATGTCTGTTCTGGCTTTGCAGGATGGTTGATGGCTGTGATCTTACACATGATAGCAATCTATACAAAAAAGTTTCAAATTATTCTTGGTATTGGTTGAGAATTGATAGAACAAGCCAGAAAATCCAATGACTTACCTGTAAATAGGTTAAAGTCATCCTCACTGTCTGCGGGTTCAGGTGTTTCTCTTCATTTGCATAGTGAGATTAAAACCAGGAGGGCTGTTAAATTCCAAAARAAAAAAAAAAAAAAAGATTATTCAAATTGGCTTCATGGTAGCAAGAAAACTGATAGAAATTGGAAGAGGAGCTATTTTCAGTACAAAAGCAGGTGAAACCCTTTCTTGTAATCATTACTTTAGGAAGCCTGATAAGAGATTTATGGGATTCTGAGCCTTGAAATATGAGAAAATCATTCCTATAACATGTTCAGTCTGCAGTTTCCCATCGTGTATTAAATTCAGCATCAGACATAACAGTTAACCCTTGGAATTTGTCTCATGCTTACCAAGCAATCTTTCAGACTTGTGTAAAATTGCCCCCATTTGATAGAAGCATTTTTTAATAAAAACGAAATGTGATCACTTTTCCTAAAAAAGTACATGTTAAGATTAAATGTTATGCCTGCACTAACCTACACTTCTGGATTTTTTAATCTGTTTTTGCAACTGTATCTGTAAGATCAAAGGTATTTTGGAGGAGCAATAACTTTTTTATTTTATTTTATTATTTTATGTGTTTAGATGTGTGTGAATTTAATACAGTTTGCATGTGTGCATTTGGGTATGCCCATACGCATGCATATGTCTGTGTGTAATACAAAAAAGCCTATGGCAAAAGAATATTCAAGTTGCAATTTCAGGTATTCAGAAATCAGAAAATGCTAGAATGAAAGCTGCCAGTGCACCATCACTGGCTCCCTTATCCAGAAGTAAGAGTACAATAGATACTTTTTCACTTTTTAATTGTTATTTCTGCAGCTCCCAAAGCATCACAATGCTCTGCACGGACACATGCACATATCTAGTAATTCCACTCATGCATATATCAACTCTTACTTACCAGCCTCTCAGAAAACACACATGCGCACACAAATGATACAATTGTATCATTATTATTATTATTGAACCATTTCATACTTTTATCTTCCATTCCACATTCATACTCTTATTTGAATAGGTGTTACCATTTTCTGTTTCAAACATGGATAGCCATTTAGAATATAGGAATTAGGAGAGTGCAATTATTCCTCAAGTTTCCTTCTCACTTTCTACCTATCCTTTGATCGTCTCCCAGGTTCATAGTTCAGAGTGAAATTTCTCTTTTGCCATAGTGGTATATATTAAAAAAATCACAGGTCTGAAGCAGCCAGCCTGGGTGATTGGCTTTATAGCATTCTAATATATGAAATGCTCTGTCCTCCAGGCATCTTTCTTACCTTGATCTCTTTCTCCTTCTTGCACTAAAGGAATTGCAACAGCATCCCGTTAGTGCTAATACACAGGTGTGTTGTACATCCTCCTGACTTGAATATCATTTGTTGGGTTTATTATGATACTCAAGACCAACTGAAATTGAATTTCCTTTTTTCTAGACAAAATACAAACACAAGATAACAAATAGCCCCTACTGCAAAGAGCTTACACTAAAAATAGACACAGGAAAAGGGAAGGTATGTACCACCTGGGAGACAATTGCTTGAGCAACTACTTTATGTTGGGAACTACCTAATCACATCAGACAAGCAAGAATGGATAAAAAACAATTTCTTCAGATTGCTGTTGCTGTGCTTCTCTCTCTTCAGAGAAGCTGCTCCAATGTTACAGTGCTGTGTTCTAGAGGAATCCCTAAGAAGACTTTCCAACAAACCATCTAATACCATGATGCATTCAGTGATGAGACTGTGATCCACAGACTCCTGGGAATCTTCCATCCTGGCAAACCGACCTTGGCCACCAGGGTTATTGGGCWGTGGCGTTGCCTTTAGCAGTGCATCAAACTAAAGACCACTTCACTGAAAACCTGTCGTGATACATGTAGGAATTAATAATTTCAACAAATGTGAACAAACAAGATCATAGGATAACTCGGATTGGAAGAGGCCTCAGGAGGTTTATAGTCCAACCTTCTGCTCAAAGCAGGGTCACCTGTGAGCTCAGACCAGGTTGCTCAAGGATTTATCCAGTCTGTTCTTGACAAGCTCCAAGGCTGAGATAGTATAACCTTTCTAAGCAGCCTGTTCCAGTGCCTGACTGTCCTCATGGGAAAAAAATGTACCTTATATCCAGCCAGAACTTCTCTTGTTTCAGTTTATGTTCCTTGTCTCTCATCCTCCTGCCATGCACTGCTTTGAAGAGTCTGGCTCTGTCTTCTTGATACCTTCCTCACAGGTCCTAGCAGGATGCTGTTAGGTGTCCCCAAAGCCATCTCTCCTCCAGACTGAAGGAGTCCCCTTCCCTCAGCTTCTCCTCACAGGGCAGGTGCTCCAGCCACTGACTGTCCTGGTGGCCTTCTGCTGAACTCACGCTACTTTATCAGGGTCCTTGTATTGGGGGGCCCAACACAAGGTGCGGTATCTAGATGTGGTCTAACAAGTGCTAAGTAAGCCTACATTAGACTTTACAGAGAAGTTATATAATAAAGGTTGCAAATGTTTTCACATATGCTCACTGATTTACAAAAGAAACTGTAAGCTGCGTGGGTATAATGCCATTGCTTGGAACTGAGTTTGCCCTGAACCCTGAGGTTATAATCACATTGTGGCAATTAGTATCATAGAAGATACTCAGATAGAGACTCTGAAGCTTGTCTCTTCTGCAGCCAAGTGCCTGATTCGTAAAGCTGTGTGAACCCTAACTTAAAACTAACTAGTGTGGGTCCTCAGAGAAATGTAGCTGTTAGAGTACAACATTCAGCACAGGCTTGCCCCTGTGCTACTTACTGTCTTGGGTGAGCACTACAATCTGAGATAGATGTTGCTGCAAGTGTACCCAAGCCAGCTGAGTCAAGAAAATTTAGTGTTGATATATTCCATTTTCATGATGGGAAGCATTTGCAAATGAAGCAGTACTTTACCAGGACCGTTAAAAGGCAAATAAAGTTGAAGAGAATTACTGTAACTTCTGCATTTTAATAATATTGTCCTGGCTGGAAGTCTGTGCACAGAGAAGAAATGGTTTGGATTGCTAATGTGACTCTGTAATAGAAGCCTCTAAAATAACCTTTATGTAAGTGATACTACGTTTTTGAGGGTGAAGGATGACATTGCAAAATGAGAGACCTAAAATTAGGTGTAACATTTAAAGAATAATGGATTTCTGGAAATTATTAGAGAGTATCTGTGGAATGGAGAGCTTCTACTCCTTATATTTAGGCAGGACAAAAAAAGAGGCTGTCTTCAGTTCTTCAAACAACTTAACTTTTTGAATGACACTCCAGAAATCAAATAAAAAGGGA
Source organism: Phoebastria nigripes (assembly GCA_035582835.1). NCBI lineage: Eukaryota > Metazoa > Chordata > Aves > Procellariiformes > Diomedeidae > Phoebastria > Phoebastria nigripes. Next base: position 374,097 of record JAYKAV010000156.1, read on the forward strand.
ATAACCACCTCCTTTGTTAGCATTTCCACCGCAATATTATTTGCTGTGGTTATCAGCAGTCCATAAAAAACACCCAGGAAAAAGAAGAAAACTTTTAATTAATAGGAGAAAAGTAATCTAGTTATGGCTGTATCTGTCTAAGTATTGCTAGCTAACTTGAGATTTTCTGTCACTCATCGCTATAGCACTGCATTTCAGTTCTGATCTGGACTTCCCGCTGTAATGTATATGTAGCCAGCACACTTGTTTGGTTAGATTTCAGCTGATCAGCAACCAAATACTCATCTCAAAAAAAACCAGAAAAAGTATATTAACTTCAGTAGTCACCCAAGTACACAACTGGCTAATTCGTGGAAGAGTCTTTTACACTAGTTTCAGAATAACCACTGTATGCTCCATTACTTTTTGGCAATCAGGCTGGAGATAAGTGTAACCAGGTTTCCTGGCACAATCACTTTATTCAGGGAAAGGACAGATGATGAGAAGGGCTCTTAAATGTGACGCCCATCTACAAGAAGGGCCGGAAGGAGGACCCAGGGAACTACAGGCCTGTCAGCCTGACCTCGGTGCCGGGGAAGATTATGGAGCAGTTCATCTTGGAGGCGCTCGCAAGCCATGTGCGGGACAAGCAGGGGATCAGGCCCAACCAGCACGGGTTCATGGAAGGCAGGTCCTGCTTGACCAACCTGATCTCCTTCTATGACCAGGTGACCCGCCTAGTGGATGAGGGAAAGGCTGTGGATGTGGTCTACCTGGACTTCAGTAAAGCCTTCGACACTG
>JAYKAV010000156.1:375826-412287 GCA_035582835.1 Phoebastria nigripes
TTAAAAGACATGTAGATGAGGCGCTTAGGGACATGGTTTAGTGGGCCTGGTGGTGTTGGGTTGATGGTTGGACTTGATGATCTTAGAGGGCTTTTCCAACCTTAATGATTCTATGATTCTATTCTATGATTCTAAAGTAAACAGAATACAGAATTGAACAAACCCTCTTCTGGTTACCACTACCAGTGTTGGAGTTCATGGCCATTCTCTAGAAAGGTGCTAACATGTTTTCTGTTTTGTTTTCCATTTGACTGTGAATTTCTTTTTCAAAATTCTCCTGATAGTACCCGGCCACATTAACTACATAGTACAGCTTAATTTCATAATCCACTAAGCATCCTAAAAGCAACAAAATGGTCTTCATATAGAAAAACCTGTTTATAGATATATGTGTATATATATAAAGAAACCTTGCTATTTCTAGCATTTGTTATGTATATTATTAATTATTTAGCCAACTAGGAACTTCACAGATCTCTCTCTGCTGCACAGCATGAGCATGAGGTTTATGGGATGAAGAAGGACACAACTTGGCTGGTGGCTGTTTCTGTGCACGCATCTCTAACGGCAGAGGTACAGCAGGGGTAAAATGACCCATTAGTGTAGTAGGTCACACAGAGCATTCCCATTCCGTTGCACTGAGTACAGGGATGCAGAGGCAAGCTTGTCATTAGACTATTTTCAGTTGCCATTCATCCCACCAACAGCAATGTTGAAGGTAAATTTTAACTGAATGTGATACATGTATAGAAGACTGTGAGAGCAGGAAGAGAAATGCTTTGATGTTCTGGAAATGACAAATGTAACAGATACGGTAATTTAGGGAAAAGGCCTAATCACTATATACTAGTCAAGATATCTACCTAAGATTGATCCAAATCCAGTCCCTGACTGGACAAAGTAGGAGAAGAGAAGCAGCAGAAATAAGATTGATACTGCCACAACTAAGTCCAAGAATCCAGCCAATAACAGTGCTCAAATAAAAATACCCGTCTGGACAGCAGGGCTGGCACTCTCTGGCTACAAGGTTACTGGGGATGAAGCTTGCCTAGTTCTGCACAGCCTCCCTGCTTGCAACATGGCTGCATAACCGCAGTCAGAAATCTCTGTCTGACTCTGGGAGGAAAGGAGAGAGGTAGATAAGAAGGGGAATGGTGCAGAGACAGGTATTTCTGAAGATGGCAGGGGAAACTTTGCTGATCATGCTTAGGAATGCAAGATCTCTTTGGCAAAAAGAGCAAGTATTACAGCTATTGCGCAGATTGGTGGGGTACCCATGCAACACGTAGGCTGCTCAGAGATCATACAGGCAGGCCAAGGAGGGAGATCAGATGGCAAGATCATATTCCCTGGCAATGGCATGCAGGAGTAGAGCTGACAGGACCAGAAGAGCACTGATTAGCTGCAACTCATTAACTGAAGGCTTATCCCAGTCCTCTGAAGAGTTCAGCCTTTTAACCCCACTACGAGCCACTTTTATGATAAAGAAGAAATCAAGGAATTCAACAGCAAGACTGAGATCTGTCCATGCATAAATGAAGAAAGATTTCTGTGTGATGAGCAGAACTCAAGATTCATAATGATTGCACTGGGCAGAAGCTGCATTCGGGTCCGATACTTTTCCAGTACACAAGATGTAAACACTGGTTATAATTTATGAGATTGGATGTTTGCAATATAGGGTCTGATAAAATGGATCAGAAAGTGAACCCAGCGTGCTCAGAATGACATTAACAAGAACATGATTTATTGTATCCTGTTCAATAAATGAGGGGCAAGCTCACTATCTAAATGACAGCTTCTTTAAACCAGATCTCATAGTCTCTTTTTTTTTTTTTCCCAAATAGTGTGTTGATGACTTCATTCTATGGGATGTGTGAATTGCTACTGAGATAACAGCCATGAATTTCAGTGAAAAGAGCGGGTCCTCAATATCTTTGACAACTGTGCCCGTGACAGTTGCTTTCATCTTAAAACATGAATCATATGTTGGGTATGGCTTGGGAGTAGCTTTGAAGGAAGAAGGGTGGAATAAAGTCAGCAGCGGTTGTCTGTTGGTGCTGTATTAGAAGAAGCAAGTGACTTTGCAAATCCTTGTTCCTTCTGTGATGTTAGCACCAGAGCATGTGCTTTGTGTCTGCTGTTCCAGCCACGAATTATGGCAAGAACAGAAATTTGTGTCATTTTCAAATCTGTTGTTGTTAAATAATTGATCGTTTTGCTGCCACCATGAGGACACCTTTAGAAATAATGCTTACATGGCAGCGAGTCTTGGGCTGTGGGAGATCTGTGAAGCATGTTAATTAAAATTACTAATTTAAAAAATATATTTTGGCAGTTGAAGATAAATAAATGCATGAGAGATTTGTTTCCTGAGTTCCTATGGTCTGAAATTACAGATGACAGTCCTTCTGTAGAGAGTGAGAGAATTCGTTTAGATTAAATTATCCTTTCATTTCCTTTTCTAAAACATCAGAAAACCTCCCTAACTGACATTTTTGCCTTTGTGTCAGGGATAGCATTAAGAATAATTTTCTATGATTGTCTCTTCGACAGGCAGAAAACTCATTTTAATCGATACATCGTAAGCTGTTATTACAGCTATTTTCTATCTTAATTCAGCCTGCCCTTCATAATTATGTGGGTTTTTTCCTGTTTTTTAAAAGCTCTGGATGGTGGCAGATTTCCACCACCTAGTGGAAAAAGTCTGTATTGTCTCCTGAAAAGCTTTGCTCAGATTTCTCTCTAGTGCCTGTTTTAAACCTTCCCATTGCAAGCTCCCTTTTACCAGCACTTACTGCCAAAGTAGTTTTCTTTTTTCCATGCACTGGTGAATGTGCCCAGGTGTATACGGCTCTCCTTGAAGGCGTCAGACATTACATATTCCACAAACCATATGTCTCAATATATAGGAATTGTATGTCTGTGTTTTCAATTCAGTGATTTGTAATGTGAAAGGGAAACCGGAAAGCTTAAAAAATGGAGCAAGATCTGCCAATGAATGTCACTGCTTCCCTGCAGCCCATCTGCTTCGCGGGGAGCCCTGATCCCCACTCAGGTGCATACTCCAGTGCAAACTATGCCAAAACCCACCATACTCGTTCAGGCAATGTTCTGTGTCAGGATGCTCTGCGCTTGGGGTGCCGAGACTGAAATGCCAAATCAAGTTCTGCTGGTTTTGGCTGGGATAGTTAATTTTCTTCATAGTAGCTAGTATGGGGCTATGTTTTGGATTTGTGCTGAAAACAGTGTTGATAATACAGGGATGTTTTCCTTATTGCTGAGCAGTGCTTACACAGCCAAGGCCTTTTCTGCTTCTCACACCACCCCACCAGCAAGTAGGCTGGGGGTGCACAAGAAGTTGGGAGGGGACACAGCCGGGACAGCTGACCCCAACTGACCAAAGGGATATCCCATACCATATGACGTCATGCTCAGCAATATAAAAGCTGGGGGAAGAAGAAGGAAGCGGGGGGCATTCAGAGTTGTGGTGTTTGTCTTCCCAAGTAACCGTTACGCGTGATGGAGCCCTGCTTTCCTGGAGATGGCTGAACACCTGCCTGCCGATGGGAAGTAGTGAATGAATTCCTTGCTTTGCTTTGCTTGCGTGCGCGGCTTTTGCTTTACCTATTAAACTGTCTTTATCTCAACCCATGAGTTTTCTCACTTTTACTCTTCCGATTCTCTCTCCCATCCCATTGTTGGGGGAGTGACTGAGCGGCTGTGTGGGGCTTAGTTGCCAGCTGGGGTTAAACCATGACACAAGTCAGGGGAAAACTTCCAGAAAGGAGAAGGTTAAAGAAAGGTAAATGCAAGCAATGCCATTATCACCTCTTCCTATTGCTGCCAGGAAAGTCTCTACCCCTGGCACAACTATGGAGAATCCTCTCCCTTCCCACCTGTTCCAAAGTGATCAAGACGCCTCCTTTGTCCTCAGAAGAGAAGAAACTACTTTTCAGACCCAGCTTTGAATGTGAATTGCCAGAGGTAAGAGCAACAGGGTTAAGAAGCTCTCTTCCTTTCACATTGTCCAGGTAGAATAATGACTCTGAGAAAAATCCCGTGCCTGTTGAACCCAGTAGGATTTTTCCTATTGTTTTCCATGGAAAAATAAGATGCCATTATCTGGTTCTTATCACTAGATGACTCACAGTATTTAGCTTATCCTCATAATGCCTCTTTGAATCAGGAAAATGCTACTACCTCCACTTCACACCTGGAGATGTACAGCTCAGGGAGATTAAGGTGTAGATTTACAAAAGGCTGTCATCATGACAGTTAGTCACCTTTAGGAGCTTTAGGATTTATAACACCTTTAGGAGTTATTGGGATTTGAGTGCCTGAGAGATCCTCCTCCTGTTTGGTTATCTTCCTAATCCTTTGGACTGAGTTCCAGGATACAGCTTTTTTTCCAGCACCTTATTTCCAGCCAACTGCCACTTCATTCATCTGTGCTCAAAATTGAGATCTTCAAAACTCCAGTTAATTTGCCATGTAACGTTGGAAGCATGCAAACACATCTTTGCAGCAGAAAATTTCCCGAACATCCAAACACCCTCTCCTGGCAATGCTGATCAGTTAGCATCTAGTTCGCAGCTAAGGTCTGCCAGGATTCAGAAATGAGCTGTTTGCACGTCTCTCTCTCCTACAGTGCCCAATCTGCTCAGTTTTTTAGAGCACATCTGATGAATCATAGTCTACACAGGATAAAAAAGGCAATGGTAGTGTTACTGTCCCCTCTCTTGCTTTGTCCAGTAGCTCAATGAGAGGCTGCTCAGCTATCACATGGCAGGCTTAAGGAGATTTCAGCTATTGCTTCCTATTTCCCAGGTGAGGGCTATAGCTCTCAAATTACAGGGCATTTAAATGTAGCTGTCGGTGACACTTGTTAAAGTTGTACAATTTACATGGAAAAAATAAATTTGAGAAAGGAAAGGCTTCAAGTAAACATATCAGTAGTTAGGACTTTCATATGAAGTTTATGTTTTTGCAGGAGGAACAAGAAAATACAGTGCATGAGTAGCTGGCAAGAAATTAACAGCAGGTGAGAAGTATAGTCTGGGTATTCATAAAAGAATCTCCCGAAGAGGCAACTTAATTAGAAATGAGAAACCCCATTGCTTTTTTAGATACCTAACAAAGAACTAGAACTAAGCTATACAACACAAATTGTTGGAAACTACCATAAAGACTTTTTACTTGTCAAGGACACCTGGAGCTGGCAAGGAGAACCTGGATGGAAAATTTTCCAAATAGTTTATTGCATGCCAAGTAATGGTATTAGTGTTTGTTATTCCTAAGTAAAGGATAGGAGACTATATCAACTGTTTGGGGAGGGTGTGTTTTCCTTCCAATTAGCCTGTGTAATACTTTTGTGGTTGCAAAAATGTGGAGCCTGCAGTCCTTTAAATGGAAACAAGACTCTGCCCTAAGATGCACAGAATCATGATGATATCTGTTACAAATAAGATGCTTCACTTTCTGCCAAGATGGATAGCTAAATTGACTATAAATACCGGTCAAAATTCCTTATATACCAGAATGACAACTTTAAGGAGACAAGCAAGAGTTTGTCTTGAAATGTCTTAAACTGCAACAGGTTACAATCACTCAGAACAGAGAAATCAGTCAGATGGCAGCTATCCTGTGAGGACGGAGCCCAGACCAGAGGTCCCCCAGAAGGAAATCTGAATACAGAGGAGACTGCAGTCTCTCAATGATGAGAAGTCCGACCCATTTTGAGTAGACCCAGCTCACCCTGGAGTATTTAACTGCTCCCAGCAAGAGAGAAAGATGCAGTTTGCTGGCTACTTTGGGATGGCAGGTATGGCGTAATAACATCATATTGGGACAGCTAGTGTAGCTACTTCAATAGGATGACAGAAATTCAAAGTGCAAATCCCAGATTCTTATAGAAAGGGAAATGTTGGTCTATAAAGCATAATGGAGGACGTTTATTGAAAGAAATGGCTTCATCTTTACTAGCCCTGCAGAGTATTGGGAAGGGTTCTTTAAGTGGTATAAGAAATTCTCCATCTCAAAATGAGTGGATAGATCATGGATATGAATTACCCCTTGCATTATAATAATTTTCAAGAGAGCCTACATCTCCCCCAAATCAATGCACATGCCTGACCCTTGTCAAAGTAATGACTTAAGCGTGTGCCTCCATGTCYGTGATTGTCTAATAGGCTTAGCAGTATGTTCTCCATTAGCGTGTGAATGGCCATTCTAGTCACTGGCAAAATGTCATTTTATCACAGATCTGAAGGAAGAAAAAATGATGGTGAACAGACTAATGAGATCCCAGCTAACCACCTGCCAGAAAACACTACCCCAGCAGCTCCCAGGCCTGGCAAATGCCACATGCTGAGCACAAGGCTCCCTGGCTCCTGCCTCACCYGGCCCCAGGCAGGGCTGCATTTCACACGTCCACAGGGGCCACCACAGACCCTTTCCCAGGAACGCACACAACAGGCTCCACTGGCCCGAAAATGCCCATTCCTAACCTCCAAGATAGGCTGAGGTTCCTCCTATCACAGTCCCTACCCCAGCTCTGCCCTGTACATCGGCAAAGCGGGTATTTGGGAGGTCCACATTTCCTGGGGCTGACTCGTCAGACACCACCACCTCATCCATCTTCATCCTCCAGTGCAGGCCTCGCCTGCCTGCTGCTCCTTCCTTCCTTCCCCGAGGTGGGAGAGGAGTAGAGACTTCACCTTGGCAGTTGGTCTCCCCCGTTCTTCTGAAGGGCTGCCACGTTTACAGCGAAGGGGAATGCTGAAAAGCTCAGGGACATTTCAAAAGACACTTATGTTGTTTAATTCCTTTTTAGACTTGATTTGATCATGAGCCCCTGGGTGTACTGTTGTGGTACACGGCAGAGTAGCTTCACAGACCTAGGATAATGGAGTCAGCAGTGACTGGACTGCAAATACTAAAAGGAAAATTTATACTAGTACATTCGTATTTCTGTCTTTTTAAGTTAACGTTTTTCATCAGCTGCACTTTTGCCAAACCTCCTTGCTCTTTCTCCATATGTAAGACTGGCAAGTACATGACTTGACAATTTCCATCAAAATAGCAATAGGCATCTAAAAACTCATTAAAAAGGCATTACTGCTGTACTTGGGGGGGGGGGGGGGGGGAGAAAAAAAGAGAGCTATTGAAGAAAATCAGGCTTTTCTGACAGCAGACTCTGAACAACAGTGCCCGTTTGGCTCAAGCACATGGAGGCGTCTCATTTACCTTCGCACCGACACTTCTGCGCTACCGTCCGCACCTGTGGGCCCACCCCCGCAGCCCGCCGTGGCTCCCGCCAGGCCCGGCCGCCTGACGAGCGCCTCAGTCTGAATTTCGGGTATTCGGCTGCAAAAGCGCCCGTCCCCCGCGCCCCCCTCCCCGGTCCTTCCAGTCGCACCACCCTTGCCGAGGCGGTGCCCAGGGCTCCCCGGGCAGCCACTGCGCTGCCGGGGATACGCCTCCTCGAGGGATTTGGCCCCAGCGCCCCTTCCCCTCCCTGCGCCCCCCAGGGCTGCGGCCCGGCCGCCCGCCTCCCGCCAGCCCTCCGCCACCCCCGGGCGGCCGCCAGGGGTCTCCCTCGGCCGCCCAGCAGCCGTTGGGCGAGCTCGGGGCGCGGGCGGGCGGCGGCGGGCGGGGCCGCCCCGGACGGGGGGTGTCGGCAGCAAAACGTTACAGCCGAGAGGGGAGCGCGGCCAAGCTCCTGGCAGCCAGCGTCTGGAAATAAAGCTGCAGTTTATAATAACAGCCACGTTCGGGTGTTCTTCGGCCTGTTTGTCATTGCCAGCAGGCTTCCCGTTACTACAGAAGGCCAGAAAGTTTTAACAAATGGAAGACCTTTCGGCTATGAACGGCAAAATGTACCCACCGTTCTCGGGGCCTGCTCGGGCACTGCAACCGTAGAAATAGGAAGGTGACATGTTTTCGACAGGCCTGTCGGGAAATGTCTGAACTGACCAGCGGTTGCCGCTTCCCTCAGCYGAGGGGCTTGAGTAAAGACCTCAAAGCACCTGCTCAGACTGGAGATCGTTTCTCGGGGAAGACGCGGAAACGTGAAGAGCATTAAGGAAGAGCTTTCAGTCCCAGGGAGCTGTTTCTTCTTTTATCAGTTTATCTTGGTGTCTTGTTATGACCACCGTTCCTCGAGGAAGAGGCCTACGTGAGTCAGCCAGTATTTATTTATAAGTGCTGAATCAGTTCACCAGATTTCATTCGCTCCCCATGCACTTCAGCGAGCTGACTCACTCGCTGTCGATAGCTAGGGATCCTCCTGCTGCGGGTTTTTGTGTGAAGCCGAATGTAGTTCAAAACAGCCCCAGAACGCTAGGACCTCAGGGAGCTCTCTTTTAGTCATTTGGCGGCATTCACTTACAATATCTGTGTCAAACAAGAAGTGCAACCCAAGAGCTGCGTCGGATCAAAGTAGCAGCTCAGGCAAACCGATCTGAACAAAATCTTACAGGTGAGCATCTACAAGAAGCGTTTCTAAGAAAACTTTCCTTCCATTCCACGATAGGTTGGTTGACGTTGGTTTTTTAAAAAAAACACTACACCTAAAATTCTATTAAAAATAGACTCTGTCTTTTAATTAAACTCTGTGTTTGTTATTATTGGTTTACAGGTAGCAAACTTTTCCTCTTCTATCTATTTATTTAAGCTTGCTCCAGGATGCAAAGTCAGTCAGTCACTGATGTTGCACAAAAAGAACTAGAATCCATGTCACCTTCTGTTGAAAAATCAATAAAAATGTTATTATTATCACCTATGTATCTACCCATATGATTTTGAGTACTCGGGGAGAGGTCTTCTGAAGAAAATGCTTCAGTGTTCCTTTCAGAAAAAAACTAAAGCATTATTGGAAGTTAATGAATTAGCCATGAGGTTTTGCTGAGGAGCAAAGGGTGTCTGTGAGTTTCAAAATTTCATGTCACCTTGTAGACAAGCCCTGTTTTTCAAAGTCAGTTATGTGGTGAAGAAGATATTAAGATTAAATGAGCGGTGCAGAACTTCAAAAGCAAACCCATAATTATTAATAGATTTTTAAATTGGCAGGCAATCGATTTTTAAATTGTCCTTTCACCCTTGTGTGTAATGCGGTTTGCCTCACAGTGATAAATTAGCAGCAGCACTGTGCTGTGACTGTTTCCACTGGAAGATTCTCATTACCATTCAGGGGTTTTGCTGGCTCATCAGTGAATCGTGGACAGCATTTCGATTGCTGAAGCGTGGCCCAGAAACCAGAGAAAGGATAGCAAACAGAGTCTATAAAAACCTTTTCTTGAATTCTAAGATTGATTGGGTTCTCGAATGAGACTAACCTCTTTGGTCATAGTGTTACTATTTCTCATGTATCCCAGAGGAAGTGACAGTACATTCATCCCCTCTGTCCCTTTCTTTAAATCTCAGTATTCTTGTTAATCTGACAGGAAAATAAGAACAGTAACGTGTAATGGACTGAATGTGCTTTTTTCTCGATTGAAGTGAACAGTTCCCTTAATCCCAGTAGCACTGGGCTGCGATCTAACAATTTGATCCAACTTTTATTATTTGCCAGCATCTTCCAAGATATTATTTCAATTATTAAACTGTTCTTATCTCAACCCATGAGTTTTCTTACTTTTACTCTCCTGATTCTCTCCCCTGTCCCACCAGAGGTGGGGGGAGTGAGCGAGTGGCTATGTGTTTAGTTGCTGGCTGGGGTTAAACTACAACAATAAGATTATGCTTTGGTAGAATGAAAATAAATATCGGATCTTCATAGACTTCAAAACCCCGTGAAACGGGATTTTGTTCTTCAGATAATTCTAGTTCTGACAATACTCCTCCTGCTTTGTTCAACAGTTCCGCTCTGCTCATTTTGCAAATACCTTGACACCGCATTTAGTGTTCCTGAACAGTTTGGGTTCTGTGCAACACACAGCACATCACCTTCAAGAGCATGTGGTCTAACAGAACTTGTGACAATCCTTTTGCCACTCCTGGAATTTTCTCTTCTCTTTTTCCARATTCAGAGTACGCACATCGTTATTGTTTTTTACCCATGTTCAACTTCGTATTGTTACCAGTGAACAAAGCATGTGAACTGAACTCATACTAGAGTTTAAGAATAAATGTTGTATTAAAATTCCAAGTATCTCAGAGGGTAAAAAAACTTCCTTAAGAGTAAAATTGCCTTGCAAAGTTAGTGTAATATGAAATAACTGAAAAATTGGAAGGTAACAAACTATTTCTCATATTCACAAGCAATAGGTTGCATAATAATGGGCTTAAATTTCAGCAGGGAAAATTTTAGTTAGACTTCAGGAAAAAAAATTAACCATGTGGTTAGTTAAGCACTAGAAGAGGAGACTTGTGGAAGCTCCATCGTTTAAATATTTTACAATGTGAATGGACAAGCATCTGTCAGGAATGGCTTAAGTAAATCTGATGCTGCTGTCAGGCACAGGGATGGATTTGATTGCCTCTCAAAATCCCCGTTTACTGTCTGTGCATCATTTTCTACTGCAGATGCCCACTGTCTGGATGTACCTAACCTCTGACTGGTTCATAGACAGTTCTCTATAAAGAATGTTTTGTCCCCAGTTCTTACATGCTGCTCATAGATATTGAGCTCTGTTTCCTTCTAGAGGAGCACAAGACCAAGTACAAGCTGATGTTCTCATGGTGGCATGACCCCAAGGAAGGCAAGCTAATGCCTTCACTAGCTGACCCTCTACTATTTATTACTCTATAGTTTCTCCACATGTAGTTCCACATAGACAGATACAGTCTGATGTTTTTGTGTTAATAAGAACATGGACTGTTGTGGATACCTGGAACATAGGAATTAATTTCTCAGCAAGCTAATCAGGGGAAAAAAAGCATTTTGTCTACTGATATTATCTGACCGCCTAAAGATTCAGCCAACGCTTCAAGGAGTGGCACCATGATGCCTTTGATGGGACTGAAGGTAATTTCTTGGTTAAATCTTCCAAGTGTTTCTCCTTGCTTACCAGCATCTTTCTAGTATTTTCCAGATTTATTCAGCAGAAATTTTCCTGAAGCCAAGTTGTCATTTCAGTAATGATAGTAGTTGCAGCTGTTGAGAGAGATGAGTGTCAGTGGCATGTTGTTAAATCTATCTGAACCCTTTGTATGTCATTTTTATTTACAGCAGGCTCAGAGAAATACTGAAAAGCAAATTACTTTGGATAGATACCTCCATAGCTTGCAAATAAGAGAAAAAAGAAAGAAGCAGTACTACTGATGAGAACGGCTATGGCTACTGTAAGATGAAGCTATTCCTGTCAGATCACCTTCCTGTACGGATAGTTCTTTGTCATAATACCAGACATTGCAAAGGCTCCTGAGATGTGCAGCCATACAAGAACAGAGATCTTACCCATGTCTACAGGAGGTACTGTAAAATCAATATACAGCACAGTGGTTATGCCACATGCAGTTGGAGCTTGGATTTTACTAGTCACTTAACTGTTTATTCAAGATAAGGGTTATGGAGCTCTGGAATGAACTGAAGTTCACTTCAGGGTCAAGTTTGTAGAAGATTTTAAGAGTCAAGTATTGGTTTGTGTGGGACTATTTCACTGTCAGTAGATTAGACGGATACGTTCCCCTGAAGGCACCACTCCTTGCTTCTGTTTAGGGGGGTGCTCCGGAAAGTGTTGGTGGAGTGGTTGTGGCACTCTGCTGTCAAGGCAGCCCTCTCAGCCCTTGCTCTGGTCTCATAGGGAAGCGGTCCTAACTGTAAATGGATATTGGTAACTTGAGCTGAGAAGCCATAAGCAGCCATATGCAGTGCTGCCCCATGTCTCCTTTGTATGCAAGTGGCTCCAACAACAGATGTGTTTCAGCAGTGCTAACAGGATGGGCCTAAAGAGTTCCTTGGATCTTTGCACTTTTTAATCACTGATCTTAATCACTGATCACTGCAAGCGAAGAAGCAATTAAATATGAAAAGGATGATTCAGTGCCTCAGTCCTGTGTGATACTGAGCACGCCCGCACATTGTTATGCCCCAGCTGGTCCTAAGTCTGTGGCAGTTGAGGACATTCAGCACCTTGCAGGATCAAACCCTGGTGTGAAAAAAACCCCAACTCTTCTAATCAATAATAGAGACAGAAAAAGTAGATTTATTATAAGTACTGATTGAATAACTAGATTAAGAGTAATTGAGGACAAGATCAGAGAGATGAGGAAGCTTTCATTTCTTTGGGGACTGTTGCTATTTTATTTACAATCTCCTGCCAGAAAAATCTATTGACGACTGGTGTCGGTTTCTAGTGGACCACAGATTGCTCTGGTAGCTGCAGTTGCAACGAGGGATGTGACAAATCCATGTGTTTGAGATGCACTGAGTGCCAAATACTAGAGTTGTTTCTCCCTGGCTAACAAGTACAGATGTGTGTCAGTCCGAGACAGGAGCTTGAAAGCAGTTACAGTAGCTACAAGATGAGTGGGAGAGATGAGAACTTAATACTGTCATTAAAAAGCAGCTGACAGCTCGGAGAAGAACAGAGAAACAACACTGCGAGTGTCAAGTTTTTAGTCTTACGATACTTTTTCTTTCATCATTTAACAGCATTTACAGAAAGATATTTGGGTTGGGCTTTTAGGGTTGCTTTCCTTACAACTTATTCTACACTTACTTTTACCATTCTCTGTTAGCTATATGAAAGTCATCTTTGTAACAACTACTTGTGATGTCCAGAGGAGATAATTACAACTGCAGCTGGGAGTTAACAGCAGGAGTAATAAACTCTTAAGACCAAACCTCACAGTTTTCATGTGAATGACTTGACAGTAATACATCAGGAAAAGAAAAATCAAGAAATAGAAAGAAGGTGATGTAAAACATAGGTGTAAAGCAAAGCACTCCTAATAGCAGGAATAGAACTGGTGGGCAAATCCAAGTAGAGTGATACCAAGAAAGATTCCTGGACCTAGTTCTTCACTGTGTTGTAGACAATGAAGTAGTCATCACAGAAAGGACTATCATCCATTCTGGAAAAGGAGACTGCAATGCAAGTTGTTGACTTTGGTGACTTTTTTGTAAAATTGTCCAGAAGAGATAAGAAAGCATTGGATGAGAAAGAGAAATCGAAGTAAAAGAGAAGGTGTGGACATACTCTACAGTGTCAGCTGCCATTGCACTGTTGTGATGGGAGTAATCAATTTGTTTATTGATAATGGAGGTGGCTTCTTAATGTACGTACCAGTAGAAGGATCTGAATACTAAAATTACAAAGCTACCCATCAGTCTTTCATGTGATCACACTTTTGGGTGTTGGTCTCTATAACTGTAAAGTCAGAGTTAGAAAGCATCAGCTCCTGGTTTCACCCTCTGAGGTACTACTCCATTTTAAAAACATGAAGGCTCAGACCAGACTTCTACCTGGCCCTGTGGCCCTTCTCCAGTAGTGGCCAACAGCAACTATAGGGAAAAGTATGAGAATATGTATTTTCCCCACACCACTTTATAAAAACACTTGGCCTTCCCCCAGAAACTGCCAGCAAATACTGACTACAGCGTACCAGCATTGCTATGAGGTGGGTATTACCAGACTGAGTTCTCTAAACCCATTTCACATGTAAGACAATATGACACCCACTTTCAATCAATACAAATTTGGGCTGAATATGGCATGTTATGAAAGGGTTTGTTTTTATTCGAGTTCGTTTTTTCGCAAAAGGAGTAGTAAGTCAATCTATTTAGATGCACAGAAAGGGAAACCACCAAACTCCATGGCAGAACTGAATTTATTTATAAGTTATGGGATCTGAAGTTATCCTTAAATACAAATAATATAGAAGCAAACACAAAACTTGTTCCAAAGAAACAGGAGAATGACTAAGTGAACAAGGTCATGCTGGAATCATGTGAATAGAAATCATTATTTTCTGTGATCATTCACTTACTTACATTTAAAGTAAAACTAAGCCCTTAGCCCTGCAATTTACAATGCATAGAGAATCTGGAACTCTTGCCCAAAATTGTTGACAATCCATTGTTTATTGTAAATCATATGGGCTTAGTTTTCAAAATCTATATTCACATAAAACAGGATAAAATATTATTTTCTAATATTTTTCATTCAGATGGCTTTTCCAGTGCTCCTGTGACCATATCAGAATGTTTAAGTAACCTGTGTGCCATATGTGAAAATATCTGAGTACATGAATACGCTGAATTTCAATCCAAAGATCTATTTTCCAGGGACTTTCAGCTCAGCATGGGTAAAGAGGTAATCATGAAGATCAGGAGACTGTGTGAAGAGGTATCTCCCCTTTTCCTTAATTCCTGATTGATTTAGATGCTTTAATATCATATTGTTCATTTTCTTAAGCTCTTCTATGTTCTTCTTTTGAGATATTAGTCTGCTTGATATTTGGTCCATCTTGTTTCTAGTTTGAACTTGAAAAGGAAAATGTACCACGTTAAATTGGCAACATTTAAGTCAAGAGCATCACTACCCTCYCTTGCATTCATGTGGGAGTTTGTAGGGAATTATCATGAGTAAAAATATTAAACAGGAAAACAACTGCAGAACCTAATGTCAAGAAGTTACGCATTTGGTGGAGTTACCTGCTTGCTACATTCTTTAATTGCTTATTTTCTGTTTTATTCAGTTTAGTGCAGTGTAATAAAATCAAATACAACTCAGACAAATTTTGCAGTCTTCAGTCTTCCATTCCATTAGTGTCCACAGGAAAATGTCTTATTTAGGGGCTCCAAGTTGCTATTTCTAGGCAGTGTGCACCTGTATTTTTCTAAAAGTACAATTACTAAAACACACAGCAGACTACAGCCACATCACTTGATTTCCTAAAGCATTTAGATTAAAGGAAAATTCTTGCAAATATCGGCATTTAGAGGCCAGTTTCCTCTGGAACACCGATATGCAGTATCTATCATGTACACTTCTGGAGCTATTTTTATTTTGGCCTTCTGAAGTTAACAAAATTCACCCATGGGTTTTGAAGCTTAAGTGTAGTAGTGCCAATGCCAAACAAATCTATGTCTATGATTGCAAACATAATCTGAGATTGTGTTTATAACATAATCTGAAACACTGCTGGAAATCAGTTTCAAAAACCGCAGGCCTCCACCAACCTGAGCCCAAGCCAACTCCTTTAATCCCTGTAAGTAGCCTTTTCACTATTACTTTACCATTTTTCCACTAGAGGGGCACATTACTCATTTTTCTATACCAGGGCTCTACTTTTAGCAGCTCCCCATTAAATAAATCTGGAATTCAAGTGTGAGATATTTTAATTAGGGTTTTACAATCATGCCACTTAAAATTTCCTTTGTGCTCTTTACTTGTCTGATATTCTGTCCTTTGAGCGCTTGTGAGCAAATTCAGTCAAGGCTGAGGATTTCCTGTTCAAAAAGGAAAATGAGGATTTTTGCTATGCTCCAGCAAATTCCCTACTATAAGGTAAAAGAAATCTTGATTTCACACGGATTCCAATTTGTTCAAAATGGAGTTGTAAGTTAAAATAATGCACCTTGTGCTTTGTTCAATACCATTAGCCCAGAAAACCCCAAGATGGCAAGGGCTCCATAAACCAAGGTCATCTGTAGCCATGGGCTTAGCTAAGCCAGCCTGACCAGTCCAGCTGAAGCGTGACAATAATTACATCTACAGACTCAATGCTACATGCCAATTTTGATACATCTTATCTGATTTTTTGTTTCTTATGTTTGAGATTTTCTTAGTTCCAAACCAATTTCCAGTTAGTACTTAGCTGGCAACCTTCAGGTCTTTCTTCAGGTAGCCTGATTTAAGTGTTAGCCTGGGTGTAATTCCATTTTCAGTGGAATGACACCAATACTGAGTTTTATCTGGAAAGGAGTGGAAGGTGTGTTGTCAAAGTATCTCTCTGCCATACAGTCATCTTTAAAATTTAATTTAATTTCCAGTCAGCATTTTTAGCAACACAGTATAACCCTGCTGAGCTAAATTCTTGACGGCTGTTAAAGCTCACAAAACCTTTGCACTAAGAACAAAATAGTGCCTTTTAGCTCAGAGAGTAGAGGCCTGTGCTTTTACACCCATGACCAAGACCCACTGCCCATAACCAGGCAAAGCCTTTGACCATGCAAATACAGCAGTAGCATGTTATAAGGTAGCATGACGCATTTCAGCAAAGTTCTTCTTCCAATTGACCCTACATTTTTAAGAACCACTGGTTTACTTACTTATTAAGAATATTACGAATGAAACAAGTGCCAAACTGACGATCAAAGTAAGAATAAAGGTGACGAAGAACAAACACTGGTTTCTTATGTTGCTCCCTGATGTGTTTTCTCCAGTACCACCAGTGTTCTCTTCCTCATCTGTTACGAGATGACAAATCATTTGGTGATAAAGTTTGTTAAGGTTGGTTAGGATAAACATGACAAAATGTTTCTGGCTCTGTGAAATGAGAATACGTCATAATTTTGGCCAACAGATTTTATTTCCTGTGATATTGCATGAGAAGGGAAGAAACCAAATTTATGACCTCAGCYTGAATTTGGAAATATAAAAACTAATACATCTGTTATAGCTGTTGGAGCATATTCAACAAAAATGTTTCTGTTGTTGACATACACTGTTTTGTTGAAGTTGACCTGTTTTACAGGTCAGAGTTTTACAGCTCAGTTTTACGTGTACAAAGGTTGCAATGAAGTTTTCATCAGAAGGCTTTCTAAGGGCCTGAATGGACTCAACCTTTTCAAAAGAGAAGAGAGAAAAATTCATATTGGAAACCCAGGTACAGATTCATCCTACACATTCATCTTCTAGATTTGCTTCTTTTTCTGTTCAATGATAGAAGTATCCTGGGATGATTAATTTCCCAAATTAAGCACCTCAGTTAAGCTCCTGATGTTGGAAAGGATGAAGGTAGGTCTTGACTTTTTATCTTAAACCAAATGTTTTTAATATTATTCTTCTTCTTTAGGTTTTGTTGGTTTCATTCCAATAAAAAATGAGGTGCATATCCTCCCAAATTGTCAAAAATGGAATAGACTCTCACATAGACTACATACGTTGTCCTTCAAGCACATGAAGAATGAGGGGAAAAAAAGGACAAGTAGTTGCTATGCTTCCTTTGAATCAGAGCAGCAAGCCAGTTTATTGCTTTTCTAAGACTGTGTTGCATAAAGGGAAAAGTCAGTAGTTTCTCTCGTAGAAACAGTTGCAATCAAATGAGAGGTGGCAATAAGCCCTAAAGATAACAGGTAACACATGGTCAAGTGAACACCATGAGGAAATTCATGTGAATATAAAAAAAAAAATTATACTTGAGCCAGATTTGTTTAATCCCAAGTTTGCATACTACTTTAACTACTTACTAAGGTTTGGTTTTATCTTATGTTTTGGGGGGAGCAGGGAGCTAAAGTAATTTCATTTTGGTGTCAGTCTCATACATGCTAAAATTACATGCATGCGTAATGTCTCCTCCTATAATTGCTGTCTTGCCATTCTGAAAGGGAGAGTAGCATGTGCATCTGTGAAAAATATATTTCTAGATCGTGTTCTTGTTTTAGCTGGTAGAAACCTCTGAGGTTTTTGCAACTGAGCCTGTAGTGATAAAGCTGAGGTAAGGCTGCATATGCCATTACGGCACTTTAATAATGAACCACCTTGGGGCTGAGCAATTCACTGAGCTAGTAGGAGATCTCTGGGAATATCTCTGCTTTTCTTTATTGCATTTAACACGCTGCTGCCTGCAGGTAAGCTGAAACCTTTTAATATTTGGGTTTGGGGATTTTATTTTTATTCCCTTAGCATTCATAACAAATGCATCATATACTAAGTGCCTGCACCAATATTGCTTTCTAATCAGAATAATAAGGGTGGGGAGGGCCTGCTACTGCTGTCTCTCAAGCATACTAAGCTATCAATAGAGGTCTCCAAAGTGGTCTGGGCTTGCTCTGCCTAATGAATGCTTCTTACTATTTCAGCTGGCTGAACATGCCAGACTGCAGTGTTGTGAGGAATCAGTGAACACAGATTTTTGCCAAGCTGCAAACAGTGGGACATTTTTATCATCTAAAACATAAAGAAATTGCTGCATGGCTGCTACCAAAGCAATCAAAAGGTATATACATTTTAAATAGCTTTTAACATGCTTGCTAGTGTGTTTGATTATGCCAGGTCATATTAAGCTATTGAACAAAAGGATTGGTGTGTACTGCAACACTCTTGAAACATCATTTTTAAACCAAATCGGTCATCTGCTATACTCCTAATAGATCATTCACAAGATTTTAGTATTTATCAGAAATTGAAAAATACTCAGATCTCACTGATATTCTGGCACGAGAACCAGAATTTTATGCTGCTGAATAAGACAGCTAAGGACTGTGAAAAATTCTTTTTATGTATTTAACTGATGGGATAAGATATCCACAGAATCTCCAAGTTTAAAAAAAAATAAAAAATATGTATGTTACAAAGAATAATCCTAGAAGGAGCCAAAGCACTTTACAAATTGATGATAAAATAGATATTAGGCTACCTTTATTTACTGTTGAAATGTAGGGAGGATCATGCATGTGATTATTCCACAGAACCATATATGATTCCACAGAACCCTGTATATTTACCTGGAAAGTAAACAATACTGTCCAATAAAAATTACAAAAGAAAGCAAGACAGTCACACTGCAAAGAACTTCTTTGACATTAAACCGATTTATCCCATTGTCTCATTTTGTACTTGTAGAAGTGACAATATCAAGATAATCTACCCATGAAAATTAAGTAGCTTATGTCTAACATCTTTGTGTTAAATTTAGAAACAGCACCACTCTAGTTAGTTGCATTAAGAAAAGTTAAAGGACTCAGAAAAAGAAGTAATGGAAAGGCATTTAAGTGCTATTAACTAGAAGGATGATTAAGTTATGGCCATTTGAAACTCATTTAAACATAGCTGTTGTTCTATAGCTTTTCTTCAGTCAAATTTGCCATTATAGTAAGGGAAATAAAAGCAGATTCAAATATTGTCATGTGGAATGCTGCTGAAGAACTCCAGGTTTTAAGATGTTTTCAGGTCACAAAGAACTCAAGTATATCATAGCTGTCACTGGGTGAAAATATTCTTGTTGCCATGAGCAAATCAAAGATAAAAGCTGTATAAAACCAGTAGAAGTGTGAGAGCCCATATGTGAAACTGTAAGTAAAGAGAGTCTATGAATTAAAATGCTTAAAAGTCTCATGGGATATTTCAGATAACTGGTTTGAGTCCTTAGGAAATGTGTCTTAAAAGAATGAACAGAAATTCTCTGGTGTTTCTATTGCCACATGTGAATTTTAGTGCTTGTGAAGAGTTACAATGCTATTTATGTAGTAGGTGTATATTGAGCATTACTAGAGAAATTATCCTGCAAGGGATCACCTCATGGATCCCAATGGAAATGGAAGATAAGTTCAGGCTTGACGGTGAATCGCTTGCCAAATGCAAGGATTTTCAAGAACCTAATAACTGAAATACTCAGCAGGAGCAGCTAAACGATTAATATCTGATCTGTCTAAATTATGCCATTTTCAATCTTTTTCTTATATTTTTCAGTACAGAGCTTGACATGTACATATTGGCCTATTGGGCCGTTGACATCAGTGTAGCACAATGTGGTCAGTCTTTTCAAATGTCATACATAACTCTTTTTTGATGGCCTATTGTATATATAGAAAACCACAAAGCATCATCTATCATACGTACCTAGCGCATGTTGGGATCCATCTGGACAAACATTTAGTTTGTTTAGGTTGTTTAGGGAATCAACTACGTAAAGTTTTCCTTCTTCATGAATATCGGGCAGGTTAATTTCCAAGGAAGGCCTCTCCATTGTATCTAAAAGAAATAATAATTAAAGAGGTAAATTAAAACATGGATACGTGAAATAACTGGTAACAGTTGGTGTTCTGTTCTAAGGAAATGCTGAGCAGTCTTAACAACTGTTAAAATAAAGGGATTTGAAGGACCAGCATACTTACTAGATCTTGAAGGCAAGGGTAACTCAGTACATCACACTTGTTTATTCTTTGAGATCTTTGACGAGTATAAGATTTCATTTCTACATTGTGTTTGTGCACATGTGTATACTTACACATACRTGTGTGTGTGTGTGTGGAGAAAGAGAGAAAGAGAAAAACCTATTTGACTGGCTCCAGCATTGATTTGAAYGTTAGTTATTTGGTTGTATAACCCTTTTGGTTTGGTGGGTACTTGGTAAGATGACGGGTGATATCCTGACYACAGTGAAAACCAAACCTTCACTAACACCGCCAGGAAGGATGTCACTCAGATCCTCTGCTTTCAGCATCAAATAATTCAGAGATAAGACAGACAAAGCAGGTACGGATGTAGGAGATAAGCAGCAAGAATATGGGTCTGCTTACACACCTTAGAATATCACTGTGAAGTTTTTATTTGTGAAAAATGGAGCAAAAAATAGTCTTCTGATGTGGTTCTACTCCACATAGATGCTAGTTTTGGACAAATTAAAGCCTGACGGCAAAGCCTTTTCTTCAGACTAATACTCCTTGCTTTAAAAAAAGCACTGGATAGGGCCCAAGCAGCAAAAACAGTTTCTCTGCAGAGTCTGGGTGCATGAACTCATTGAATGATTGTTTATATAAATACAGTTATGAAGGAAGATTRTATATAGAAAAGAAGCAATACCTAAGCAGGCTCCTCTATTAATTGCACATTATTCATTAACAATCTTGGTTTTCTTTATGGTACCCTGACTCCAAAAATGTCTTCTAGAAACCAACTACAGTTCYAGCCATAAGGCGATGCAGATGCTCTAACTAGGCATCTTAGACTACACTGGTCACTGAAAACCCCCTCTGTAATTATTGAAGAAAAATATGTACCTCCAGGTAACATTCCTCTTATTCTAAGACTTGTCTTTTTGACCTTTCAATCGCAGCCTCAATGTACCTTTCCCTTGCTAGTGAATGTAAGGGGGGAGCTCACAGAGATTAGTTTAGACTTGGAGTCGAAYACATCTTACCCATTTAGTATTTTATCAAAGCTCTCAAGTTCAATTTTACCTGCCAAACATAACTCAGCACTTCATGGGATGCAAACATCCTGTTGATGGAGCGTGTTAAACACTAAGGGTGATTTCTGAATCCTAGATGGGTTGAATTGCCCTCTTGACATGCCTCTCCAAGCAATAGAGAAAGCAGTGTGACCGGATTCCTAATCTAGCACTTAAATTAAAAACCTAAGTTTGAGGAATACAGCCCTGAGCATTTACAGAAAAGACCCACTCTTTCCCTCATCAGACCAAATGCAGAAGATTGTCATAATTCCCCCAAATTTGAGCATGCAGCCAAGTAAACATTTACTGAGCCTCAGTAAGTCAGAAGACTAAGTGCTTCAATCACTCCTGACAATGGGGCTCGTTCTCCTGATAGTGGGGATTGACATGCCAACATGTGTACTTTTATATTTCTATTTAATAGAGTGCAAGAAAAGATTACAGCTTTTTTTTTTTTCTCTGTTCAGAATTGTTGCTGCAAAATACAAGGACAAGGTAGAAAAGCTGGCACAGTAGTGGTTACCCTTACCTAGCGTATGATTTTTAGGCGTGCAGCAGTAATTTCAGGACAGATGGCTGTGTCCACTGTCGTTCCCCTAGAATGTCGCGTGGTGCCAGGCAGCACGGTCTGCGAGCCACGCCACCACCAGCACTGGCTCTGCTATCTCCCCACAAGCACATCCGTGGCCAGCTGCAAGCATTACAGAGCCCTGCGTTTCAACAACGGCATGCTAAAAGTTACCACCTCGTGCGCAGAGGCTTTTGGCTATTTTTAGCTTCCAAAGAGCAGTTGTTTCTTGTGGGTATTTTGGTTAGTACCTCCCTGCAACTTCAGGGAAGACTCTTCTTAACAACTTGAGCTGTAATAAATGTGAGTACCTTTGATTCATTAATATTATGAATTATATGTTTCTGCATTCATTATTAATTATTTAAAACTGATTTCCTCACTGTGCATGTAACCACAGTGGAGATAATCATTATTATTAATTCAACAAAGTCTATACTACATTTATTTGTTTGTTTCCATTGACATGCCAAACAACGGAGAGACGATGCAGACATCGGTGTCACTGACCAGAAGTATTGATTATTTTCCCAACAAACTAATCTAAACCTTGTGGGTTTTGGAGTCACTCTGTCCTGTACTTTAACCTTGCTTAAAGACTTTTTTCCCCTTTCGACTTTTAAATTTCTCCTTAAGTTGCGGTGGTAAAATTAGAACTTAGTGTGAGAACACACTGAAAATTCTTCACAGAAAAAAGGAAAACAATCCAGTCTAAAAAGAAATAAGAACCAGGAGAATGAAACGTTACTTACAACATAACCGCGTTCAGGTAATATGCCAGTATGGAAGAAATCAGCCAGTGAAGATCACCCGAAGAAAACTCCTCTCTCTACTTCTAGACCCATAGGAACCTGTCAACTCCTGCAGGACCCATGAAGGCAGCTATGAAACAGACTGTCCCTTTCAATCTATATTTAGAGTTCATCTTGGCTAAGTATACTGACTTCACAATATTGATCTGTTTAAAAAGAAATCGGCATATATACAGCTCTTCTTTATTATATTGGAATCATTATGATAATATCCTATCATGGAGAATGAGAAGGTTTGTTACTGATAATCAATATTTCACTAATCTTTTGGTTTATGCCTTTTTAAAACTCATTTGCTATGCAGAAGAGTCATATCTACAACACTGTAGCTATGAGTAACCAGTTTGCTATGCAGAAGAGTCATATCTACAGTAATGCAGTTATGAGTACTTTAAAGGCATAGACTAGAAAAAACGGTATTTTCTTCCTTCTCCCACACACTTTACAAATTGAAGTGGGACAGTATTACGGGATGGACTAATTTGTCCAGCATCCTTAGTTGTTTAAAAAATAAATTCTGATGAACTGTTTGTGAGTACTGGTAATTGCTCCTTTGCAGACAGTTCTCTTGATCATTAGTTTTTTATTGCTGATGTTGCAGAACGTAATGTTACAGCACACTGTAATGACAGGCAGCTGATGCTTACACAAAGGGACCACGGCTCGAAACAACAAATCCTTTCTGAAGCCATTTGATATGTCTAAAATATTGAACCCCTTTAAACTGACAATAAATGTATTTTTCTTTCAGGAAACAACACAGAGGATACATCTTCTGACTTGTAGTTTCCCACCCCAAGCTGACAAGCTCTGCCGCTGCCCAGTCTGAGTGACTGGGCCAGTAATGCAGACATAACAAGCTTGYTCCCTTTCTGCAGGGGTCTCCAAGTCTTCCCTCCAAACAAGGGTGTGCAAGCCAGAAAAAATCTCACCTCCATCCCTGAATGATTCCTGACACCATCCTAACTAGAAGACAAGGACCCAGACCTCTCCAGTTCCAAGCTTGAAAAGGTCTACAAACCCATCAGATCTCTGTAGGGCAGCAAAAGAGCCGTCTCCCCTCAAACAGCCTTGGAAGCCATCCTAGTCTCTGTGGTTGGCAGCYACACTGTAATGGGGGAAAAGGCAACCACATGCTTGGCCGCCTGCCAGGAGGTGCTGTAGAAAGCAATTTTTCAAATACTGGCAGGACAGGAAGCCATCAAAAGTGCTACTTTACATTAGCAAAGCATGCCAAAGGTGACTACCCAGAAGCCATGGGAGAGACCAGCAGGCTTGTGGGAACAGTTTAGGTCAAAGGGGGCAACATCCTGGGCTGGGCACACACACACAGGTAGACAGCTTCATGTAGTTCAAGGATCAGAAGTTTCTTCTCCACTTGTGTGACAAACACTGAAAACACATGTCAGTAATAGCACAGATTTCAGTTGAAGGTCTTCTTGTAGTCTAAGTAATCAGTTTCATAAACCAAACAAGTTCTTAAAAAAATGCATTATTTGAGGAAAAAAAAAAAAGTAAGTTAGAAGGTACAGCTAATTAGCATGTATGGATTTTCTGGAATAGGTTCTGCTATAATCTGAAACTAAAAAAAAACCAAACCAAACTTTCCCTTATCAGAACAAGCAGTAGTTTTCAGGGTGTGGGGTGGGGTTTTTTGGGGGTGTAAGGTTTACTTCCTCTGCTGATAACTTGACCTTCAGTTTTAAGAATGTTTACTCCATCAAGCACTTTTATTTATAGATCTTCCAGTTCAGAAGCTCCAGCTATCTAGGTTTTAGTGTCTTTGTTATGTAAACCCCCCCCATCATCCCCAAGAAAGACAGGTCTCAGTTTCCAGCTCTAGAAGACTGAAATGTGGCAGTAACTGAGGGGAGAGGAGTAGTTTTCAACATGACAAAAACAGGGCAGCTGGAATGGTTCCTGTAAGATAAGGGAGAAGGTGTTTTGCAGTACCAGAACTAGAAAACATTTGGCCATTGCAAAAGTGATGACAAATCAACAGTAGGCTCTTGTGCAGACCCTATGTAAACAAGATATACCTTTGAAACACAGCAAGGTAGAGTTTCATGTAGCATCTACTAAACCATTGAGACTAACCCAACCACATGTCTGAATGGGCAAAGAAACAAACCCATCTGTTTCAACCTTTAGGTTTTGCTAGTATTCCAGCTTCTCATTCATGTACTAATCACTTCTACACAGAAAGCAAGCAGTGAGAAACATCTTTATTCCAAAAATTAAACATCCAATTTCAGAACATGAGAATCCTGTTTTTATTTTACACTGAGGCAAGTATTTGTCATTCACTACTTCACTGTAACTGAAGGTAATTGAACTTCACAGTCCCCTTCAGGATAAAGTCATACTATGTAGAAATTTCTTTGTTTAAAAAGTTACTAAAATAACTTCACATGAACAAGTTCATCTTTTCATATTAGCACATCCTTACCAAAACACTTGATCAATGAATTAATTTTATTTACCTTTATATAAAGTAAAGAATCCAATCTCACACACAGCATTTGACTATAGTTATCCACCCCATTTAACAGTTCAGTTACAATGTATTCAATCTTTGGAGAAAGTTGCAGCTAATGCAAGTGTTATAAGGTATCCCTGCACCCAATCTTACATTGATCTATATACAGTGTATATGCAACTAAGCAACAACATGCATTGTATTTACAGACTTTATACAACACCCCTGTGCACAAGTGCAAACTGCGACTACAGAAATTCAAAAATTCATTTAAAGGTTACAAATCTATTTTAATTATGAAAATTGAACCCCATGGAAAAGGAGATCTAGAAAAATTCCCCCACGTCTGCTCTTTTATCACGACATTTACTTCTAGCCTTTGTCCGAGCCTTGAATGCTGCAGAGTTGTACAAGTGCTACAAAATAAAAGGAGAAATTAATCACAGATGTTCAAATGGTTTATGTCCTTTAGAGATTTTTTTTTTTTATGTTGAGGAACAGCTGAAAATATCTTTTTATTAATCTTTGAAGTAAACTGGTAGGCCTTCTGAAATCTATAGTATAATATCTTTGCACCACAGGCTGATTCATTTTAATATGTATACATTTAAAAGAAACTTGGACTGTGTAAGAAAGGCTGAGCTAGGAGCAATTCTGGAAGCYGGTCAGTCTTGAACATCATACAGACACAACGTAGATTAAGTTTGCCCCCTGGATTAAACTTGGTAGCACCACTCCACAAATTGTTCGTACACGTGATGAGTACATTCACAACCAACAGAACAAAGTCATCCTCCTGGAGTCCGTTTCACACTGGAGAGTTCGGGATACCATCTTTATCAAGACTCAGTTTCTATGGTTTCCTGTAGATCCCTACCCAAAAACCTACAGCTCTCGTAAGAGCCCAAGTCTCACATGCATGGAGCATGAATCTGGTACCAATCAGCAACCAAGTCAACCTTCAGACCCACTTGGGAGAAAAGCAGTAGCAGACAAGTGCCCAGCGGAAAAATCTAAAATAAGAGCTCAAAGATGCATATAAGCAAGGCTTGGTTTCATTCAGGACGATATGGGGCACTGTTAGAACRAAAGTGACAAGTTTAAAGATGACAGCTTCTAAAGTGCATGTTTGGAATACCATTTAATTCAGGAGAAATATATTAGTGTATGAAGTAAAGAAAATACATTAAAGTGCAATAACCTACCCTTTCAAAACGGGAGATCTTCATTGTTTTAAGAGTTGCAGCATCTAGCATTACTGGTGGACCAAGCTCAAACACATTCCGAAGAAAGTCATTTGACTAAACAAGAAACACATCAAATGATCAGTTTCTCCTCTGATTATCAAGTCTCCAAAGATGACTACTGTTAAATATCAAGTATTCCAGTAAGAGCGAGCAGCAATTTGACACAAATCTTAGTATCTTTTGCAATTAAGCCAGGGAATACTTCTTCCTTTAATCAGAACAAGGCTAAGAACTAAAATTGCCCTCTTCTCAAGAGAGACAGCTCCTCCCCACCTTGATTTTTTTTGTCCCAGCAAATTAGACACTGTTTTGTTACATCCTCTGCACAAGATTAGGCAGCTGGACACAGATCCATATGGTTTCACGACACACCAATTTTAAAATATCTGGCTGTAGAAGCAGTATTTGAAAAATTTGAAAAAGCTGCTACATGCCTGGGCTGCCTCAGTCACGTAGAAATGCCATTGACACTGGACTGAAGATTTTAACTCCATGATTATCATAGCAATTTGTAGCTCCTAAGCTACAGTTCCTGCTTCTGCTACATATCTAAACAGATGACTGGTGAACAAGCAGTTCCTAGAACAGACATAAGGACTTATCCCTTCCCTTCTGGAATGCTGTCATCATTGGGCTACAAGTCATGTTCATTATTTTTGACTAAAACTTTGCATTCCTATTTACAGGCTTGAAAGGAAGGGTGGACACATACAGCTTTATAGCAGCCAGATGACTGCACCACTCTGCTGAAAGAGAGCATAAGGATTCAGGAAAAACCCTGAAGCTAAGATGATATTCAGCTTGAATCTCTTACTTCTTGGAGAATTCTTCTAATTGCTAACCCAGCACACCCAGGCTACAACTCAGAAGCAGCTCACCCAGACAGTTCTAGCTCACTGTAGTTCATTTTCTAAGTGCTGTCTTTTAACACTTCTAATGCAAAGCCCATCATTTCACTAAGTTCTACTCATGATTTTGTAATTCAGACYGAATTACTACAAAGAAGCCAGACAGCAGCTCACCTGCAAATGATACTGCATCCCCGACCCCAGAATCTCCTTGAAGGTATCGTAAGTTTGTTTTTTAACCCAGCAGTCAATGTACATGCGCTCAGGTCCGAACTTAACCATCTCTGTAGGAAAGTCACGCTCCTATCCAAAATTAAAGGAAACGACATATATAATTTTAATTTGAAGTCTTTTGTATTAGGAATTGTATGTATCTTAATGAACTCTATTTTTGTTAATAAATTTGGCACTCCAAAACCYTCCACATAATATAATATGCATATACTGAAGATTGTATTTGTTCATAATGCACACCTAAGTTAAATCTCATGTAAGACTTGAAGCTGACATTCTTCAAGTCAGAAAGCATTTTAAAAAAAGAACACTTGACTTTCATCTTTAAAATGACTTTAAGAATTGGACTTATCTCCAGAAAAAACAGTTCTGACTGCAGGAGTCACCTTTAAGTCAGTTTGTAAGCCTCATTTACTCCCCACCTTTCAAGTGCAGCGAGTTACATTTGTGACAATGGAATGTGACAAGTGCTAATAAGTGACTCAGATTCTTCTACAGGCAGAATCTCAAAGGTGACCTTAAATGACTTCAAAGCCTTCTCCTTAGCTTCCAAGATGTTTAGCCGTTTTGAATGTCAACTAATATTTAGTTGGTCTTACCCATACAGCAATGTAAAAAGTAATTAACCTGACAAGTAAAAAAATCTAGTTTGAGGCGTAAAATAGCAAATAATCCATTAAAGTGATAGAAGTTTGACATTTGTCTTAGAGGCTTTACTCAGAAGTTATGTCACTAACCAAGTATTTTTAGAGTCCTGCTTTGTGTATTGTTCTCTTAATCTAGATATGGAAAACCAGAAGATTACAGCACAACAATTAGGACAACAACTGCCCCCCATACACAAACATTTCTTTGGCCCCTGACAGAGCTGCCATTTGGAAATGTATCCTACYGCTAAATTGCTTTTTGTTTATTATGCACAGCAGTTCAATAAGAGATTTTACAATAAACGTCTTCACAGAATTCAGGACACTAATTTGGATGTCCTACAAAGTTTTCTATGAAAAAAATCTGCTCATGGAATAAAATAAAAAGAATTTAGTATTTACAGTGCAATGTTTAGCATCCTTTAAAGAAAAAAAAAGTACTCTTCAATATGGAAGTCAAGTTTGGAGCAAAATAAAGTTTGACTTTCTTTGTTCTACATTCCTAAAAAAGCAGTTATATTTCGCATAAGTGATCAGAATTTGAAATCTCATTTAAAATATTTTTTTCCTGTTGCTTTCACTGAAACAGTAATTCTATTTAATAATAAAACCATTTTCATTAAATTGTACACTACATAGTTATAATCCAGACATTCAAAGACAAAAGAATCACCTCAACAGCTCGTAGAACATCTCTGAAGACGGATCGCTGCTTTCTTTTATCTACTTTGGCTCGGTGCTTGTTTCCATCAGTAGCCAGAGCTCTTAGTTTCTCTGTTAGAAGTTCCATATCTTCATAAAAGAAATCCTAGTCAAAAAAAAAAAAATTTTTTTTAATCTCTCCAAATTCTGGGCACGTAGACCTCTACAACCTGTGACTTTGTTATTTAAAGAGACAGAGATGGCACTAACTTTCTGTAGTTCCATCTGCAGCATTTAAGCCAGTAAGAAGGAAGTCACAGCATCCAATTTACCCAAGTAGGACACTATCAAACTCTATTCTGGTAGTGAGAGTCACATGAAACAGTACAGCTCCTTCAGTGTGTGTATGTACCTGTCAATCTGTTCTGCTCCATAATTCCAAGGGACTCAAACTGCCTAACTGATCTGCTGAACCTGGCTGCCACTCCTGTCAAGAAGCTGAGGGCACTTTCAGGTTATTAGCACAGAATTCATGCTGCTGGAGATGGATCGTGAGACACCATTAGAGTGACAGTATGGAGTACTTAGTCATAAGCCTTGTATAGGGCAGAAAATTAGAAAGCAGTTTTAAAAAAGTGCTTAACAAAATACTCCAAGTGAACTTTAATGCATAATTGTTTAGCAGGAAATATTTTCTCCCCTCCATTTACTAATTCAGCAGTAGTTTACCTGGACTAGTAAGAATGTACTTATGTAAACTTACGTAAAAAGAAGTTTTCGTGGTTTTTTTAATCTGAATGTTTCATCATGTCAACTGACTAGGCTGAGTTTACTTATGCTTTTTGAAAGAAACTGGTGAAAGGCAAAACACAGTAAGCATTTTTCATCTGCRCTGATTCTTAAGGATCCAAAAAGAATCGTTTGTAATGATTAAAGGGGTGTTCCCTCAATGGAACGGAAGAAGTTTTTAGTGAATATAGTCTCATTCATTAATGCATTTTAAGATTTTAGTTACTTGCAGTCAGTTTGACCAAAAAAAGGATCAAGTTMCAGTCTCTGTTGTTTTTCTTCCCCTTTCTAAGTTGTCTTCCATAGCCCAAGAGACTGAAATCCCTACTGTTTGCAATTATACAGAAGTCTCTGCATATTGTTTCAGATTACGCAGTGTTAGTGTGTCATGTATCCTGACTCAACTGGAGTTATCTTTTCACTTTGGACAGTGTTCTAGCAAAGCACAGCAGCCTTGATCGAGCTAGGAGCCATTCAGGCAGCTCTCCCAAACTGTGCCATGGGTAAGTGGAGACTGTTTCCTTCAGTGCTGTCAAGAAAACAGTTCAGAAATTAATAAGGCATATTGAAGAAGGTAAAGGCAAGTTTAGCTGTGTATGAGGTAATACTGAGAAGCTTGCACCTAATCCAACTCAAAAGCAAACCCCAAGAAATCTCACCAAATGTAGCAATACTGGTATCTGTGCAAAATTTGTGCAAATCCTTTCAAAATCTCCCCCCTTAAATTGACTGACTAGTCCCCAACTGACTAAAATAGTCACAAATGCTGTGAAACCATCATGCAATACTAGTTATTCTTCTCAAGGTACYTAAATAAGGATACTGAAAAAACAATACTAAAAGTCAACATGGTTTCTACTGACGGATAGATTTTTAGCTGWGAGAGCAGAATTGTGCAAGTTGTGAATCACTGGAACCTGTCTGCATAAGCATCTAATGAGTGTTCCCACTACAGTAAACAATACTGTTTTATGCTGGAATCTCTCTAGGGTTGGTTTTTTTTTTTACAGCTGGTGTTGGATTTAGATTTTAAAGCTTGCACACTACATTTCTAGTTGCTCTTCAGTACTGTTTGATGTGTTTTGTTATATTGGTCCTGTTTTGCAATATGGAAATTAGTGTAAAAATGACAGCTAAATTGCTGTGAATCATTACTATACCCACTTAGACTGGGCAAACTCACTACAAAGAACATAACCCAGTGAATTATCTGCCACTTGTTGAGATCCAGGGTGCTATGCAACACAGGTCAAATAATTTGTCTTGWCATCATCCCAATGCAAGAAAATTTAGCTGCTGACATCTACTTACAGCATCTGTTTCGCGTGCCAGTTCAAACAGAAGGGCCAGTGTTTCTCCAGCCGCTATTCTCATGTTGAGATCATCACAAGACAGCAGACTCGGAAGTTTATGCAAGTGCCTAAGGAGTAAGTCACATTTCATTAAGATGTAAATTTTGTTGACATTGCTTCATTGCATATAAAACCAGTCATTACAAATTTTGTTTTCCAAGAAAGACGCTCACATTTCAATTTTCTTCCTCACTTCATTCATTGGACAAATGGTCAACAATAGTGTCCATGCTAAGAGAGCACTGATGTGAAGCACAGTATTATGGGTACTCGATACACCATTAGTGTCTCTGTCTCGCTGATAGGCCTTTGTGAAGATGTTTTCCAGGCATTCCATAGTAGAGTACAGTTCCTGAACAGGGGAAAAAATATCACAGAAGTGGTTTAAGATTCACACATTTTCACATTGCCAATTTATTAAAAAAAAAAATTTTATTTATCCTCACCGTAATGTCATCAGTGACAATGAAACAGCAAATCCCTAAGCAGGTTGCACACTAGATGTGAAAGAGAAAAAGTGGCAGTATTAGACATTAATGTTACTGTTGACAAAACCTTCAAACTTTGACCTCTGAAATTCAACATCTGGAGTAATGGAAACTTGAGGTTAAGACCTTAGCAGAGTAGAAGTCTTCAACACTGTTTAATTCAGCTACTTTGTAACAGTTAGCTCTCAGTTCCTGCCTAGTCTCAGGATGATTTTCCAACATATGCTACTCACAAGCCTTCACTTTTCATGCTGTATTATTTAATACAGCTTACAAAGCCCTTCCAAAAAGCTACATGTAGCACTCCTTTCACCCAATTATTTTAAATCCCACTAGGATTCACTAGCAGGAGTTATGCTGATAAACAGTAATGGATATATGGTATTTATTCACAGCTGTGGGAAGTATTTTCCCCTCTCTGCCCACTACTACAATTAAATGGCATGAAAACACTGGACTTCAACAGCCTTTCTTGGCACTTTCCAACTTTTACTGCGAGGTCCTACACATCTCTTCCCTATCCCCTGTATTCTACTCAGTCTCCTCTTACAAAGAGTTAAGAAAAAAAAAATGTTTGAAAGTGATGTTTGCACTAACCACGCAGGACTCAAAACTACACTTAAACAGGACAAGCTTTAATAGCTTTTGTTTGTTTGTAGAAACAACTGCTGTTGAACTAATACTACTTCCAGCTGAAAGTATCTATTGTAACACAGCTCGAGTAAAATAGGAGAAGTAGCCAGCTATGTAATGATAAAGGCAAGTTGGAGAGTATTAGTGAAAACTCCGAAGTTTAAAAAAAAAAGCTTCGCAAGAGCTTTAGACTGTCTTCAGTCAATATTTCAAGTATGCCACTGATGTATAGATGAGACTACTAGGTGAAAAACTTAAAATAGTTTTGGTAGTATGAATGTATCAAGTATGTCATTCTGCATCTGCTATATGTAATTTTATCATATATAAATAYATTTGCATAACTAACATTCCTCTGCTGTTAAAGGAGTTAAAATTAGTACAGGAAGGATACATCAGTCAGCGGGAAAATCTTCATTATTTTTTTCTATAGGACTTCAACACCAGCCCTCAGAACTGCAGTAAGGAGACTGCAACATAGTGAGTTAAGACACTTGACAAAAGTACTAGGTGTAACAGCTCTTTAAGGAAGTTCCTAGGTTGAAGAAGAGAATGACGTTCAACCTTTAGGTGGAACTTTTTAAGCCAGTGAAAACTGCTATGCATTATTCAGAGCATACGTCAACATTATGAGTTTACACTAGTGTAGTAACCTTTAGTTCTGGATTACACAACAGTGAGCTGGTCAAAAACTGCCCTCTGTCCCTGCCTGGCAAATAAACATTTTATACTTACAGCCTGTCTGGCTTGGATACTGGCTGTTCCATCACAGACAATCTTCTTCAGAACCGGACCAAGGGTCTTAAAAATCTCTTCACTTTCAATTCCTGACCCCATCTGCACACACAGAAGACATGCCAGTCCGGCAGCTGCACACTGTTCGTCGCTCTTACCTAGAGATTAACATGCTATGATGAGTAATCACCTTGTGCATTGCTTCCTTCCTTTAAAGATAATTAGTCTGAAAACTTGCAAGTGGAAATTCAGAAACCAATAGACAGAAGATAATTTAAGTTAATTTCCTAGGTCAGTTAAAATATAAAATCTAAATTCAAAAAAGGAATGTTGTTAAAATAACTAAATTAAGCACCCTATAAAGTACTAGAGAAGCCTCACAGCCTTAATTCCTTTTAAACTATAAGCTATTTCATGGGGATTATTGCTTTCTAATAGCAAGC
This sequence comes from Phoebastria nigripes, assembly GCA_035582835.1. NCBI lineage: Eukaryota > Metazoa > Chordata > Aves > Procellariiformes > Diomedeidae > Phoebastria > Phoebastria nigripes. Next base: position 408,810 of record JAYKAV010000156.1, read on the forward strand.
ACGTTAATTACCTTTCTTTATGCAGCGTTCGATGCTATCAGTTAGTGTCATTCTCCTTTCCATGATAAATTCATATAGTATTTTAGAAGAAAAAGCACTTTTCAGACTTTCAAGAGCTGCTTGTCTTGTCTTTGCACTGTTAGAAGAGAGAAGRAAGACCTCCCAAAATCAGCACACATCAGTTAAAGCTCAGCCTTTGTTTTTACCGTAGTTTATATTTGTCTGCACCCAACAGAAGAGTAACCCACAGGAGTACTATGAAGCCTCCCTCCTTATGAATTGCCTCCTTCCTCAAGGACAGAAAAACTTGGATTGGAGATAGAGTTCACAATAATACACCAAGCTAGAAATAAAGTTACTCTACTTCAAGCTATTAGGAAAGGGAAGACTGACTCTTCACTTATCCAAAAACTTGGTGGAGGGAGAAAGGTCTTTTCAGATCCAGAAGAAAAGCAAGTCCTCCCCAGCATGAAATAATTGTAATTTCAGTAAGCATATAAAAAAGTTTGATGCATATTTCCCTTATTATATCAGAGGAAGCCAGAAAACAATGTATGAATGCGTTTCTTCAAAGTATACTATACCTCTTGTCCAATGTAAGATCAATAAATCCCTTCAATTTGTATTCTAAGTCTTCTTGAGTGGCTTCTTCATCAACTTCAGGCCCTAATCCAGAGGAAATACTTTAGTCCTACTGATATACATTTTATTAGCAGACACAGTAGTCTCCAACACTTGACATTTTTAATACTAATAAGAAAGCAGTTTAACACAGACAATAGCTACAGAATTGTTCAGTATTACAGCAACAGAATGGTGTTAAGCCTACTACATCAAACTGCCCCTTAAAATACTTTTATAAAAATTGATCTGTTGATACATCTGTGCTGTATCTATACCTGCTTCTTACATGTGCCAAGAATGAATGAGGGAGCTAGTCAGGTCTCAGATAAATTTACTACAACTGATGCCCATCAGGCAATCCTGTCAAGCAACACATTTTCATCCAGTCTGCTACATTTACCCCTGGAGTACAGCGGGGTGTTCGCTGTTGATGCAGTGAGTACTGTCTAAGCAGCCTGTCCTATCTGGCATCACTTGAGATGCCTCTGCACAGCAGCTCAGTTAAGCGTAGCAAGTATTCATAGGGAAGGCTCCCTGCCTTATCCCCCTGTAGCAGGCTTTCAGGTCCCCTCCTCCCAACAGAATGACATTAGAGCAGCCCAGGTTGCAGAGATGGTAGTGGAGACAAGGCACAAATCTAGTTCAAAACAGGCAAATGTGACTCTTTCCATCCCAGACTCTTCTGCAGTTCTTGCCACCTCAACTATGTGTTATGAAAATCAATGTCTTATAATGCACCTTAAAATTCTTATTGTCTCCAAAAGTTAGCACTGTATAATTCTAATAAAGAAGTCTAATAGTTTCAYGAGAGGCTCATGAAACCTGGAGTATATTCTTACCAAACAAAACAATAGCCACTAGATTAACAATCATATAGTGTTTAACAGAATATCATTATTTTGCTACTGCTACTTACAGTCTAGTACTTCGACTCTTAAGTCAACTCAGGTTTTATGTTTTTAAAAAGATGAATAGATATAAATGAAAGAATATACCATCCTCAGTGAAGCTAGCAGGATCACTGAAGCCACTGCAGTGGCTCATAGTTTCAATTGAAGCATCTTCATCACTAAAAGGCTGCACGTTTCTGGGCTGACCACCTTAAGGAAAGATGAATACAATAGTTTGGTCATTTTTCATATGCAAAAAGAAGATCTGAACACCAAAAGTAGACTTTAACCCTCCCAACAGATTCACTCTCCCTGACCCAGACACAGAAAGCACATTTCTTTCCTCTGCTAGGTCCTTTACTCCCACCTGTTCTGAAGACTTAGTTGGCTCTGTTCTGGAAGATCATTTGTGAATGGTGGGGAAGAGCCCACCTAGTTTTCAAAGTATTGGTAGAATTCCTAACTCTACATTTAGGATCTTTTACAATCAACTTTAAGTTAATGCAATTTCCTGTGACTGTGCTTTAAAAATAGCTCTATATTAATTTAACTGTTAGGACAAGCTACCTAAAAAAATTGCCATACCATCTTTATTTTTCAATTTTGAGGGATTTCAAGCCACGATAAGTTATACATTTAGGCAAACATACCTTACCCAGTTCAACACAGGATTTACGGGATTAAGTGTAGTATGTGCAGCATCAGCAATGTCCAACCCTATTTTAATACTGAATTACAAATACAAGCCCGAACATCATATGCTTCAACAGGGGAAAAAAGTTTTCCCTCTCAGGATCAAGAAGGCCTCGGTTCAGTAACTTCAGTCTTTTTGAAGAAAGCAGTATTGCTTTCACCAGTGCTCATCTCTACAGCTTTTCATACCTGTATCTTGTTGTTACAGCGTTAAGAGTTGGAGGAGTTTGACCTGATAATACTGTAATTTCTATCGCTGTCCTATCCTAGCCCTTAATTTGCGTCTACTAAAGTGGATTAACAAAAGAATAGTTTTACTGTTATTTCTCCAACAGCTCCCAAATGTCATTTACAGAACTCGGAATTCTGCTCTTCCACCTATTTTTTTGTGGCACAATTGATTCTAAATTATTTAAGAAGGCAGTGAGCAGTGCTTGCCAGCTTCAGGCAGGCTTCCTGACTACCAAGACCCCCAAAAAGCATTTTTATCTAGCCAGAATCAACCTTGAGTTGATCACTGTCCAAGCGCTTTCCAATAAAGTTAAATTCACACTTCAGCTCTTAGCTGCAAACCATCTACTTGTATCACTGACCATAACCCTTGATGTCTCCTACAGTTACAAGGACAAACATTAGCCAATGCACAGACCAAGAAACTTGGAAGCTCAGAGCTCTGGCACAGCCACCGTCTCGCTTCTAGTGATGTCACGCAGGAAGTTCAATGGGAGAAGTGGCAAAAATGACTGCCAGCCCTTCACAAACTAAAATAAAAGCAGCTGCAGAAAGACCCAGTGAATTGGTCACCTCCTGAACATTTGGTACTAGAGAGACAGACTCTGGCTCACAGCTATGGTAGCCTGAAGTGAAATTTCTCACCACCCCACAAAATCTCCATTCYACCAGGCGTCAGCACCTCAGCCACACACATTCTGGATCTGTATGAAGATTGTTTATTTTCTAAAACCCCCTTTTAGGCTAAGAATGTTTTTTTAAAGATACCRCAATCTTCCGGAGCACAATGTGCTGACATACAGCCACACCAGCCACCAGAGGCACCGGAGTGACAGCAGCAGCCGCCCCCCCGCCCCGGAAGGGCCCACGCTGGCGGCGGTGCAGCAGCGCGGACACCGGCGGCTGGGCGTGCCGCGGACCCGCCCCAGCGCCTTTAACACTGCCCCTGGCCCGCAGCACCTCGCGGGCCCGGCCTCCCCCGCCGCAGCCCGGCTCCCCGTGCTGCCCCGGGGCCAGCCAGGCGGCACCCGCGACCACGG
>JAYKAV010000156.1:412387-445010 GCA_035582835.1 Phoebastria nigripes
CGCCGCCGGGCGCATGCGCGCAAACGGCGTGAGGTGGCGGTTTCGGGCTGGCTCCTGTCAGCCCCGCGGGGCCGCCCGGCCCGTGCCCGTGCCCGTCTCCAGCTCCGGCTCCGTCCCGCCCAGCGGGGAGCTCCGCGGCCGCGTCTGGCCGTCCCGCCGCTTCCCCACTAGCCCCGCAGGGAGCCGGGGCGCAGCCGGACAGGGCGGCCCGGCCGGCCGCGGCCCCTCTCGCCGGCGAAGGCCGCCCCCCCCGGCGGCTCGGGCGGCCACGGGAAACGGCGGGTGAACTCCGCGCCCCGCCAGGCCGCCCGCTGCGAGCCCCCGCCCGCCGGCCCGGCCGCGCTCACCGGCTCCGCGCTGGTGGTTGCTCCCCCGCTTCTTAGGCTTGGGCATGGTCGCAGCGGCGCTCGGCTCGGCTCGGCTCCCGCGGCCCCTCTCCGGGTCTCGGTCTCTCTGCTCCCCCCCGCCCGGGAATCAGCGACAATCAGCCGATGGAAGAGCAGGATCGCTTTTTACTCCAACGCCTCTGCGAGGCCGACTTCCCGGGCCGGGGCAGCGGAGGTGATTGGCGAAAGCAGGCGGAGGACGAACCGGCGGCGAAGGCAGAAATCCCCGTGGAGGCCCGCGAGCGGAGTCGATGCATCTTTCTCCTCTCAGACACCCGGGGCTAAAGGCGCGGAGGGGGCGCCGGCGCCGCTTTTATAGCCCGCCGGGCTGCGGGGGCGGGGCCACGTGACGCGCCGTTGCCGCGACCAATGGCCGGGCGTTGCGACGGCGAGCGGGTGACTCAGTCGCGTGAGCCTGTGACGCGGCCGCGCTGCTATCCGGCGGTGGGGCCGGGACGTCATCGGCGCTTCGCGCGCCACGCMGCGGTGCACGCTGGGAGCGGAGGCTTGGCCGCCAGCCCACGGGGGGATGGGGGCAGGGGCAGGCGGGCGGCGGCGGCCCGGCCTGACCCGCCCCGCCGGCGCCGGGCCGCGGCCTTGGGCCGCCGGCGGGGGCTGGCAGCGGCCGCCGGAGCCCGCACCGTGCGCGATGCCCCCGGCGGGCGGCCGCGGGGGCGAGCGAGGGGCAGAGGGCTGGCGGGCTGGCTTCGCGCGTCCCCGCCCTGGCGCTCCTCACCGGCGGGGCCTCGGGGCGCCTAAAAATACCGCGCTGCGGGCGGGCCGGGGCGGGGAGGCGGCGGAGCGCCCCGGCTGTGCAGAGGTGCGCCCTGCGGCGCAGCGCCCGCCGCTGCTCCCGCGGGTGGGAGCGGGGCCGCCGGCGCCGCGGAGGGGGCGTCTGAGGCCGTGAAGGGCGGGGGGAGAGCCCGGGCAGGCCGTGCGGGCCAGACGAAGAGGCAGCGCGGCTGTGCCCCTGCGGATTTCTGCGTGCAGGTGTTTCAAGTCGGGCCGTGTGCCCTGTTCGTCGCTGGCAGTGGAAAATGTTATCTCGGTTTTGTCATATGAAGTATTGTCGGTGTACAGGGACGTCTTCGGCACTGGTTGCGCTGTATGGGTCAAGGGAAATGCCGGAAGGGTTTGACTGTGTGCCTGTCATTTAAAAACGGGTAGATACAGGATCGATAGCTCACTTCTTCAAAACACATTTTCTTCCACGCACAAAAATGTTTTTTGTTGTCACATTTTTGTCAATTATAGATATCTTCTGGTTTAGAGACTTGCGCTGTAAGTCTATATGGTTCTAAATTGTTTTTTTTTTTCTGTTTTCTGCTGACCTTCAAATAAAGAAAAATAGGATGGCATTCCTATCCATCAAAAAGAGATTGGATTATAATATTTCTGAAATGTGAATGTTTGTGAAATCTCACTGATGGGCCGTAACAGTACTGCAGTATTTGAGGGAGGGAAGACAATTTTGCGGAACGTGCTGAAAAGTTACATAAGACATAACAATGATTACACTATTTGAATTCCTTTGCATACAAAACATGTTTACACTGACTTCCAGAAAGGTAARCTTTCATAACAATTCTACATAAATGCTACATGAAGAATAAAGGAAATGGGATTTAGTGACCTGTTTGTGCATGTTGAATAAGGAAATGCTAGTAGTGTCTTATTTCTAGAAAATGGTAGCTGTCAGTTGTGATACCTATGGACACTGGTAGAGCCCAATGTTTTGCATTGCTGTGCAGCGTGAGCCTCCTGGTGAACAATTCCTTGGGCGTGGGAGAGTCAAATTTCTGAAAAGTTCCAGCCAGTTCTTCTACAAGAAGAAGAACCTATTTGAGAAAAGCAGAAAAGAAACAAAAGCCAGTACATGTTGAATGTGTACAGGACAACAAAAGAGTGTYTGAGAGGCACCAGTTTTTCTCCTTCAGGATGAAATGTTAGAGCAGAGGACAGCCTTCCAGGTAGGCAGGTGGAGGAGTTGTAATTAAATACAGAAGGCATAACTGTGCCCTTGGGTACACAATATTCAATGTTAGAACAAGGGAGCAGTGCTGGATAAGCTACAACACCTAATAGCAGCCAAGCAAACTTGTACGGTGGGAGTATTTTAGATGCAAGATGCCAATACCATTTTAGTGAGGTCAGCCGTGTCCTAACAATTTCCTGTGTGCTGGCCTTTTAATATATAAATTAATTTTAGAGGTGCAGACTGACTGGCCTAGACTTAACTGAAATGGTCGCCTTCATGCTGATAGCCCTGTCTCACAGCAATGCTTTCTGAGGCTACCGGCGAGGATTAGGTTTAATGCTGAACTCCTTGCAGGTGTGACAGAGTCTGAGCAATGTGCARAAGCGTGCATGTACACATGGTAGTGCAGGTGTCCTATAGCGGGTAGGCGCGACAGCAGTAGTACCTCATGGTGGAACTGGAAGAACGAAGAGAAGTGTCATAGCCCGTGTATGTTTGAAGATGGTCTCACCAGGACAGGTGGAGGTAAAGCAGGGAGAGGAGAGAATGTTGCAGCTGAGGTGGGAAAAGCAACTGCTAAAGTACCCAGAGGTGTTGCCAGACTCGGACAACCGAAATAAATTACAAAAGGTGACAAAAAAGAACCCGTGACTACTTTGGATATGTGACCACTTTGAATTTTACTTGGGCTTCTGCAATGCGCCGTCTCCAGGTTACCAAGATTCCCTGGTTATCTGACCAACAGTTCAATGAGATCGCACAAGAGGGGTTGCGTATCACTGCTTAGTTTTGCCATCTGTCTATGACAGAACAGACCCTTTGTCTCAATTGCTGACTTCTCACCCACTATCCTGATTTATCCTATCGGCAGGAACACATGGCACCAGTAGGCTGGCTCAAGACTATCTAACAAAAATCTTTGGCTAAAAGGAGAGTCATGTGGTGTCGTCGATCTGTATACCTATTGTCTGGCTTGTGCTGGAGCTACTGATATCGGGGGTGTCACAGTCCTGCTGGCACCAGTGATGCCAGCTGTAGGTGAGAGGTGGCATCCTTTGGAGAAACGCGTTTTATGAAGCAACAAGGTGAGCTGGGAGCGGAGGGTGACAGCAAGATGGCATGGCAGTGGCTTCGCTACCAAGCAGGAGCAGCCCCACAGCACCCAAACAAGAAGAGCAAAGCAGGTCAGGTGGTGGTTATGAGTTTCAGCTAAGAGTACAGATTGCCAGTGACAATCCAAGTGACCGTAGTGACAAGGAGGTCTGAAGTTAGGCCAGCGAGTCAAGCCAGCGAGTCAGGGTCAGAATCGGGTTCAGTAACAATAACCAGGGCCAGGCAGCCACCAGTCCAGTCATCGTCAGATAAGCCCACAGTGACGGGGAGGATCCAAGATCAGCCCAGGTGGGTCAGGGTCTGGACCAGTGCGTACATGGCCAGGCACAGGCGTATCTGTAACATAGCTCAGGCAAGGACCACGGGAGAGTGCTTCAGTGTAAGCACAGCTCCTGAGCGAAAGTAAGTAGCCCTCGCTTCTTAGAGTTCTTTCTCACACAGCAGTCTGATCCAAGGCCATTTGGCTGCACCACGGCAGAGCTGCCTTTGAGCACAGGCAGCTTAATGCTGACAAAGGCCCCAAGAAAACGTCTGATGAAGAACTTCAGCCCAGCTGAGGGACATACGTATGTGACTGAGTCAGTATATGTGGCTTAGTAAGTATTTGTATGCCAGAGTTTATTTTAAAGACATGTAAACCATCATCATATTATGAATGATTGGAGGCATGGCCAGACATACTCTGTTTACACCATTAAACGCTGTAAAGAAGTCAGAAATGAGGGAATCGCATGGATCCTTGATTCATATGGGTATGTTTTCCTCCTCTTTTGACACAATGCTTCTGCTATCTTTGCAGACAAAATCCTTTCAATTTTCTTTTTGTCTTTCTGCTGTTCCTAGAATACAACTCTCTTCAGACAGAGAAGAGAATCCCAGGCTTTTGCTGGTTGCCTTGTCTTGCACGGTCAACTTTCTCACAATCATAAAAGATCTCGGAACCAAGAAAAGAGTCCAAAGCTGGAAGATGCGCCGTGCTAAGGCAGTCCCTGGACAAATGCTCCAAAATGCCTGTGTTTCTAGTGACCTGCCAGCACTGACAGGCCTTCAGAGTGTGAACCTGTTATCAGTGTCACGGTCCTCACTCTGGAACACTTAATGCTCCAAATGCTGTTAGCATCAATGTGTAGCCTCACTGCCCAAAATAAATCTGCCCATAACAAGTTACAGCCACAGCCCCACTCCATTCTGGCTGCAGTTGCTACAGTGGTATGCTTGGGTAGGACCTACTCGACTCTGTAGGCAAAGGCAACTCATTCATTTCCTTCGCATAGGTAGGGCACCTGGTCTTGTATCTGGGGAGAAAGACTAAGACTTGGAAGGGAAAGCTCATGTCAGGTCTTCACTGGGAAGGTGCTCAGATGGACGCATGTACTTCCAGGCATACATGCAAGGTGTATCTTATCAGTTCTTACAGAGTGATTAATGACATTTCTGAGATAGCGATTGCAAGTGACGTGAATTTTTAATGGACAACAGTAAGATACAAGCTTCATATAAAAATATAGAGAGGGAAAGCCAAAAGCTGCAGCTTTTTTCCTTTTGAATGCTGGAACACGTATTGGAGGGCTAAACAGTTCCCGCTATAATATTTCAGGGGTATTACATTGCAGCAAAAGTTGTACAGTATCCAGGTTGGAGGTTCTTTCAGTTTTCTTACATCATTTACCTCCCATCTTCTTATTTATATTTTGGAAGCATGACCAGTTGTGGTCCAAATATATCCAAGAACCCCAAGTCCAGAATAAAATTAAATGTGACGGCAGGCTCACTATTGGAGTCACTATTATTAGAGCCTGGGGGAGTTTTGGCCTTAGCTGAAGGAGTAACTTCAGACTCTGAGGGAAGCTCCTGATAGCTACAGCTGGCTGAAGTCCAGAGCTGTAAGGTGATGCAAAAGCAGCCCGTACTTTTTTCCCTAATTTCAGCAGCCCTGTCTGTATGGACACACAGAGGACATTTTGAAGGGAAAAGAAAGCAATCAGGAAAGAAGTTCAATTATTTATGGTTAGCGGATGGATTTAGCAAGCCTGCCTGCTGAGACAGAGGCATGACCGTGTGAATCAGCTAAGCGGTTAATGGTCACAGATACCATCCTCTCACAGCCCTGGTGGTGTTTATATTATATATACAGTGCTAGAGGCATATATTGCATGCTGCACATAAAAAGAAAGATGGCTCATGCTCTTTCAAATTTACAATCCTCTTTAAATTAACAATTTCTGCAGTACAATATATGTGGACTTTATCAAACACTGTATATTTTATGCAGCTGAGCACATCCTCAGTCACACACTACCCTGGCTTTCCACAGCAGGGGGGTTCAGATGCATTCCTAGTCCAGATATCTTGGCTGATTTTATCCATACTATGCTGGCACTTAACCTCTTTTTCTTGGGGCAGATCCTTCACTCCATATTTATGACTTATTCAAGCCAAACTTTCTTGGACCTCAGTAAGAATTTTTCCTGGTAAGTCATCAAGAAACAATGCATACTTAAGCTCTCTGGTACATATGCCATTATTAATTTCATGTCTAAATTTGGCCGCCTGAACTTCGACTGTCACTGTCAATAGCAACTGACCACAAACATTATCCCTAACAATAACAGCATTACAGAGCAACTGTGCCCCCATGGAAAAAGAAAGATAAGACTCTTTGTCAAACATAAAGCCCTTGCAAACATTTTGCAATAGCTAGTAAGATTTTGCTAGAATAAGGGTGAACAACTTTTTTAACAAAAAATGTGTGGGACTCTAGATTTGTCTCTAGTTTATTGTTTCTTGTTGGGCTTTAGTGAACAAACAACTTTGAGTAATGAACGTCGGTGCTGTTGTAAAACTGTGTTGTAAAAGCAAGTATTTCATGCCTCTTAAGGCCTTGTATGTTGTCAGTTTGTGTCTTGCTTCACTTGGTTCTCTGCCTGTTTTGCAAAATTTTGCGTTTCCTAATATCAACCGCTAAGTTGATGCTAAGTGTTACTGAGGAAAATCAGCAATTTTCTGCTATTCTGAAATGAAGTATTTTTTTAAATTTTTTTTTTTAGATCCAGGTTCAAGCTTAAACCTAACATTCTTAATGACTTCCATCCCTCCAAATTAATTTCAAAATATCAGGGTTGGATAGAAGTAGACGACTGTGACACAGCCTTTCCCCTAGCATGTGATACAATAATGAAGAGTACACATCTTGTTCCCCTTAGCAAACACGTTTATATTGCATTATAACACTGTTGACCCAACTGGTTAGCCAATATTCAGTGTCGGTGGTAGGGGAATCAGATATTTCTCCTGCCCCATTATTTTTGGGCAACGTGTATAGAGGCTCATTCCACTGAAAATTAGGAAGGATTAAATAGCAGGAGACGATACTCCAAATCTCATTTCTGGCAATGCTTTAGCCAAAACCCCTCCATGCTCACATTTCCATGTTCTTTTCTAGCTGTTTGCCAGGCACTTGGCTGTGCTCTGCCACCTCATTTGGCGATACACAGCTGCAATCGATAGTCCATGCTTGTATTTGCTGGGACACTTTTCACTACGTGTCCCAAGCACTTCAGGCTTGCACATGGGGCTGGCCCATGGGCAATGATTTTCCATTACTGCAACAGTCACGAAGTGGAAGGATGCTAACTTGGCCTAACTTGCCATCGGTTGTATACGCTGCTGCACATGCCACATGTGTCAGTGACAACTGGAAGCATGTTCATAGCGTTCCTGTTCCTTCTGAAGAGCACTTTGCCATGCATTTGCCCATCACTTAGGAGGGTGGGCCTCCCTCGCCTTGGGCAGCACAAGCATTTTGCTCAGTTTGCTGGGATATACTGTAACACGGGTAGCTCAGACGCTCAGTGCTGTAGCTGTGCTTGGTTGTTTTCCTCTTGAGCAATTCTGGTCCCAGGAAATAGATTTTGCCATCCTTCCCTTTGATGCAGGTGGACAACAACAAGGCAGCAGCACCTTCCAATAATTCTTTGCCAAAACACACATCATTTTGCAAGACGTCCCTTTTGATGCAGATATAAAGGATTAGTCCCATTTGTATTCAGTAACAAAAATCCAAATAAAACAGCATAGCACAAAAGAGCAGAAGGGATCTTTTTGTATCTGCCAGTCCAAATATTTGCTCTTCCAGGTATGTTCATCATATAACCTCTTAAATTAACTCATTCAGCTGCAATTTAATTCTAGTCAAGTTTCTTATTCCCCCATCTACATATGGAACGTTGTTTCCAAAGATCGGCCTTCTGTTTATTAGAACAATTTATTTGTGCCCAGCATCTATCAGTTTGTCCTGCCAATAAACCTGACCTTCACCTCTTCTGTGGTGTTTACACTTCTGGGAGCAGCTGGTTCCTTTCTCAGCCTTTGTTTCTGAGGGTGCCATGCAAATTCCCTGGGGCAATGTTCTTCCTATGTAGCTTAAAGTATTTAAATAAAACATCTAATTTAGGAGCCAAGTCAGAACTTAGGTAGGCTGAATGACTGGAGATGCCCATCTCTTTCCATTGACTACAGGAGTCCCTGGTGACTGTGCTCCTAATTTATGCATCTTTGTGAAGTACCTGAAGTTGGGCAGCATGGATCTGGGCTTTAATGCTGTTGGTTTTTACCTCCTGACCAGTCTTGAAGTCTTTCTCTACACTGGTTCCCATGGGAATTTATCTTTCTTGAGCATAGGTGACCAGTATTCCAGATAAAGTCTCATCACTGTCATTGATAGCTTTCCTGCTTGTCTGTCAATTGGAAATACCCTGTCTGAAATAGTTTGCCATCAAACTACTCAATTCTGTACTATATTTCCTTCCTCCCCATGATTTACAGTTCATTAACTCCCTAGTTTAGACCTGAAATTCATGTTAGTCCTGAAGTCCATCTTCACTGTGATCTTTCACTGTGGATTATTAAATTTTACTTTATTTCTTTCAGCTTATACCTCATGGTCAGTTCTTCCCAGGCAATATTTAAAACCTCCTTTATAAAGACATCACCTCCCACTTTACATGGCAATTTTAGATTTCATTAACACCCCCTTGTTTCTGGTGTCCTGGTCATTAGCGGCAGCATTAGGCAGCTTGCTCCCAAGAACAAGAAATTCCTGTCGGAAGTCTGCATTTTGTGTTGAACAGTCACCCACTTGTTGCTTATAGATTTGCCAGGCTGCCCAAATAATGAATGTCGAAAGGTGTCATTTCTTAATCATAAATTTGTTCTTGAAATGGAGGGAAATGTAACAATAAAGCTGTTATCTGCTATCATGTAATTGCAGCCCTATATCCATTCTGTCAGTGGAAACTGCTGCTTATTTGAAAGATGATTATTTGATTGCTACTTGATTGCTGCTTATTTGAAAGGTGATTTCTCACTGCAAGTCGCACTGGAGCTGCTGGGACCTGCCAAAGCCTGAATAATATGCAGACTTCATACCTCTCTTTACACTGAAAACTGGAAATATAAAGAGTGGCTAATTGTTGGAGGGGAAAGATTGTGTCAGCTGCTGGCTTACAGAGAGCTGGCTGAGCAAGAGGAGTGGCAGAGGTCATTTCCAAAGAAGGGAGAGTTGGCCTTTTTCTGTGGTGTCAAGACAGCCGATAGCTACATGGCTTTTATTCTACCTAAGTCAAAGCAAGGAAATACCAGGCTGTACACCTTGTGGTACCTCAAGGTCAAAGTCCTGGCACATCCCTGATACTTCTGCATTCCTGCCTTCCTCTTCCCCACAGGATGACTGTGCTCTCCCTTCCCGTCTCTCTCTATTCACCATCTCCAAGTCTTCCCTCCCTCTGTGGCTTCTGCGTCATCTGTATCTGGGTAAAATTTTCCTCCCTCAAGGGGTTCAGTGTCCCTCATTTCTTTTTCCGTCACCATGGCCACCATGATTCCCCTCTCTCTCATCCTTCTCACCTTCTCTTCCACAGACTTAATCAAACACTTTGGACTTACACAGGGAGGAGCTGAGATCTTCGCAATGCTGGAAGATTTTATCAACTTATTTTCTGAGAGATGGGCAGTTCCAACTGTTGTTGGAAGTGCTGGACATGCTAACTAGAGGCTCCAGTCACTGCTCTCTGATTGACTGGGCTCAAAATCAGAAAGTTTCTGCCCAAGGATGTCTGTAACATTCCTCCAATGTTCTGGAAATGATTGAATGCAATGTTGTAAAGTTACCCTATTACAGGCAAACATAAACAAGCAGGCATGGGTATTAAGATTTTTTGTGGGCCCTGGCTTCAGCTCCCAAAGGTGCGGACTCACTCCTGCATGCAAAAGCTGCTTTAAGGTTTCAGGCACTGATGAATAAAATTAAAAGAATCAAATTGCTGGTGCTAAGTAGTCACCATTTACTCAATAAGCAACTATTCGGAGGTGCTTTTGCACTGAGAGGAGAAACCTACATGTCCAGCAGGAATCGGAGAGCCCTTCCTGGCAGAACAAGAATGCTCTCGGATGAAAATAGAGAAAAGAGGGTGTGAACAGAGCAGAAATAGGATGCAACCCATGCAGAGATCTCCTGTGAAATCTGTGGAGTGCAGGGGATGTACAGGGCAATAATGTTTAGATTTTCCAGTTGCTGTCAATGCTGGCCAAAAATAATGACTCATTCAAATATGCTTAAGAGCTGCACTTTGAAAATAAGAATCCGGGCAGACAGGTACTGGCATGGAAATGTACACAACAGTTTGTTTAAACAGTGTCTTTCACAACCAGCTAGTCGGTGACACGTGACAAGCCACGATACTTTTGCCACGTCGGTGGCCTACGCCGCCTGTCCCAGCTCTGTCACCTACGTCTGGGTCCGTGCTCAGCAGCCCCGTTGCACTGACCTGCTCGGCTGCCACATAACTCTCATCTGCTCTCAAGCGTGTTTCAGCCTCGAGGACGCGGCAGTACAGACTCTTAGTCCTATTGGGCACCTGCTCTCCCCATCCTTTCAATGTTTTCCTATGGCATGCAAGCAATTTTTGCAGGTTGTTTAAGAACAGCAGAATTTTATCATGAGAAGCGTTGTGTAAATACCCATTCCCAAGAGAAACTGTTGGAAAATACACATATGCCTGCTGTCAGAAATACATAATCGCATTTGGGGTGAGGTCTGTGGGTAAAAACATGCTGTCTTCCTGATATTTGAGTTTTCCCAGCAAAAGGACCTTAAGAAAGAAAGAGGAAGAAGAAACTATTAAAAAAAAAAAAAAAAAAAGAAGAGAGGGAAATATGTGGCCCTGTATCAATTTCATATTGAGTGAGTGGATGTGTAAGACTCCACATGGGAGACCTCCCATCTCCAGCAGCTCATGTTCTCACAGAAGCTGGAGATATAAATGGAAAAGCTTCCATGGAAGCTGGAAAATACTGCCTGCCTGAGCCTCATCATGCACAGGGGAACATGGACATGGCATGTCTCAAACAGACGGCGTGTCTGCAGACTCAGGGATTCCCCTGCGGCCTCCGCGCCATCACCTCTGATGGCTGTCCCTGCAGGCAGCAGCATAGGAGGGGTTGCCCCCACATCCCTGAGGGGATTCARAATGCCCCATAAATGCACATCTAATGGGAGCTGTCACAAATACTGTAGCAGAGACGCAGTGGAAATGTCCACAGACTCAGTGCCTCATGAGCTGGCTCGTTGGAGGCGATAATCACAACGTGTAGCGCAAGCAGCATTCCTCTGCCTTGAGGTCAGCATCCCAAACCAGTCAGACTGATGCCAGCACCTCACCACACCTGCCAATAACGTCATTAGAAGCCAAATCCTCATCTCCAAGAAGTCAGCACCAAAGCCCTATTCAGTCCTTTACTGCCTTTTTGGCAGCCCCAGCCCCAGCCATCAGGCACATCCATGGGGATGGGGATGGGAACGGGCCAAGGCCAGGTTGGGACATCAGCCCACATGTGGGTGGGCATCAGGATCAGGCCTGGTGAGGGGTCTCCTGACATCTGGCAGCTCCACTCCATTAGTCTCCCTGCTCTTTCTAGGACAGAGTCAGTGGGCTCAGGACGGAAAACAGTATGAGCAAGGCAATAATGGAAAAGATAAGAAATCGCAAGACATAATACAATACAATGCAGTATTGTATTGTGTAAGATATGACTGCTGTGGTTATGAGAGCTCTGGTTTGGTCAAGTGACAAGGAAAGGCAAGATAATTCTTTTGGGTTGTTTTCCATTTGTGTGGGTTTTGGTGGTTTTTTTTGGGTTTTTTTAGATTCCACTACCAAATCTAGAGAAATCTCCCTTTTCTCTGGTGACATTGGTGACAGCTAATYGCTATTCCAGCCTGAATATCTAAATTCAGGCGTTTCAGAGGGCATCTCGTTTTTAAAGGAGGCTCACAGTAAAGCTCTGTGCTGCAACTTGAAAAGGCAGCCAGCACCCAGCCTGCAGCAGGGAGAGGGATGGAGCTCACAAGCCTTCAAGTGCCCTTTCCTCCTCCTGCAGGGCAAAGCCTACGGAGCAAAAAAACCAGAGCAGGCCCCTCTTGGATGCTGCTGCCCAGGACCTCCACGCTTCTGTGTGATACCACATGGCTGCGTGCCCTTTTTGCCAGCTTTAAGAAAATCTGCTCAGAGGACAGTTAGACACTGTTTCCCTCTTCCTGCATCACAGAATTTGTCTATTCATAATTGTACCTAGGATTATTAGAATCTCTTTAAATCTCTCCAGTCTATTTATATGTTATATAAATAGGGCTGGAGGAATAGGGCATACCCTATAGACTAACAACGTACCACTAGTGCTGTGTGTACCATGCCTTCCATTTTTGTTTTGAAAACATCTCAGGAGCAGTAGAATAACACACTGAAAATGTAAATCTGACTGCCTTTTGATGCAGTTGAGTAGCTAGAAATAAGGAAGAGAGACACATTTACGTATTAGACTATTATAGACCCARGTAGGATGAATACTCACTGTAGCTTGTAATAAAATTTTTGACACAGGTAKTAATAGGACATAATTACATTTGAGGTGTTTAAGAGAAGGCGCTTCTCATACAGACTAACCACAGGAACAATTAGAGGTGCAAAAGTCCATTTTCCTCATGTGCTCTCAGACACAGAATATATTAAACTATGAACAAACCCAGAGGTTGCGATCTTTTGTTCTGCAAATTAACTAACCTCATAATTACAGGTTTTTATATAACCAAAGGAGGCTTCTTTTGATCTGCACTTCTTTTAGATCAAGTTGCTTTACATCAAAATAATCACTGACCTGGTTTGCACAGGGGACATCTCTGAGCAGTCTTAGTGAGATTTTCTTGCAATAGAGCTCGTTACACCTTGAGGGTTGTGGATCCTTAATTTTCAGAAGGAAAAATTACTCGGAAGTCTCTACCATGACTGAAACCGCTTGTAGCTACAAAACCCATGTATTCCTTCTGGCAATATTAGCCTTTCTAACTCAAGAAAGCCCCATAAAACCTTGTAACATCATTTGTTTCCAGTAGTCATGACTAATTTCTCACTGATGAAAAGAGTGCGATGCAGGACAGATTTACTTCCATAAACATGATTTACTTCGTTATCTCATTAAAACAAGCAATTAGCCAAAGCTTTATATATTACAGTCTTTTCTGAGAGGATGCATTGATGATGAAAGCAGATGTTTCTTCAGGTCRGGAGTTCCTGTTTGTTCACAAAGAAGGCAAGACAACTTATGTCCCCAAATTCAGCAAGAAATTATATAAGGGGCTGTGTCTTTTCTCACCGCTCAAACTCCCTTTCAGGAGAGCACATAAGCAGCAACCTTTGCCTCCTAACCTTTCGTGGGGACATGTGCCYGGGGTTGCCCCAGCTGTGCTGAAAGCCGTGGCTGTATCAGAGCGTCTGTGCCAGGCGGAGTGCCCCGGTGCCGGCACTGCCATCGCTGCCCTGCAGAGCCCGGTRCAGCACCGGGGCTTCGCCGTGGCCCTCGGCTTCACTGCTCCTTCTGCTCAGTGGCAAACAAACACTACCCCCGGCAGGGAAGCTCGTTGCCCCCATGTGCTCTTTATTCTGGGCAATAAATAAATAAAATAAATAATATTTTGGGAGCAAAAGCTTGTAACTGAAGCTGAGATGGTTTTGCATTTTGTCATGCATGATAAATCCTGGCTGTAATACAAGTGCCCGTGTCAATAGTTTAGCAGCTGTATTGCCCTGAAGACTGGTCCGTATTTAGAAGTGTAAATAAGGCTCTTTTTTTCCTTAGCGGTTGCTGACAAAGCTCGTAACAGGTCTAATAATGCTTTTGTCCTGTGGGAAATATGTATGTTAATTTGCCTGTGTAAACACTCAGTCCTCCTAAGGAAATGCTCTGCCTGGCTCTACGTGTTCCTTCACATGTTTTATAAAAACATTTAAATAAACAGCTTACTYCCAGTGCCTCTTCTCACCAAATCAGTGACACGACTCAAGATCCAGCAGCCCCAAAACATATTTCTGATCTTTATGATTTCTCTGCAGAATCTCCCGAGTCTTTCTCTGCTCCAGAGTTAAATGCTTTTTGTTGCATGCCATGAAGATCAAATCAATTAAGGCTACTTTAGACTCTTTTGGACATGGTAGCCTGGGAAAGTCATGCCTTTCGATGGTTTTATTTATCGACACCTCTATCCCTGATCTTTGTAACTGAGGCATTGGAAAAACAATGTTCAAATCCTAGGAAGGGAGCACGTAGTTCCTTCCACATTTCACATCTTTTTTAACATCTTTCAGTGTCTACCACTGTGAAGACTGCTGCTTTTAAAACAATTTTCTTGCTTTTTTAAGGCAATTTTTAAAAGTTGAGTGATATCATCATATCACTGATTGCCGCTCGACAAGAAACGTAATTTATGAATGGAGGGCACGAAAATGGTTTCCATTGCTGCCATCTTCTGGTGCAGTTAATGAACTCCACATGGCAATAACAAAGGCACATTAACAGTGAAGAGAAATTAAACAAACTAAAATAGCACATAAATCTTCCTGAAGGCAGCTGTTAGATGCCAGAAAAGCATCTTAAAAGGTAATACACACCAGAAGGACCATTGCCAGCTGAAAATTGCAATGCTCTCTGGAACTGCCTTGCCCGTTGTTGTAGTACTGATGTAACACCCGTGATGATATTAGAAAACATAAGAAAAAAAATATATTTCTCTGTGTTTTAGAAGGCATTTGATATAGTGGCGCTGCAATCAATTTTATGGCTTTGCTGAAGTCATTTCCCCACTGTTTGTATGGCTCTTTCAGAGTGGGAAAAAAGAGAAGAAGAACATTTTGGTTTTTAAGCAGGTAAATGTGAAACAATGGAAATTACCCAGGGAAGTTCAAGGAGAGGTGCAGGGTTAGAAATTACTTTAATTTACTTTATGGAACTGATCAGCTGGCAATGTCCCTGTAGTTACTGTGGTTCGGTAACTGTGGCAAATGAAAGAAAAATTARTAAATTTCCTAGAGTTCAGTAAAGGCAAAATAAAAAATGCAGTAACCTGAGCAAAAATAAATACATATCTTTAGGAGCTATTTTTGCAGCACACCACAACACATTTCAGAGCAAAAAATAGCCCCTGTTGTGCTCTGCATGGAGAGCAACTCCATGAGGTGCACAGCTGAATCCAGTAGGAATCCATCATACCAATACAAAATATGTTGAATTTCTGCCCTCATTTTGTGAACAAAAGCACAGTATTCTGTCTGTATTCCATTCATTCATGCTGAATTTCAGATTCTTTGGAGTTTTGTCACTGCATTGGCTTGCTCGTGACCTCAAATTAATTTTTAATGATTTAAGAATCCAAAAAGTGCACAATATTTCCTGAAATCACACCTATATACTTCAACTGCAAGCTTCACTAATCCTCAGAAATTCATACTGCTGCCGTTATGGGGGATGATGGAGCACTCGTTAGCTTTTTGATCTCTTCCACAATCGTTACTCCATTCATCAGCCAGCCAGCTGGCTGCATCGGCTCCCTTTGGAGTCCCTTTCCCTGACTAAGCAGTGCTGCCATAAAACTGCATTGTATCCGCGCGCTCTGCCCTTCCTCCACAGATGTTACCATTTCAATGGGCATACACAGTCCCTCAGCAAAGCTAAAATACTGCTCTGCCAAGTTCCTCTTGGCCAAGATACTTCCTGATGCTGATTTTTTGTTTCTAGAGCTCGTGCCAACCATGCACCTTTCCCACCCCAAGGACAGAATGTCTTTGGTTTACCCTGGCTGGCAGCCTGCCCATGTGGCATCCAGGTTTCTGGAGTTCAGCATGGTTTCCATATGATCAGATTAAATTATTTGGGGATAATAAATGATTTAGCAATGCACAGCACTCTCTGGAGCATAGTCATTTATGCTCGACAAATATTTTGCATACAAAGATGAATGCAAAACCCAGAAATGTAAAACCTAACCTTAGGCAGAACTGTTTTTCTTGCACAGTGGGGTAAAGTAATAGTCTTGAATAAGACATTCTGTATGAATCTCTACCCCATGCAATGAACTAAGTAATTTTTATCTGTCATTCTCTATTTTTTAATCCCACTACCAATTACTCATGTGAAATACAACTGGCTCTGATGAAATTGCTGAAGAATAACAGAATCTAGACTTACTCTGTATACGTTATCACTGCTGTACAGAATAAGCTAACCAAAGATAGGCTTCTCTCTGCTGTTCTTATGGCTTGCTTAGTTCATGTGTCAAGTTAATGGGACACTTTAAGAAGGTGTGTAAAGGAAAAAGAATTAGCACTYATTAGAGACAAGTGTGGCCTGATGAGGAATTCACGGGGAACGGCAGGATGAGCAGGGACTGCACGGTGACAGCCGTGGTGGCGGGCAGGTGTCTGGTATGATTCAAGGCTGCTTACAGCAATGAACATCAGACTTACTGCTTTCTTGTAGAACGGGTGAGAACAAAGGTGTACAGAAGACAATATAAAATATTTATGGTTTATTTGTCTTTTCATAACCGCTATATGTGGCTGACATACCTGTGGGAAAACTGCCCTTACCTTTGGCAGAAGCAGATGCTCGGGAGCATTTGCAGGCGGATCGCAGCCTGAATGAAGCATTAAAATGAGCTCTGTGCGTGCACGTGGAGCAGGAAGAGTGCTGGAGGCACACATATTCGGGTGTAGCGGCTCTGCAGGTGGGGCTCAGAGTGATTTCCAAAATGCTTCCACTGCACTTACACTCTTCAGCAGTTTTATCACTGACCCCAGGAGGGAAACAGGAGATTGAGAGGCTCGGTGAATGACAGGCTCACCTTTCCTTGAAGGTATTTCTTACCAGTGGGACAGATGTTGATTTGCTGTTGACTCCATCATGCCTCTCCTTCACCTAAACCAGGGACCTGGCTTGCCGTGGTTTTCAGCCCAGCAGCTTTCCCAGGTGCGCAGTTACGTCACGCACACAAAAGTTATTTCCAAGCAGTTGTTCTGTGGGCAGAACCTGGGTTATTTCACATGTCCCCCCACATTCTCCCAGACACGATTATCCTGGTCACCTCCTCCTCGTCCCTGCGCCCACTCTCATGTAACGCTGGCCAGATCTCCTCCATCTCCCTTACTCTGTCCCCCGGTTCCTTCAGCTGTACATCATGTTTTCACTAATTCCTCACTGCAATGCTTCGTCTTCCTCTCATGCCTCTATATTTTTGGCAGCTCAAGAGGCAACATATGCTCCGTTGGGTTCAGAGCTACGTGTGTGCTTCCCGGTTGCCAGTGTGCTCATGCTGTTCATGCAGCAGAGCGATGCCTCTTGCAGCAGAGAAGGGCTGAGCTACCCTTTCCTTTCCTCCTTCAGGGCACCCCTTCAGTACTCTCTGCTCTACCCATTCACCGGCATTTTATGATCCTTGTAGGAGTTAAATATCTTTGAGACTTCTACTTCTCTGGCAGATTTGGTAAAAATAGCCCGACAGCTTCAGGATTCTTTGTGGGGCGGGGAGGCAGACAGGAGGACAGGCAGCCGCTGCAATTGCACAGCTCCAATTCCTTAGAAAACCAGGCTAAAAATGAATTACATTGGAAAATCAGTCCTAAGGAGCTGGACTCAGTAGCGTCGCCTTTTGTCTGACTACCAGGCTTCTCGTCTCTCATCCTGAATTTAGATCACAAGGTCCGTGGGGCAAGAAATGTATTTTTGCTCTCTGTATTCTCCATTACAGTAATAAAAAAGTAATAACAAATAGATATACATAGGATTTGACTAGATTCATTCTCTATGGCAATCACTTCTCACAAAATTGTTTTAAAAGCCCCAGCACATGGAGCCAGTGAACTCAAACTTCAGTATGATTGAAGGTGCTGCAAGCTGCCCCTTGACCTCTTCCCCAGCTGCTCTTTTCCCGCCTGATACATTTTTTTTGCCGCTGTGACCTTCTGGCACTCAGTGTGCCAGGTCTCCATCCCAAATCCGTTGTCATGGAGATTTGGGCCAGCTCTCCCGGGAGAGAGCGTGCCTCTCTCAGCCATCCGAGTGACAAGTCCTGAGCAAAACTGCACCCCCAGGGAGCGCCGTCCCCAGCACGGCCTGCCTGCCACACGGCTCGTCAAGTCTGCCGGCGCTGCCGGGGCATCAGGTCGTGAATGTAACACAGGGAAACAAACTCTGAATTCTTAAAAACACCAGGGTTTGTCCAGATTTCCCTGCAAATCTGCAAGCTAATCACAGGAGGTCACCCACTGGCTGGCTGCACTGCCGCAGCGTTAAGAGTTATAATGAACTAATAAAGCAAGAGAGGTTGTGTTCATAATGTGCTAATAACATCTCTAGGGTGGTCTGAAGCAAGATGGAGTGGTCGAAACTTTGCCTTGATACAGTGCCGAGGGCGGCGGGTGAGGGACATCATAAAATAATGCATCAGCTTAATAGAGTTAAATTTTCTTCCTTGTTAGTTTGAACAGTAGGATAAGTGATTRATATTCATGCATGTCACAAGGAGACCACAAAGACGGAGGTTAGCTCACACAGGAAAAAAAGGCAATATTAAACACTGAAAACAGATAGGAGTAAGCCTGTTCTCAGTGGTTTGAAATATGGTTGGCATTATTTATGACCACTGTCCTGCAGGATATACATCAAATTTGCCTGTCTCAGGTGGCTCGTCAAATGAAAATTAAGATTTCTCTTTTTCAAAAGGAGTAGGCAAGAGCTATGATGCCGGATCACCATTTCCACTCCTGTGTTCCTGTGTTGAAGGTCTTGCCTGATCCTTGCACGTTAAACCACTTCTCAAATCCACACAACTGCTGTTTGGCTCTGCCTGAAATCCAGCCCCGAGGCGACGGAGAATATTGCTGAGGTTTAGCACCTGCTAAAGCAGAAGCGAACTGGAGCTGGGGAGTTTCCCAGAAGCTCTGTTTCTGTTTTTACGCACTTTGGATACCTGCTGTTACCCTTAGTTTGAACCCAATAAATGCGATGTTTGGCAAGGGAACAGAAACAGGTAACACACAAGAAAGGGGCCAAGGGCTCGGCCGTCTAAATGCATGGCGTTAGTCAGCGTTGGCCCTTGTAAAGTTACCCTTCGAAACAGAGACACTTTGAACACTGAAGCTGCCCCAGGGTTAGCTGGAACCCCTTGAGGAAAGTCCCATCTCCTACACATGACCGCAGCAGGGTGGCAATGCTCTGCCTTGAGCTAGCTCGTAGTGCTGGAAGATGTAAAGTCATATCTGGCTGTTAATTACAGAGGGTGGGGAGAGCTGTCTTGCTCTTTCCTGATGGCAGACAAGAGGGACTTCTCAAGAAACTTTCCGTGTGTGCTTAACTTTCACAACACAGGCTGCACGCAGGCAGACTGCTTGCCCCAGTGGGCAGGGTCGCATGCAGCAGAGGGACATGAAGGTGAGGGCTGTGAAAGCAAAGGGGAGCTTGAAAATGGTACTGGTTGCTCTGGGTTGGGCCTGGCAGCAATGTTTGCTTTTGCTTTCTGCACCCAACTGCGAGGCCAGCTGRTTCCTGCTGGGTGCAGGCAGAAGGAGGAGGGTCCTGGTGTGGCCCCTGGGATATCGACTGGGAGGAAGACTCCGTGTTTCTGTCACTTTGCACATCTAGTGATCCAACAGACCGTGCCCTTGGGGAGAGGAAGAGGTCTTGTGCGGTGTAGGTTTGTATCAGGCTGGTATGAGACCTCAGCAGCCCACGGTGCTGCCCAGAGGCACTGGTGCAGTGTGGCCACCCTGCTACCCGCTCTCCTCCTACCCCTGTCTGTCTGTCAGTCTCCACTTGGCCACATGGCCAGCCCTGCAGTATCCAGAGGCTTTCAGCCAGTGCTGTTTTGTCAGGTGGGCTGCTGGGGTGCTTTATTTCTGGGGCTGCAGCTTGACCTGTGCCTTCCCGCTTCCCTGGGTGGCTGTGGTGCCCTCCTGGCCCGGTAGCACAAGCTAACCTTGCCATGGGTTGCTCTACCTCGCACTGATTTTGCTTTCCCCCTCTGCAGATATAGATGGGTTGATACTGAAGGCTGCGCCGACATCTGTGGGCTTATTGCTATGCTGGCTTTCTTTGTGTATTGCTTGCAATGTTCCCAAGTGAGTCGCTGTCAGTGGGMACGTGGAGCCAGGGCTGGGGTGGGTGTTTGGCTCTCGCCTCCTCACCTCTCATCTGAGGTGGTGGCAGCTCTCTCCTTCGCTGCGTGATAAACGGCTGCTGGGATAAAGCCGTCTCCTGCTGGGGGCTACACGCAAGCGCTAGAGGAAATAAGAGCGAGAAAATGCTGAGGTTTCTCACAGAAATTAGTAATTAAACATAGAGTCTTTGAGGCATGGCTCCTGCCTGTATGTGCGCACTGAGCTCTGTCAGCCTTTGGAGAGCGGCAGCTCACAGCTGCTGACAGAAAACGCTCTTCCTGAATGGGTTAAATTCTGTAAAGCTGCTCAGTCTGAGGGCTGCTTTGCATTCAAAGGTGCGGAGAGAAGCAGCCGGGTCTGTTACAGGAGAAGAGTTGTGCTAGTAGGAGCCCTACCCGAAATGCAACACCCAAAGAAATCCTGAGCCCCAGTGGGGTGTCCCTAGGCACCGATGACAGATGCAGGGACAGGCGTGCAGTGGTGGAGGAAGGAAGGAAAGGCCACAGCCAGAGGAGCAGTGTGGTCGTGAGAGAAAGCCATGGAAGCTGTTGGTATGTATATAAGTTAAAGATGGGTTTGAAACTGTAAGCAAAGCAAATCTCAGGAAATGGGCTGTTATTAATATGGAAGCCAAAAAGGGCTCCTGACTCCATCAATTACAACCTCAGTGACCCCCAGATGTGTACCTAAATGGTTTACAACGTTAGCTGTGGGAAAAGCTGCCACGTGATACTTGAAAACCCTGCTTAGGCATCAATATCAATCCCATTTGAGCAGTGGATATTCCCTTATCCCATCCCACCCCATCCCATTCCACCCCATTCCTCCTTTTTTGTAACAGTTCGTCTTTGATTTAATCTCATGCATGAACTAAGTCACAGCAGATCATCGCAAATCATGCGCTTAGGTGAGAAGCGGGCACTTGGATGTTCAGGCATGTACAGCTTATACTGCATCCTAGCTTAAATTCAAAGTAAGTCACGAGAGAAAGAGTCATTGAAACTTGTGTCTGAAGGAGAACAAAACAACAGTCCTCTCTCCAAGTCCTTTCTGATATTGTTACAACGCAGCAGATTTAAGGTACCACTGTAAACAACTATTAAAAGACTGTGGTTTCACCAAACAAACATCCTAAAAGCCATTCCCTTAAGGTGCTAGTCCAGAAGCAACTAGAGCCAGCTGCTTGTCTTTGGCATTTATTTCTATCCTATTTAGCCTTAGGGTAAGTCACTCAGGCCAAGACTGATTAAAGCAAAGGCCAGGCAGGACCAGGATCTCTGATAGTTCTCTGTAGATGGGGAGGGTGGGCGGCAGCGTGGGAGCAAGCAAGGGTGTAACAACCACTGGCTGACCTCTGTAGTGACTGTGAGGTCCCCACCGAGCAGGCAGTGGCACAACACAGATAACCAGTAGGACTGGATTGGGAAAGAGTTGTTAAGACCAACCACACACATGAAGTTACAGTCTTGTGCAATCACTGAATCAGTGGCTCCGACAGCATGAATTTATTTTTACAGACTGCTTGGGCAAAGACTACCCGATGAGTATGCACAGTTTCCTGACTCAGCTATAAAGTAGTGTTAATGGCATAAGAGCATATGACCAAAATGATCAGTTGGGTGTGCTGGCAAAGCTCCTCTGCAGAGAAGTGCCCTAACCGAGGATCTGCCTCTTAACCTCTCTGCCTGACTTGTTTTGTAAGATGTGTGACCTCTCTGATCCTGCTATCCACTTCACGATGGCACTCTGACCCTGTATAAATGCCTTCTTCTGCAGCCTGCCAGCCCCTCGGCACTTGTGTCCTTCGCCTTGGCCCCCTTCCAGGAAGCCTGTTCTTCCCCCTTTGCTGGGAGGCCGCTCTGATGTCATCTTTCTGAGTTCAGCGGCCACGCGCTTAGGGCAGTAAGACTGAATCAGACACCTTCTTCATCACCTTCTCTGGAATTTGGGTTTTGGCACCAAGTTCCCAAAATGTCATTCAGGTTCTCCTGAACTCGCTCTTTTGTAGACGTCCGAACCGTGTGAGTCATTCTTCTGAGCCACCCTTTTCTAATGTTTTAAAACATTCCTCTTGCTTCCGTACAAGTGGCATGAAAACCTTCTTCCCTTTTCCTTGCTTGCTCATTATTTTTTCTGTTGCTTCCACCCACTAACTAGTGAGTGAGAACACTTCAATCTTGGCTGCTTTACTAATCCAACTTTTTCTTCTCACCTTTGTAGGTCACACTCTCTCTGCAAGGACATGAGTTTCTTTCTCTTTCTTTCCCACCAGCTTGGCTGAAAGAAAGGTTTAATATAAAAGAAATTGCCTTGCATTGTACTGAGAACACGCTTGGGCTTCGATAACGCAGCAGACCAACAGGGTGCAGTACCACACTGCACGCTGCTCCTCGCAGACACAGCACACGCATTGTCTCTTTATATGGGCAAAAAGTAATTTTCCAGTTCCAAAACATGAAATTCAGTTGGTTCTCCCCAGCTTAACATCTATTTCTCAAGCACATGTTAGCATTCTTACCTAAATGAATTTGGATTGTGCATAAATAAAAGAGGGCAGATGATAGAAAAACGGCTTTTTTTGTAAAGCCACTTAAAACAAACACTTTTTAACTGTTCAGTGGAAGCCCTCACAGTAACAATTACCCACAGTGTGTTTTCATGGCTATGGAGCCTCAACAAATAGCCGTGAGCCTTCAGATGAGATGTACGCATGCTGACTGCAAAGGGGATTTGAAGCGATCTCTTATAAATAGTTAATATAGCATAAATGGAGTATAAAGAAAAAGAATAGGAGAGATAGAATGGTGTCTTACTTATGCACGGCACTTGCAGTCAGCCTGAATGCTTTTCCTCTAACACAGTACACTAATTTCACTCATGGCTTGCCATTTCAATCTTCCAGCTCGGCTAATACGGCTGCCTGAAAACTAGCAGAGCTGCAAGCCCATGTTTGTAATTGGCATTACAGGGTGCTATGGAGCAGGGTCTTTGGCTGCTGTGAAATGGCATGGGTCCACTGAAAAGCAAAGAAAACCTGTCCTGTAAACCAAAGCACTGCTCTCTGTTTATGGTCATGCTATAACCTGCCTGGCATGGCCATATTCTTTAGTTTTCAATCCGAAGGTATTTCAGTTTCCCTTGACAATGAGAGCAAACAGCCCAGTGAGCCTGTATGTGAGTTACCTAGAATCTAATTCCCATGAAATATTTTTTTTTTTATTCATCTTCCAAACTCTAAAGGCTAAAACTGCCTGTAAATCCCCTGCAGGGATATGCAGAAATACCAGGAATATGGGGTTTGTATTTTTAAGAGGAACACTCATTATTTCTGAGGCAAGCAGAGAGCCCTGCAGCAGCAAGGGCAGCAAGGCTTGCACACACTGCTGCCTCCCAGACCAGAGCTCCCAGCCGCAGCAGCCCTTGCGGGTGCTGGTCCCTGAAGGCAGCGTGGTGCTGCCGCACACCTGGGGGTGATGCTCCTGTGGGTTCCCTGGTACTCTGCAGGGAGGGAGCTGTAGAAACTCTGATAAAGCACCACTTTTTGCCAGGCAGATGTGACATACGAGGAGCTGTACATAACTATGTACCTGGGGCTTCTCTCACAGCTGTGAGATGGTGCTTTGCTACAAAGGTTTCTATAGTTGGAGGAGGAGATCTTCCTCCACTGTTTTGCCAGCAGCTAGTGCATCTGTGTTGTGCACAGATGCTGAAGTTCAGCCCTCCCCTTGTACAGCCCATTTCTGTCTCTGCTCACACCCGCAGAGGGGCTTGGGGAGCCAGCGGTGGGGTGCAGCCATGCAGGTACCACCACAGTCAAAGCAAGCTGCAGGAACCGAGTCTCGAGCAAACAGAATTTGGTCCTAAGTCTTTAGGGCTGGTTTTGACAGAAGCTGAAATGCATCTCCTTTGTGTGAAGTCAGTCCTAGTTAAATGGCTGCTCTGAGACGAGTAAGCTATTGCTACTGTTAAACAACCAGAAGGAACCCAACCTTCCTCAGATATTTCCTTCATTTTTAGGTTATGCTAAGAAGATACTGTTAAAAACCTCTTAACAGAGAAGGAGAATGGTGATTTCTACTAGCACTCTCAGATATTTGCAAATAACATTATCTCCCTAAAATTGTTCTGTTCTGTTTCCTTCCTGACTTCTGTGTGACAACATTGGTAACAACAAGCAGAAGACAAAGGACAAGGAAGTGAGAGTTCAGTCCTTCAGATATGAGATCATCCCCAAGGAGAAACTGCCTTTATTTTTGTAATCTGGCTTCCTTTTCTCCTCTAACTTATCTTCAGCTGCCCATTTGCCCAGTCTCTGTGCACTGCCTGAAGCAGAAAGAAGCCGTATAGAAGAGTTACTGTTGTCTCCCCCCRTATCTCCTGGGGTCGCAGACCTTTCCTACCATTTTTTCTCTACCATGCAACATAGACTACAGTCACCAAAACTTGCTGTGGGACTAAAAGAGGGAAACAAAAGCATTTTAGAAAAAAACTGTTAGGCACTTCTGTGTTGGCACTATTAGGAAGTTTGTTTATCAAATTGATTGTGGATAGTGCAGGGGCAAGTAGCAGTGATGGTGAGAAACACCAGTGAGCACCGGCCAAACAGATACCAAAGGGGAGCAGGAGTCGGGAGGCCAAAATCTACAGGAAAAACTACCCATGGGGTGTTCTGATGCCTGAAAAAGCTAAAACAAACAAAAGCCAAGCCTGTTGCTCACACCTCTCTCCCCTGCTGAGCAAACCCACAGGATTTGGATGAGAAACCCGCCCGAAGATGTGGGCAAGGCTATGGTGGTTCTGGGAAGAAGTGCCAGAGAGAGCTCCTGTCAGTGCCAAGGGTGTTTTGATGATGAGGAAGTATTTAATTGAGGAAGATTGTCAGAACACAAAAGTAGGATTAAAAGGCTCTGAAAGCCTTTTAAAAGCCTTTGTACTGTTTCTAAAAAGTGTTGGGCCTTTTATCTTCAGAGCTGTCAAACCAACCCTTTAAAAAGTGTAGTCCTGGAGTAGAAGTGGATTAAAATGCTACTTAAAATCCATGCTSTTTTCTGTTAATTTGTGCTTAATTTCTCTCTTATTCAGGTGCATCCAGGTTATGTTTTCATGCTTTTGTTCCCCAACACTGAGTGTAAAGTCACCCTTACAAAAAAAGGAGGCTGGTGTTGGGTTTTTTGCATCGCAAAGAGCTACAACATTCGGAAATGAGCAGAATATTATGAAACTTGTGTTAAAGCCGTGGAAGTTCATGCCGCCTTGTCCTTTACTGTAATGCTGAAGCGTTTGTGCCTACGCTGGTGCCAAGCTCCCTTTTTGCCAGCGGGGAGGGGGAAGGCCAGCAGCCAGGAGCGGGCACCAAGGTTTGCTGTACCTGTGTGAGCGAGTGCTTCCTCTGTCCCCTCGGCTTTCAACCCAGCACACACAACTGTACCCTCCAGAAAGACTATCTATGCCTTGCAGCTTACTCATTTCTCGCTAACAGTACGCTGAATTTTAAGATGAGACGCAGATGCTGGCAAATGTCAGTTTTAAGGCGCAGTTACATTTTCTTCGTTACCTGTGTTGCTTTTCAGTGCACAGCAACAAGATACCGGCTTTTTAAAGTAGAGTACAGCCAAGCGCGGGCTCAGAGAGCAGCAAAGGAAACCTGCCCTTGGTGTCCTTCAGGAGTGGGAGTGGTTTCTCTCCCTACACATACAGGAGGGGAGGAAAAGGGGATGAGGTGGCTTTGGTCCCTCCACCCCTTGCCCTGTAAGCTCCTCGGCTGCATGATGTGACTCTTCCCCCTCCGAGCAGGGCTACGTACCCTCGCCCTGCTCCGTCCATAGGGTKTCTGGATGCTCCCCGGTCCTTCCCCGGCGCAGGCAGCAGCGAGCTGGGCTGCCTGTGTCTGTCCTGGGGCTCAGTCTAATCAGACAGGAAAGTTTGGAGATCAGAATAGACCACGCGGGACATAAAGGTGTTAATGAGCTGAGAGAAACAGGTGAACTGACAGATACCTTCCAGCATTTCCAGGCAGCAGCGAGTCGGGTCACGCTGTGCTCACAGCGGGGACTGCGGGGGGAAGCAGCGGAGTGCTACGCCAGCGCCCGCGGTTCCTGCCCCGCGGGTCGGCAGGCGGCTCTTCAGAGGAGGTCGAGCCTGCCAGCCCCCGCCGCTGGGACAGGCGGGACCCCTCGGCAGGGCGTACGCAGGAGAAGACACTGCCATGGTGAGACCGTCGAGAGGCCGGGAAGATGCCTGTGGCCTGAAAAGGATGGGCTGTGCTTCATGTTACTTGGCTTTCTGTTACCGCAGGGAGGAAGGACACCAGGTTTTGCCTGCGACCCTGGCGCACCCAGGGGCAGCCCTGACTTGGCGGTACCCCCAGGAAGCCCTGGCAGGCGCTCCCCGCCGCTGCGGGCTGCCCTGCAGCGCCTGATTGCTGATGACAAACCACTCCGATCTCCCTCCCTGTTTCCCGGATTTCGCTCAAAAACTGTAAAAATGCAGAGTGGACTTTCAGGCCAGTAACAGCAGACAGCGACTGCAGGAGCAATACAAATGATTAGGGCAGGCTGAAAACCAGTGAGGTACCAAGCTGAAATATTCTACCTCTTCCTTTTCTTCTTTTTTTTTTTAAATATAATTTTCTCTGTGATTGCTTATAAGAAATTCTTCCTTTTGCACTGCTTAACCTTTGACTCCAGCCCAGTAGTCCTTCAGGGAGATGCTTCCTTGACTTAAACTTGACTCCTGTGTAAACAGTGTCTGCAGCGCTGACATCTCCAGCCTGAAGGTTTGTAATGCAGAATCCCTGAATTCATGAAACACTGTGCTGTGTTCCTAATTCTTGCTTGTGTCAAAGCATGTCACTCGCACTACATCCCAAGTAACCTGGATTAAACACGGAAGCAGTGTCTTCTCTTGAAAGCTATTTGCATTGGAAATAAAATGCATGGAGCTAAAATGAGCTTGTCACAGCAGAGGGATGAATTCTGCAGTGTTCTGGATCTCCTGCGTGAATCATTTCGTGTGTCTGTGTGTTCCTCTTTTGATGACTTGGCAGAGCAGAAGGAATGAGTCGCATGTATTTAAAGCCGGTCTGAATTCTGCTCTGGGTTTCCATCAGCATTACGGTTTGTGCAGCAAAGTCGTTCAAGTGACAGTGGTTTACATGGAGGATTAGATTTTTCCTTTGATTTTAAGATTTCTCAAATACGCTGTCCAGCACAGGGTAATATTTGCGCCAGCAGAGAAATGGAGAGATTATGATCTCTCGGTTTATTCTATTAGCACTGCCCGTGGTAATGAAATGATGCTGCAGACATGAAAACAATGATCAGTTGTCTGTGTGACCCTGTCTGCGACGAGGGTTAAAATATCTCATTTTACAAATAAACTGGACCACCTGGAAGTGCAGAACAGACAGGAACCAGATCATTAAAGATGCTATAGTAGATTATTAGATCATTTTTGTATTTGTTCACCGGAAGGGAAAATTATTTGAAACCACCCCTGCAGACACACAGCCATGTTTTAAACCAGCTATCGCTGTCCTGCCTTCAGAAGTTTGTACCAATGAACCGGGATGAGAATTGGCCTCTCCCTCACCGCAGCCTGAGAAAAAGACCGTTGGTTTAATACACCTAAAGTAGAGCTGCTGTCTCTGAGTCTCTGTAGTTATGATGTTTGTCCCTTTGTTTTAGGATCTGAGCAGTTTGATTGTCTATGTACCTCGCCGCCAAATTTCCAAAGAGATTTCTGTTGTACAGAGAAGTACAATGGCAGCAACCTCAGTCGTGGAGCCTCGGGCAGGTTGCTACGTGCGCTGCCTCGCGAGTGCAGCCTTCAGTCTCGAGATTCAACTTTTAATTGCCTAGGCTGCTGGGGCAGTGGTCTCTGCTGTGGCCCTGAAGGAGCACGTTCTCCTCCTCGTCTCCACAAAGCTCTCCTGTCCCCCAAAGGGATCCTGGACTGTGTGTAGATCAGCTGCTCAATCTTCCGCCCATCTTACAGTATTAATCAGAAAACCCATGACAGGCATGCGCTCTGTTAGACTCATCCCCTTCGCTGTTTTAGAAGAGCTGTTCACAAACTTTCCAGCACTATATTCCTCTGCTGAAAAAGCAGACTAGCTTAGACCCAAAGGTCCTACAGAGAAAGGTCTTATTTTGACAACATCTTAATTTTCCATAGGCTATTTTGTCTTTCTCTTGTGAAGTACCTTTCTGTTTTTTAAATAGTAGTGCATTTCAGTAAGTAAACCAGTTACCAGTTCTCAGCTGGAATGCAAACTGGCCCACTAATGGCCCATTAATATTTTTTAAATGGGCAGGAAGCAAAGTTTTCAATAACCAATTGCCAGTTTCTCTCTTTAGTGTCATTTATTCAATTCCAACTTTAGATGAAAAGATGAAAACAAAATATATCTGACTGACCCAAACAATTTTTTTCTGAAATCATTAATTTTCTTCTATGCAAGCAAAATAATCTTTGTCATGTCATAGTTGCCACAAACTGGAATCGCCAGCTTGCATCTAGTCCTTGTGTTGTGTTGGTGAGAAGATACACAGTAGGAATACCATGCAAATTTACTACAAACTATTATATAAAATATAATATGATAAAATCAACATGCTTTTATTTGCCTGCTGAATCCTCTAACAAGAACCTGTTCTGAGTTATTATTTTGCTACAGTGACACAGCTGTCTCTGGGATTAAATGGCTCCTGAAAGGTGAGCTTGAGGAGTTAAGTGATGAGTTTAAATACCTAAAAGGCAGATGCACACTCAGCCACCCCTTGTGATTCTTTCCTTGCGTTCTCTGTTCTTTGATTCCTCTCTGAAGGTGAAAAAAGTAGCAATTCCCTGTTTCACAGGGAGTTTACGCTGCACTTGGGAATTTCAGAGAAGTAGCACAGACTTGCTGGACTCTTCCTGGCAGCAGATATTTGTGCCATCAGTACACAGCCATGGCACACCGGGAAGCTCTTCTGGGACTGCTGGCTCTGTTGGGAGATCTTGGTTTTGCACCTGCCACCCATCTCATGGCAGTTGCAATATCTTCCACTCAACTTCTCAAAATGTGCTACAAAATACACACTCATCTCAAAGAAATACACTTGCTTCCTGCTATGAAAGGTGTATAGTCTTATTTAAACATCAGATGCCTGAAAACATGAGCAACTTAGCACACAGCCACTGCTCCAGAGGAACTGATAGCAGATGGTGCATCTTCCACTGTGCTAGCTGGGAAGCACCAGGCTCCTCTTCCCCCAGAGAAAACAAAGGGAAAACTCAATGTTAGGCTTGGCTGTGAGACAGCCCTGGGCAAGGCTTTGTGCGCTCGGCGTGGAGATGCCCCTGCCAGAGACTGGGATGGTGCCCAGCTTTTGGCGCTGTAAGGGGCAAGAGCTGGCTCGGAAAGTTGCTGGTGACGGGTGGCGGTGATGGGGACCTGGCTGGGCTGGCCAGCGGCACGGGGAGGGACAGCTGGTGTGATGGTCTGATGCACTCCAGAGAGGGATTTGGCTTAGGAAAGGTTTTGGTTCCCTTTTCTTTTCCCAGTGTGGATGTGTAGCCTAAGACATGACATAGCCCTCCAAACGGGGCACGTGGGTTGCAGGAAAAAGATTAATTATGTTCAAGAAAAAAATGCGCCTCCCTAAAACACTAATGCAGGCACTTGACTGCTCCAGTCTGTTACCTGAAGCACTCATGGGCAAGGTTAGACTGTGAAACGCGGCTATACATCACCATGATTTTTCAACAGCCATGCTTCTTAGCTGATCAATATTCCAGATTCAAGTTTCTGTAACCGCCTGCAGAGAATCTAATTTAGGCTTATGTATTTCAACCAGCTCAGCAAGAGTTTCAGAGGTTTCTTAGGCATTATAAAGCTGGGATCCTATTTTTTTAAGGAAGGGAAACAAGCCTCTCCATCTTTTTGAGGAAATTAGGTTGCAATTGCTACATTGGTTTCCAAGTAATTTCCTTCTCTTGCAGAAGTAGGTGATGCCCTAATAATACCTCTAATGCTCAAAGAAACTGGGAACTGGCAAACCCACTGCTGCCAGCAACAACTGGGCTTGTAAGGGCTTTGAATATGTGCGAGGAGCCTGAAGCAAATGAAATGAGAGGCCAGAACTCTGGATGCTGGAGCTACAAATGCTTTTTTTGCTGCTGCTCCCATGGCTCTGCTTCCCTGTGAAGCAAGAACGCAATGTTCAAAGGAAAAAATCTTCAAAAGATGCAGAGGTAGACAGTGGACCCAAACCTTAAAGGAAAACATCATAGAAAAGGAAAAGCTGGCACAGAGCCTGTTTCCAACAGAAGGGTTTCACAAGCAGTCATCTAGGCTGCCCCTTGCCTCACTTGTTTTCCTGACTTGCTTCTGGCCTTGTAGAGCCTGATTTGCAAAACAGCAGTCTGCAAAGGGCTGTGTGGTGCACCTAACTTGCATGTCTGATCGCTGGAAATGCCAGATTTTCAGCGTATTCACAGTAATCGAGCATTTAACTGAGCCCTGCTGTTGTACATGGACTTTTGAGTGCAGCCCTGGGCAGATGTCAGGGTATTTTCTCATGTCTGTGTATTAATGTCTATGTCTCCAACCATAGCAAGCTGCTCAAGGGGATTAGTATATGACTGATTTTTAAAAAGGACTTGGCGAGTTAAGGTTTAACCTCTGCCTCCCTGTCCATAGGCAGTGAGAGCAGAGGGGTTATTTTTGGAATGGCCCTAGCACACCCTCTTACTGTGATCGAAGTTTTAAAGCAAGGCTGTTTAGTTGGCACAAACATCTAGGAGACTTTACCTTGTCCTGTCACTAACATGGAAATCTCTTTAACTGCTAACCGAGGTATTATACGCACAATCTTTGTAATATGCAGGCACCATGCAAAAATTGGCACAGCTTGAGGAATGTCTACAAGGCATAATACCATACCCTATAGCTCTTATGTGGAGGCAGCTTGGTGTTTCTCTACGGAATTGCCTCATGCCAGAGACATGTACCCTCATTAGTTTTGAGTTGGAAATGTTTCCAAATTAAACTCAAAGCAGACCCGGGGCAAGTCAGAGAAAACGTTTGTCTAAAAAGCCTACAAATACAGCCATGTTTTCACAGCTCTCCTAGCAGAATAGCACAATTATTGGAAAGCAGCAAAGACTTTCCCTGCACAGATAATGGAAGTTACATACAAGACCCTGTGTGTTTCACTGAAGTCAAAATTGCGGCGAGATAGTAAGAAATAATTCCTCATTCCCACTGGGTAACTATGAGTTTGCATTCAAATTCCTTTGCTCCTGTTGAGCAATACCTTTATTTGGAAAATGAAGATACTATTCAGCATCCAGTTAGTAGCAACGGCAGAGCGTGGCCCCATGTGAATGCAAATGAATGTGTGTTGGAAATAGGAAAAAGTTTTCAGTATAATATCCTAAAAACAATTGCTGCAAACAGATACATAGTGAGCAAAAACTGCATGCAGGTGCCGCCTGATCCTGTAAGGTTTGCCTGGGATTCTTGCATGATAATGCACAGTATCTTTCCCTCTTGCCCAAAGCTGGTTACCATATACCTATGGTATATATCGCTTTACTGCCACTATCTTTGAGTATTTTAGCATATTTCATTCAAGGATCTCAAAAAATTCAGCGTACTGCTTAAAAATGCCTTTCATCATCACAGCTAGCACAGCTGGCTCACCGCTCAGGTTCACCCAAGTGTGAGYGTTGGAAATTGTGAGGAGAATAGTGCTAGCCTCCCTGTTTGATTAACGGGCTTAACAGCAAGTGCCTTAATGACTTCCAGGTAATTCTGGACAACAACTTTCCTTACAARGGCATAGGTTTGCACTAGAATTTTTACCAATTTTAAGACTTCAGCATGTAATGGTTAGACCTTCAYGTTGCAATTACACTATCCTTCGAGTCCCTGCTCTAGGTGAATCCAACAACTGCTGTAAACATAAAAGTGTAGAGTTGGRCTATCCTAGAAAACATGAGGGTAATACATTAATGAAATACTTCGGGGAGGGAAAGATGTGGTTTCTGAGAATATTAAGAAAGTATCATTTATATGCCAGCTGGAAAACTGTATAGAATCCTACAGTGAAGTAGCTGAGCCTAATTATAAATTGATGATAACTGCCCATGGAGGATGAGAGAATGCACCTACCCAATGCTCGAAAGAAGGAGCTGGGAGCTAATATTATCATTCATTGTTTATATTATGCCAGAACCTAAGTCAAAGCAGAAAATGTACTCGTGATATTTTGGCACTCCGCAAATACATATGGATGTATTCCTGACGCTCAGAGCCCAGGACCTAAATAGGATTAAGATGCGACAGGGGAGAAGGAGAGGGAAGCAGTAGCAAGGATGTAATAATGTAGTTTGTATTGCCTAATGTAAGATCAAGACTTCCAAATATTTTTTAATGAGAGCCTACTGAATCATTAAACAGTCGTCCTACCTAGTCCAAGAAAATAACCTATAAAAAAAGGATTTAGGAATCAAATGCAGAGTTTCTATCTAGTTTTTAACACCTCCATCTGACTTATCATAGAATCATAGAATCATAGAATCATTAAGGTTGGAAAAGACCTCTAAGATCATCAAGTCCAACC
>JAYKAV010000156.1:447385-471071 GCA_035582835.1 Phoebastria nigripes
ATCCTTACCCATAAGCACTCGACTTTGTCATCACCACAGTCGTTAAGCTCTAGACAGTCGAAACACTCCCTGACATACAGACTTACATCTTTCTGTACCCGAAACAGGGAATCTGGGCAATCACTGCTCATACACGCAGGGCACTTTTGGGCTCTGGTCTCCAGAGATCCTGTCTCTTCCTTAAGGACATGGCACCCACAACAGAACTCTTCAGCATATGGGGGTGCTTATCAGTGTGGGATTCAGAACGTTGACATGGAGTCACAGGACACTTGCAAAAGAGAAAAAAAGTATTGGGAAGTACATATGCAGAAACAAATAGAAAAAAATCCTTTTCTTTTTTTAATGTAGTCTTCCTCCCAATACTTCTTTCTTAATAAACAATCAGTCCTATAAATAAATTCAGCTTTTTCACCTTCAAGTGTAGAGAAAAAAGGCTATCATCGATCTTCTTTTCCAACACTTGAGATACACTCAGTGAGCTCTCTAGAGAAGAGAACTTATTACGTTCTCGTTATGTTTGTTGGTTAATTTATCCCTTAATATAAAATACTTGCCAAGTTGTACATATGGAAAACCTGATTAGGATAGCATAAGCGTCTTCGAATTAAAAGAGACGGCTGAACACCGTTTATACAAAAAGGCTCTTTAGAAAGTTATCGATAGATTAGACTGATAAATAGATTTAGTATTTTTTAAACTCTCAAAATTTGCTCTGCAAGAAAACATGTTTGCCAAATTGCCTCAATGTGGGAAGGAAAGTCATACTGATAAATGAAGACACTATGCTGGACCAGGAACTCCATTTCAGCATTCTTCTGTAAATTGGCCAGCAAAGACAACAGTGTTACTCTATAACATTGTGTTAGACTGCTGTTGCCCTTCTACTGGCAGTTTTATCTAATGCAATGCATTTATGCCTTTTTTTCCCCCACTCCTTTCACTACAAAACCACAAGTGCTAACACAGAAGTTGTGGGTGGCAAGCTTCTGAGGCTGGAATAAACTGCCTTTCTAATGAAAAGGCACAAATATCATAAGAAATTTTCAATTCCCTTATTTTAAGAGGCCTTGTCGGTGTTCGGCAGAACAGCAAATGCAGCTGCTCGGCCTTGTATGCTCTTCTTAGATTGCATGACCTGCATTAAATTGCATTATGCTCAAGTAAGTTGGAGAGAGACTGGCTGATGTGTCCTAACAAAAATGAGATGAGTRGTCCATGAGGCTGTGCTTGCCTTACTAATCTGAGTAAAAATACAAATATTTGTTAAAAGCACTCTCAAACTGCCAAATCAACTGATTTCTTTTAAGAAAACATTTTGGATAGGGACAGAGAGACAAGAATTTATTCCCTGGAAATTAATTACAAAATATAAAAATACTTGACACTGAAAGGAGCTTGGCTGATGGCACAAACTCTAAATGCCTCCCCCCAGTAAGCCGGCACTTGTGATGAATACCTACATGCTCTCTCTGCACTCAAAACCACTGGGGTAGGGGGTAGTTCAGATTCCACATCACCTTTCGGATGTGGGCCGATCACTGAAAACTAGCAAATGTGCACAGTGATTAAGGTTCTGAAATTAATCTCCTGGAGGCCAGGAGATGCCTCCAGACCAACTGTCAGATGGTACAAACTTTCAGTTCCTGAATGCAGTTGAACTCCCTTTGAGCAAACAAGCAAAAGATGCAATCAATAATGCACAGAAAATAATGAATGAAAGATCATCAGGTGTATCAGTGATTCAAAATCACTTGAGCTCTTCTTTAATATTACTGGACTGAACTTCTTGAGGAATGATTTGAGTTCAGTGACCCAGATTTGTATCTCTGTGAATGTTTACTTCATTAAAAAAAAAAAAGGCCATGCAGCAGGAATGATAAGATGAAGCATTGCACAGCTGGGTACAGGGGCTTTCAGCCCCACAGCCCTTTCTGTCCTTTCAGGTCAGCCATCTGCCTATTGTAGTCTATACATAACTTCTACGTGACAGAACGTATCTTTTCATAAAGCCTGCTAATTCCCACTAACCAGAAAGTGGGACACACTTAGTCCTTTCTTCTGGTAGTCCTAAATCTGTGGTTTCCAACCAGGTGCTCCAGGGGCTGCTTCCAAAGTGACCAAGAAAAGCAAATTTGTATCCTGCGTGTGTGACTCTGCATGGGCCACAAGCTCCTAAGGGGTCTGTGCCTCCTGAAAAAATAGGGTTGAATATTCCTACTCTGTGCTATTCCTGTGTGATCCCGGGAAGTTGCCACACTTCAGTCTTTCTACTTCAGTGATGGCAGTTTTGCCTATCTCAGGTAGAGCTTCCCACCCCTCCCCTGCAAAGGATACAAACTCATTTTTATTCTCTCTAAAGATTAGTGAAAGTGAATTTGTGAGCTTAAATTATTCAACGTTTTGAGAAAGCAGGCAGCTATTTGTAGTTTGTCCATTGACTCCAGCATATTAAGTGGCTAATTTCAGGAGCCTTCCACGCTAAGCAATGTTCGCTGTCAAAACATCACACCTGATTTTTTCGTTGGAAGTTTGTAGCACGCTGTGTGGAAGCAGCAGTTGTTTCTACATTTCTTCCAATGTGTTAAATGACAGTAATGGATGCAGAGCCTAAAGCGGTCAACTTTCTAAAGGTAAGGTAGTTTGCAATCTGTCACCAGTGACAAAACCAATTTCAAATAGGAACAGAAACACTGTGTAGAAAAGGACAGGAGAGACCTCTGCAGTTTGTTAATCGAATAATGGCAAACTTGTGGCAGTTGTTATGGCAGGTGTGCTTTTTACTTTTGTGGTAATTACCTGCAAGGCTTGAGGAAGTTAAACAGTATTGACACGAGAGAGCTGCCTCGAGCCCCAGATTATGGCTTATTATCACACTGTAGTAGTGTAATGCCGTAACCAAGCTAGTGCTAAAGCAAGTCAGCTCTGGTCACTGCTTGGTGCCGCAGCTTCTCCATGCTGACGTACCCTTCTTCTGCTCAGGACCCGGCTCTACGCATGTGTAGGAACTGCTGGTGCCTTTACAAGTAGCTCAGACACTGTGTAGCAACTCTTAACATACCCTTGCCATGAAATACAGAGCCCTGAGTTGGTACCTGTGTTCCCTCTCTAGTCCATGGGCACAAGCATCCTAAAATGAAGCCCAGACCAGTTAGCATAGGAATCGGGGAGCCAGCAGAAAAGGACAAGGAAATTTGCATCCAAAAGCCCTTTGCTCGCTAGCATGTAACTGCCTGAATGAGGGCTGCAGAATTTTCTTCTAGGTAAGCTATGCAGCCCACAGCCTCCCCTGGAGGTTGTTTTCATCTAGTTTTAAATTATTTAAATTTAAATTCATAAAAATTCATTTATTTAAATAAATGAAAGGTGTTCACTGCTTGCTTCATGCTGTGGGCAGAATTGCCATGTAAGAGCCTAGTTAGCACAGCTGCGCAGGAGTGGGGATCTGCTCCTGTCTCTTCCTCCGCCTAAAACGGTTTCAAGGATCTCCTGCACAGGCAGACTCATCTTAAACATTTTTCAGTCTCATGGATGTTTTGCCACAGGAAAGAAAGGCCAGTGCAAGAACATGGCTCCAAAACAAGCACAGGTCTACAGCCCCGTGCTGAGGGCCTGGAGGGGCAATCCCTGCTTTGGAGAACAGTGTAAAACCCACAGTCAAGCAGTCACTGGGGGAAAAAACCAGTCATGGGAACTGGGACTTAACTCAATTTTAAAGCACCCAACTCCTTATTTGGATTTAGCCAGGAAATTCAGAGATTTCACTGAAAATTAATCTGTGCACATGTATGAACTTCCATATCAGCAGGCTATGGGCAAAGGAAATTCAGTAAGTAGTGCTCTAGTTGTGTTTTTTGCTGGCATATTAGCTATTGCCCTCAAGGGGAGGAGGGATTAAGGAAATTGGGGCCTGACAGTGAACCATCTGCCTGCAACCCCCTAAGTGACCTGCTGAGGCAGGGATAAAATTCCGTGCTCCTCCGCAAAGTGGAGAAGGGTGAATATAAACAATATACTCTTGGAAGGAGGAGTCAGGAGGGTTTCTCACTCTTCTGGCTCTCCTTAGATGGCAGGGGGCCCATAACCTTCCACCACCACTGGAAAAGGAGAATTTCACCCAGGGCGAGTTGCCGTGAGATTAAAGGGCAGTTTGCTGCAGGAGAGCTGGAGGACGGGAGAAGTGGTGTCACCCAGATGCTGGAGAAGGGAGGGGAGAAAATGAAGAGGTGTCTTTCCCTTCCTCGCTGTCTTTGCAAGCACTTACGTGGCTCTCTGTCATAAAAACAAGTGCTGCTCACTAGAAAAATACATTTTARCGTGACATTGCAGTTACTGGTTGCAGCAGTCAGCAACAGGAGTGAATTCATTTGGTGACTGAATCTGTAAGCTGCCTACTCCTGGCAAGTCCCATTGAAATCAGGGGGAACCAAGGACCCTCGAAACCTTACAGGAGGTTTGAGACAACAGGATTCATCGGAGGCTGGGAGGGGAAGGAAAAATCTCTAGGAAGGATTCATTAGGGCAGTGTAGTTCTACCTCTGCTGTTCTGTCTATTCCTTGGTATTCAAGTGTAAACAAGTTATACCTACTTTGTAAATATGCCTTCTAATACTTCCTGTGTGCTAAGTATTCTCAATATCTCCTATTCCTGAAAAATCAAGCTTAATTTCAGAAAATAAATTAAAGAAACAATTTATTTCAGATTTTTGCAAGATTTCTGATTATTCTGGGGAATAGAATGCATTTATTGGCATGCCTTTGACATTTTTGGAAATCCTGCATCTCAAGATGTACCACCATTACATGGTTTCTGCCTTTTTTTTTAATTTCAGCTTGCAGACTCTAAGCCTGCTATTTTGCATGTAATGCGAGACAAAAAAAAATGTAAATTAAAAATCATTAATAAAACAAATTAATAGAATGAAAGGAGCTAAAGCTAAAGGGTATTTTAAGTCAATGACTGACAATGAGATTTATTGGACCACTTTTTAAACAGATGGCTGCCTTATCACCATGTGTCTAAGCTAAGACCATTTCAACTGCTATCTAAATTTGGAGAGGCAAGGAGTTAAACATGTTACAAAATAGAAGAGCAAGCAGTGACCACTCTAAACACCTGGAGGGAAAAAAATCAAATCTTTTGGATGGATATAGCCTTCTCACAGGCAGACATAAAAACTCTGTAACTAAAAGGATGAAATACTAATTGGTTCTTTGAAATTAGACAAAAATCCAGATTCCCTTTACTATTTTGTACCCACCAGAACATTAATTCACAGCCTGTACAACAGATGACACCAGTCATCTGTTTATATTATGCTCAAATATTGTTATGTCCAATCGATTAGTACATACTTTATTGATTTATAAAAGCCCTTTTGCAAGATCCCATAACTACTGATTTTTACATGGATCGTGCCATGCACATGCAGAAGACGTGTTCTTGCCTTTTACTTCATGACCAGAGCCCACCAACAATATTTAACAGGACTTACTACCTTCCCCTGCCTCTGCAAAGCCCTAAGTCTGCATGGGACACATCCTGCACGGGTACTAAGCTCTATTAAACCCTTAGCTACTTGAAATAATATTTAGTCTAGCTTCCAGATGATATACTGATACCTCACTCAGTTACGTGGCTTCATCTGCAACTGCTGCTTCCACTTAGATGACAGTTTGATGCTTCGTTTTTCTCAGCTCTATTTTTAGCCAATGTTGCCCTGATATTTTGAGCTTAATATTGTTATTCTAATAGAAAATGTTTGGTAGTAGTCTTGTCATCTTTCTTAATTTTTTTCCTTCCAGCCATTGCTGTCACTCTGGAAGTCAGTGTAAATTCCCAGTCGATGTTCCGAGTCCCCTGACCCTCCTGTGATTTCTGCACAGCTTATTATCCAATTTTCTCTTTCATTTTAAGGTAGTACTTGGGGCATCATTTTTACAGATTCCCTTCTCTTAGTCCCAAAGCCCTTTATTTCTTTTCAGCTCAGCTTTCAGCTGCTGCTAGAGTCTTATTGGACTTTGTCATCCCATGGGAGAAGAACCAGAGTCTGAGTTTACACTGTGGATGACTCCTGTGAGCCTGCAAGGTAGACCTGACTGAGGAGCAGGAGGTGGCTGGGTGTAATGAGAGGGATGGTGGCAGAGGCAGAGATGAGGAATAAAACAGTGGGAACAAGAGATGCCAGAGTCTGTGACTGTACTATTTTTAATCAGCACAAAGCCCAAAAGAAATTTAGTGGATAAACACTGTCAAACACATTAAGGAATTCTTTTTTCAGATGGAAACAAAACTAAATAGCAGAAAATCCTTGCTTGGCAGGATGCTGACATTCATTTTAGATATTGATTGGAATCCTCTCTAACTGGTTTCAAACCAGTTATTAGGGGCAATTAGACAATTTTCCCAGTGGCCCCAGAGTCTAGTAGGAAGCAGCAGGAACTCCATCTCCTTGATCTTTAAAGGTCACTGGGGACAGTGCAGCATCAATGGGGAAATGATCCATGCTGTTCCATTGCAGCACGGATCCCAGCATCCTACTGAGAGCTGGAGGTGCTGCTTTCACCTGCCTCCCTACTACGCTTGGAGGGTGAGGGCTCACTGAGAGCACTCTGGGACTGCTGCAGGTGTAAGCAGTCATCTGGTGAAAATCTCCAAAAGACTTTTTTCCAGCCCCAATGCAAGAGGGGTCATACAGAGGATATCAGGGGTTCTTTTATTAAAGATTCTTTAATGGATCCCCATTGTTTTCTGTCCAAAAAAAAGAGAAAGAAATTAAGGATCTGGCATTAAGATTTTTTGTCACACTTTATGTCTACAGAAACAGTATCAGCATTACTACGGGTCCTTTCACAGATTGCTTTTCTGTCCTTTCTGTCCTTTCACAGATTGCTTACCTGAAACGTAGCCTGTTTGGCTGAGGAGTGGCTCAATGCAAGTTAGAAAACTCCGACCTCTGGTTAAGATGAGAATATGAACATAGGT
This sequence comes from Phoebastria nigripes, assembly GCA_035582835.1. NCBI lineage: Eukaryota > Metazoa > Chordata > Aves > Procellariiformes > Diomedeidae > Phoebastria > Phoebastria nigripes. The sequence goes on from JAYKAV010000156.1 coordinate 454,371, forward strand.
ATCATTGCAGTATCTTTGAGAAGAGAATCTCATCCAAGTATCAGCTATAATAAAGAAAAAAAGTCCTGTCTTGCTCAGAAGCTTTCATATGCTGAAGCAAAGGCAAGGTACATACATACAGTAACACCAGCTTAAGGGAATCCTGAGAAATCTTATCTACCTCATACATATATACTTTATGAGGAAAATATTAAACCTGCACTTGAAAAGTTCTTAGAGAGCTAGGATTTTAAATGGAGACTGCTTGCAAAGCAAAGGAACAATTAAATGAATTAAAGGATGCACAATATTTTGCAATTTTTTTTTTTTAATCTCAGAAAACTCATGGGTTTTTTGGATTTTAATCTCAGAAAACTCATGGGTTTTTTAGCTTTTAAGGCTAGAGGAGACTAACAGGGACATCTTCTCTAACCAGTGTGAACCATGGCTACCTTATGTTATGCAGCGATTTTTTTCTTACAGAAAATTGGTATTCCTTAGTATGCAACTGAACACTTGGAAGATCTGTAATGTGACTGAAAGCACAGGATCTTTTACATAATATTAATTCTCTACTTAAAAATCTCAAGTGATGGCAAACCAGACATATTCTGAAAATGTGATTCAGAAGTTAACCCTTCTTTTTAAAAGATGTCATTTTCAAAATGTTTGTTTCCTTAGGGGAATGTACCTCAAAAATTAAGTTTCTTCTTCTTGAATGCGTAACTATTTTGACTGTGATCTAGTCACCTTTTAAACTAAATATTTTAAATATGAAAACCTGACTAATGCAGATAAGCTGCATGCATACATTGGAATCCTATCTTATATGTGCCTTTTTTTTCCTGGTAGTTATTATCATATAATCACAATCTTGCTGTTTAGGAAACTGAGACACAGGGAAGTAACAATATTTGTCAAAGGATATATGGTAAGTCACTGTCTGTAAAAATACTGGAGGCCAGCATTGTCACACATTCATGATCCTTCTTCACAAATGCTAAGCTCCATCCTTGCTTATTTGCTCTTTATTTCATCTAGATTCAAACAAAAATATCAGGCAGTTTATTAAAATAGATCAAATATTTGTGAAGATTCACAGCAATATTTCTGTAAATGGTGTGAAGACAGATATGCATCAGAAAGTTACAAACCAACCACAATACAATTGGAAGTTTAAAGCTAAAACCACCTAAAGGTTAAAGCAGCTCTCAGCTCTGCAAAGCTGTGGCAAGCAGTTTACAAAGACTCTAATGAGCAATCAGCAATTCCTGCATTATTCATTTCTATATTGTTCTGATATTTCCAGAGAGCATAGAAATAAAAAGTAAAAGTCTCCTAACACTCAATGAAGCTGTGGCTGGAGGTGACGCCAAAAGTCTGCCTGTAACTATTCTGAGGGATTTCACCACATCCTCGTGTGATGTGATGTGATACAAAAATGCATCGCACGACCCACTCAGAGTCTGAAATTTTGAAGCATTTGTTTATACTAAAGAATCACATTTGCAGCTTACCAGTGTTCAGGTGCTTAGCAGTAATACTAGAGAGCTGCCACTGGCACTTCCCGGGCTCCTCGTGGTGCTAAAGGGAAGAGCAGGGGTTTCTGGAATGCCTCTTATCTGAGTAATGATACCAGCCAGGACACCCGCGAAAGAAACACTGCAGGAGCAGTTAAGAGTCTGACTGCGCGTGGGCACACTGGAGCAGTAAGTGCAGATAAAGAGCAATATGTTTTTCCTTCCTGTGATGCGATGAGGCTCCTTGTACTCCTTGTACTTTCTCTGCAATATAGTCAGATACACAATTTGTAAAAACAACCACCAGCCTGCAGAGTTTAAAATAATAATTAGCAATGACTAATAACTGGCTTAGGTTTCACACCTAGCAGCAGCCCCTTTAGTTTGAATTCACACCTAAGTCCTTGTGGTGTTCTGGTTTCCTGGTTTATGCTGGTACTGAAAGGTATGAGCTGCCAGAGGAAGGGACACATTTCGTTGGGGTCTTTTCAGTCCTAGTTTTGTGCAGAGCTACAAACTCTTTCCTTTGCAAAGGCAGCCTGAGGGGCTATGTGCCATTTTAAGTGCTATCTAATGCTTTCTTCTGTGATGAGTTGGTACAAAGGCTGTTATAATTTATGTCAAGAGCCAGGTTAAATTAATCACCATGAACCATAGCTCTTTTTTTTGGGACGTCATTACAATGTCATTACTTTGCATTGTAATAGTGCCTGCTGGTCTCAGCCTGGTTAAGCCATGCATGCTAAATGCTCGAAATAAAATTTTAAAAAAGCAAAAAGATAGTTCTTGACCCAAAATGCTTATCAGCCAAAAAAATTTTGAGATATGAATGAAAAACCTGGGATGTGGTTAGAAAGGTAGGAGTGGGATAGTCAAGCTTTAGCCATATTCCTCAGTGTGGTCTATGGACTTCTATTACCATTTTTTTCACCCATATTCAGTCTCAGGAGGGTCTTCCCAGACAAAAATACAGACACGATAATAGTTCATGGGCATGAAGAACAGACATCACAACCTATCTGCAGAACTTGTCCAGCTTCTTGACTACTCCCGTTTAACATGCATCTACTCAACAGCAGATTATAATTGAGATTCCTTGAATCAGGGAAGCACATATATAATGTGTGTTTTGTGGGGCACTTTTGCTACACTTTAGTGGTTTCTGTACTTGGGTCCATGATTATAATAACCTGTGACCATATGTGCCAAATGGTAACCAATTGTCCTCCTGTCCCCAAAGCTGTTGTGAGAACAGAGCAGCTGAGGCTACATCACTAGTTTTAGATGTTTTCAATGTAGCTACCAAAGCTAGTTCTCCATTCCAGAAGGCAAATCATCTGATCCATGTAGGTATCTACCTTCAGATTAAATGAATTCCATAATAGTAGGCTAGAATTCCGTTCTAAATTAATATAACTAAATTTAGGAGTCCAGATGTAGGTGAACAGGTGACCTAGGTGCCCAAGTTTCCATTACAGTTATTGCAGCCTAAAAGAGATACTTAGCTACCAGCCAAAAGTGCTAGATTTAGCTGCTTCGACTTAGATATGTCTCAATGCCATCTGAGATGTCCCATGGTATCGGAAATGCTCATATGCAGTTGACAGAACTGACACAAGACCTCTGAGAGATCAGCATCCTTCAGGAGCAGCAGCTGGAGACCACAATGTTTTCAAGCATCTCAGATGACACTAGATGTCTATGGGCAAGGAACTGAATAGTTTTAGGTGTTTACTTTAGGGTGAGCTGAATGACTCTAGGATCCATAGACTACATTTATTGATTATAATGGAAGCTTAGATATTAGGCTTATATGTAATCTACACACAGGCAGCTTCTCAGTCTCAGGATGGTAAACCAGATGGAGAGAACTGTGTTCCAAGGAACGTTTGTGGAAGAAAAATGCTTTTATTTCTATCTAAATTTATGCAAAGACGACGAATGTATTTTTAGTTGTAAATAACCTAAATTCCCCCGCTCTTCCTATGGAGAGAGTGAATTTATCAGGGATGTAAAATAGCAAATGTGAGTTCAACTAAGGCGTTACATGGTAATTTCTAGAATAGTTACCTTATCTGTATCTTCATGAGCAAGAGTCTGGGAAAAGCTGTGAAATCAAATTCAAGAAGCAACTAAAATTTTCACTGGTGGAAGAAGTCAAATTAAGTCTGACTTAGTAGCAGGAAACTTCCAATACAAAAAACCCCCAAACATCGGGGAGAAGAGCACATTCAGTGCTCATGGAGAAAAGGAATTAATTTTACATGAAGTAGGTTCTTCATGCAACCACTGTTGCCTGTAGTATTTCTACAGCAGCTGATTCTAATGACTACTACATGGAAGCAGTAATTCATTCCAGGTTTACAAATTACCTGTTCCATGTGACAGTTGTTATCTAACCAAGTTTGATGTACCTGGCAGAGATCGATGCGGGCACAATTTGACCATAGACACTTCAGTCGTCCTATTGTAACTAAGGCCCAGAAAGTATTATGACTTAACAAAAACTCCTGGGGAAAATGAAGTATTTTTCATGTTGCCTCTGTGAAATACAGCTTTTCTCCAGGGACCTTTGATTCTCTTTTGCTTTTGTATACGTATTAAGTAAAATGCAAATAATCCAAGATCATTTAATACAGCACCAAGTCATAAGCAAAGCTGTGAAACTGCTGCTGTTCAATGGCAGTGGATGGTAGATGTTGCCAAGAACTATGTTCAGCATCCGCTCTGGACTTGAATTTGAGCATGGAGACTAGTAACCTTGGAAGAAAGTGACTGTACTTCTGTTCACAGTTCAGTTTCTTGTGTCAGACTTAGGTCAACCTCTCTGTAAAATGGGAGAAGGAGAGAGATACTGTACCAAACATCCCACTCACTAGTAGAGATCTAACCGGAATTCAGAAGCAGCAATGGCACTGAGAGATGACAATAGCAGAGAGACTTTTCAGAGACTTACTTCGGTGTTTCGCACATCGGTTACCATTTAGCCAGCCGAGAGCAGCCACTGACAGTTCTCTCACAGCATGCCAGACAAATGTAATACAGAAACTGAAAACAGTAAGCGTCTTAAATGAAAGTCAACGACCATTAACTCGTTAAGTCTGCMCAGAATTGTCAGAATAAATTGTGTGTGGAGGAGTATCAAAGACATAATTAAGGTATTTGTAAAAAGGGCAGGAGGAATTACTGGTCACCAGGACACAAGCCTTTTTCCTCCTTTTACCAAAGTCCTTCTAAACAAGGGGACAGCTTTAGATAAAGCAAAGTGAGTGTGTATAAGGGGTCAAGATCTAGGCTAAGAGGAAATATTATGGTAAGAAATGTGTGTTGGACTTAAACTAGTGTAGCTTTTTTCATACCAATTAGCACCACTCATTCTCCTGATGTGACTCACTCAAGAGCATTTGCCAACTCCAACTCTGTCCATTCCATGACTTATGGCAACACTATTTTTGTTGTAATGCTTCCAAAAATGCTCTTTTGTTAGAACAACATACTTGCTCATAAAATAGCTCAGCCTATACACTGTATGCAGTCAGGGAACTGTGTCCCCTACTAGTGACAAAAAGATAACTTCTGTTTTAAAACAGACACTGATGTTGGCTTTGCTTTAGATAGAGGACAAGAATGCCTAGGGAAAATTGTGGCCATTATACAAACAAATACAGTATGCTCCAGCAAAATGTTGATTAGAAGCATCATTGTGCTAAATGAAGATGCTCAATTTTTACTCTAGAAACTGTACCCARCTCTCTCTGTGAACCTATGGAGACTTTAAACCTACTTTGTTGCTTGCTGTTCATATTTGAAGTAACAAGGTCAACCCTAATCTGACTCCTCATGTTCCTTGTATTTTCAGTGACCAGTTATACATTGCTGATAAATTTTTCCTAAGCACTTTTTCCTCTTTACTCACAAAAGACAATCAATCCATGTTATTTATACAATTTCTCTTAAAATATTCTCTTAATTCTACACTGATAAATTGCTATTTCAAATTTCTGTTAGAACCAGGAACAGCAGTCATTCCGTATTGCTGATATTAACATTCTTGATTTCATTTTGTAGGGATTTGAGTGACTCAGCATCACGTTCCTCATGATTAGGAAACATTTTGCAATTTCACTTTACGATATATCAATAAAATTTTATCTTTCCCTTAATATGCCCTTCTGAGATGAGCTTGCCATAAAACACATTCATGTGCTGCTGATTTAGCCATAGTTCTCTTGCTGATTTTTTCCATTGCTCAAGACCCTTATCATTAATGTAAACCCCATTAACTCTTACTCCCACCTCAGCTAAGAATCTGACTGGAATCAATTTCTCATTTAGGAAGAAAATAACTGCTTGGGAAGAAAATTACTTAAGAGGGRAAAAAAAAAATCAACAGCAACAGCMGTTGCAATTACTGCGTGAAATTAAGAAGTTTACAAATGCAAGAAGTACAGACTATAGCTTATTTAAGGTGATCAGATGTTCTAGTTCAAAAATATTGGGGTTGTTCCTCCTACATTTTTGTACCAGTTTAATCAAAGCCAGTGCAGACATATGACTACACCTCCCCCCTTCTTCTGTCTATATCCTCAGCACCTGCTGAAGCACTTCTATCCCATTTCCTCTTGACAGAGTCAGATATTGCTTCTGTCTCTGTTTCATTGTGCAGTTAAGTGGCTGATCTGTCTTCCTCAGTACATTTTCAGCATCCTGTTGTTCTAACTTACCCCCAGAGCACCTGGGCCCAAGAGAAAATAAGAAAGGGGAAGCAAAGAGAGGTGCTAGTGGGTGATGGGTAATGCCAGGAGAAAGCAAGTTCAATGCAAATTAAAAGAAACTGATGCAAATATATTGCAGGGTGAATTAGGCTGGATATGGAAGCTTAGCAGAACATGGGTAAAGATTTGAACTTTAGCCCCTGCTCCCAGGGACTGCTATATCATTCTCAATCACTGTATAATGACAAACAACAACTCTTATTGACAGCAATCTATTTCAGGTAGAAATGGCTGTGCAAAGGCAAAGCTATGGCTTTGAATCTTCCCAGGCAGGGAAGGGCACTGAGCTGAGACTCCCATACTTTGAACAAGTGCTCTAACACTGACCYAAAGAATAAAAAAGAATGCTACTGCTACTGTTTTGAAAGCAGTTATACGTATTATGGAAAGCCAAACCTGAACTCTGGAACTACTTTAGATTTCAGAGGAGAAAGAGAGGCAGGAATACCTAGTTCGCATCATCCTAGCAGGACCTATGCTCTGAGCTGCTTTGCCCTATCAAGACTGAGGTGCTTTCTGGACATGCTGAAGACCTTCTGTTACTTTGGGAACTTTGAACTTCAATATTAAAGGAAATACGGTAAATTTAATGGACAGTTGAGCTGAAATTTTGAGGATTTAATTTGGATTTATGTGTCTGCAATCCCCTAAGTCATTTCTTTTGCATCTCCGTTCATGACCATACAAGAAATCTACTTTAAATTCTTTGGATTTTTGATGCAACCAAAATTGCAATTGTTTCTATGCTTTTTTAGGCTTTGGATTGGCAGCTTTCCATGCAGGCAGATATCCATGGGCTTTACTGGTGTTTCTGAGCCAGTTTTCAGAACAGGCACCATATATCTTATATAGTGATGATGAATAATAGAGATGTACAGATCTGTTTTCACTTTGAAGAAGGTCTAAGGTTAAAAATAGCAAAATTTGCTTTACGTAACAGACAAAGAATTAAATTCAGGCTCTTTTCTGTATGCTAACAGCAATAACACATAGAAGATTCACTCATTGGCTCATATATCAAGACACATTGTCTCAATTGTTCGTGCCTTTCACAAGGTGGCCTTAAAATAGAACTCCGATTCTGATGTATTCAGAAAAAATAAGAAAAAAAGATGAAAAATCCTATTTGTAAATAATACTAAAAGTATTCGGAAAGCCAAGCAGAAAATCCAGCATTTAATTTTAAAATAAAGCTTTACACTTCAATTTTATTTAGCATTCCCATTCATGTAATATTTGCCCAGTGATAACATTTATGAGTTAAACTGTATTCCAATATTACTGAAAGAATGTATTTTTTTTGTCTTGGCAGAAGAAACACTCAAAGGTCAGCAACTGTAATTCAAGGTCAAAATTTCTCCTGACTCTTYTTCTCTTCATATAGGAGCTGGTTTAAAACACTGCTCTGTTTGAGAGCTTTTAGATTGGATATATCTTCACTTACAACAGGGATATCTTCACTTTGATYCTCAGTTATCAGATCTTCACTGTCTGACAGCGTACACAGGAGTGTATCATTTTCATAGGTAGGAAAATAATACCTGAAAGCAACAAGGCATAATTACTAGGTAGTCACATATTTTGTTTGAAAGAGGCAGAGCATATTTATGAGATTAGATTTTAAAAAAGGAAAAATGAGAAAGTCTGGTTGTCTGGAATGAGAGTAAACAGCACACCCAAGAAATCAACTGGCATGTACATCTTAGAATTCTGAGTCATACAGAAGAGTTGGCAACAGACTAGTCCTTCCCCTTATTTCTTCACCTGTATGTTGTCACAACTGGGGCCACAGATCCAGATTTGTCCCACAACAAATGCTGAACTGAGATGTTTGAGTTAGAATGCTCCCTGTGCTTTACCACCTATGGCATCATCCCCCAGACCTATTCAGCCTACTTACAATCTGAATCAGTGTTATGTTATGTTCTCTCTCTATTTGCTATGGAGAAAACTAAGGGTAAACAACCAACTTGTTTTGATGCCTAAAGTTAGGTAGACATTATGCATATATCTATACTAGACATGCAAAAGAAGGGGTTTGGTTTGGTTCTAGAACTATATGCCCAGAGCGTATCTTTACTAGCAATGAAATATGTGCCAGATGCCCATCGCAGGCATGATCTGCATCTGTGTAGAGAGCTAACAGCTGGAAGAATCTCGTGCCTACCAGTGGGGCATTCGAGATGTCACTCTGGTGCACAGATTCAACCTTGGTTCCACCAGGAGGGAAAGTGCTCTGAGTGCACCATGTATGCCTTTCACCGTTCACTGCACAACTGCAAATACAGGCAAAAGACAATTTTGCAACAATAAACTTCTCTAGCATACTGACTTGACAGCGCAGACACAATTTACGGGGATAGTGCATCCTGGATGCAACTAGAAGAACAGTATCACATGTTCATTTTAGCTTCATACAGTACAAGGATTTATAATTCTGAGTAGTTTTGAGACCACTTATTATTTTATCTGGGCCAGTAGAGCTGGGGAGCTCAGGGCATTGTTGCACTGGCAAAACCCAGAAGTTTCAACTTACTGTTTTTCAGACATTATCAAGTAACAGTATAAATGCTGGAAGAAACATGTGTGCCCTTACTGTGGTTGATCCCATGTAGACCTGGCTGGCAGGAATGTAATGTGTTTGGTCTCTTCCATATGACTTATCAATCCTCCTTTAGACTGAAATTTCTCCTGGCAGTTGTAACAACGACAATGATGGATTTCTCTTCTGATGAAGTTCACTAGCTTTACTTGCTGATAAAAGTTCAGACCTGGGAGAGATGGTAGTGAACAAGCACTTGAGGAACATGAGATGTAATTTACAAATGCTTTCTTGGATTAAGCATAAAGATTGGTAAGGGTTTACTGAAGACCAGCACTGCCTGAATGCTGTAACTTAGCAAATTAACTGAACAAATGCTTTTTCCCAGCTGCAGGGGAACTAGCCCTTCTTTTAATGTAAAAATTGCAAACACCTTGCTTCCTCTCAGTCTACCACAGAAGGCAAATGTTGGCCAAACACAGCTTAGAGCACAGCCTTCTAACTTGCAAGCAAGTCTTAACAGGAATAACAACATTAATATTAATATTAATATCAATATTAATATAAATATTAATATTTACTATTATTATTATTATTCCAGGGCTCCAGCAGCCAGACCTTGGACTCACAGAGTGGGCATTTGTAGAAGCTACTCTGCAAAAGAATCCAATGGCTTTAAAGAAAATATCACACATCCTTGGCACTAACAACAGTTCCAGAAAAATAAAGTGTTCTTGGTGTTCTTTTGTAAGCTGGCAGAAACAGTTTCCATAATGGAAAAGTTAAATGTCCGAACAAAAATCAAATTGATACAGTTGTTTTCCACTATTTTTATGATGTGGTTTTCTCCACAGTAGTGGCAAATGCTGACAATTACAGCATCTCTTACTCACCATGCTCTGACTTTATTTTAGGAAAGTCAAATCCATGTGATTTCTGGAGAGAAAAAAAAAAAAGGAAAGAATAAAATATCTTATTTCCACTACTTCTACTATTCCAAGTTAAAAACAGCTCAGCTTTTCATAGACTGACACAGACATATGCATATAGACATGCAAACACTAATACACGAAACAAACGCCCAAAAGTTTTGTTTCGTCAGAAACTTTCATATTCTGTTAAACTGCAACGCTCCTGTTAAATAGTTTATTAAAACTGAAACACAGATGCTAACCATCAAATGTATTAAATCATCAAGTCACTATAATATTAAAGATGCTACCTCTTTATTGTCTGTACCAGTCTGTACACTCACAGGTAATAGCTAGTCATACTCTCAATGTAAAACTTGACTCCTCTGCATATTTTAGAGAACACATGCTGGAGATGCATGCAGTACTTTAGTTCTGCGCTAAAGAGGGCATTCTAATGCAGCAGCTGATTTGATCTTAACAAAGATGCTACAATCTTCCTTTTTAATTCCAAAGTGACGAAAGAACTGATATTTACAAGTCTTACCTGCATGTGAAGATACAGTTTTTCTGTGGTGTCTGCTTGTTGTTCACAGAACAGGCAAACYGCACACACAGGATGCTCTTCCCAGTCAGACCAGTCTCTTATGATTAAAAGTCAAAAAGATTCATTTAATTGTGGAAAAGAGAAGAGACATTTTGTGAAAGGGCACTTTAGATTCTGCACTCACAGCACTAGAACTAAATCCAGAGAAACTGAATACTTTAAGGGGGTGGAAGAGAAAGTGTGGATTTATAGYGGGATACATGATTAGAATCTGGTTAACAGTCTAAAAAAATTACAAATTAAAGAATAACTAAGCAGTTACTGTTGGGTAACTCCTGTGCAGACAGGCAGTAAATCCCACTTGAATTTGCCTACACTTACAAACAGGATCTTAACTTCAGTTTTTATCCAGTTTGGCAAGTCATCAAATATTGCATTCAGTGTTTATTTTTATAAGGTCTTTTAAAATTCTTTTATACCTTTCTAATCTTTCAATACACCAGCCAAAGACATAATCATCAGGCAGAGTTCACTCTGTTATTTACTTATCAAATATTATTATTCCTGAAAAAGACACTAATTTATGCTACATTTAGACATGCACACAGAGAATACTTTACCAACACATCTATTTAGAACTCCAATACTGCTGAGAGATAGAAATATTATTGCAACCTGGTATAATCAAGTAAAATTAAGCTCAAATCACAGACAGAACTAGGAAGGTCAGGGACCCTGATACCCACAAATTACTTCCTGCTTATTCAATTCTCTACGGCCAAGGAAGCCACCTCTGCAGTGATCTGAGGGCCTGGACCACCGACGAATGCAGAGGAGAGGTGGATGTTGCCCTCAATCAGCACTGTTGAGAAGTTTCCTTTGAAATCCTGTTATCAGATTTTTTCATACCATTTCTTTCTCATGCTGACATTTTTGATGGTTACTCTTGATTTTTAAATTTGAGCAAAACCTGTTCAACCATTTTTTAGTACAAAAGTAAAAAAAAMCCCTGTTCTGCCTACATCATTACAAATCCAAAAGGCTGTTGTTTGAGCTACATGCAAACGAAAAATAGGCTTGTGGTTGAAATATGAAATTTACAGTCCTTGTTGTGGAGAAGTGTCTTTGATGAGAACAATTTGGAGTTGATTTGATTGGCTTAAATGAATTTTAACTGTGTACTAACTATGCACAGCATGTTCCCTGTAACTACTTTCAACAATAATGGTTGAAGCAAGTCTTTATAATGGGCACATAAGTAACTCTTACTCTTCTAGGTTATTTAGTAATTCCCGGTCATCCTCTGACTGCACTTCCTCCCAGGACTTCCCGAATTCCTGGGGAGAAAAAAGAAAAGAAAAAACATTTCCTGATTCACATCACATTTTATATATCAACTGAATGAACATCTGGGAAGTCACAATCAACATTTTATTTTGGWTGACTTTGGTATTTCTGTGAGTTAAAGGTAGTCATACAACACTGCTTTAGTAACAATTTTTAAAATAACAATTTGTTTTGTCTTTTAATGGGGCATTCCCCACCCTACGTCTGGGAAGATGATTTGGCACAGAGCTCTCAAGAAGAGGATCCAAGCTGTGTGTAAAACTAGAGTGTTGCAACACTACCAAGATGTTCCCGAGGTGGATATGTTATCACTGTCTCGAGTTTGCCATCACACTTGCTCAATCCAATCTGCCTACCTTGCTCTTCATGCAGCATATGCTGCTTAAACAATGCAGCTATCACACCTGAGACTTTAGTTGGCATAGCTACACCAGTCAGCGCTTGTACCTTGTACAAGGTTATGTCAGTAAAAACACATGGTGTAAACCTAGCTAGAGAGTACTCCAGAAAGGCAGTATGAGCCAGGGCATAGATCTCTGAGCTAGACTCCAGTTTCTCTTCCATTCTCTTCTTGGAGGTGAATGTAAGCACATCTATTCATGGTGTTCTATTCTTCCTTTTACATTTTGTGTTGTTTATTTATATCTTAAAGACCTTCAGCACAAAGTATATCACAACACATTTGTGCAGCATTCAGCACAATGGCAAGCACTCTCGGCATGACTGTGATATAAATAACAGGCAATAAAAAGCTGAAGCACTCTATTGAAATACCAGCAGTGATCTTTAGCTAGTGTTTTTCTTTCCTCTGATTCTTCCTGCCTTTAAAAATAAACCAGAGCAAACTAACCAGCAATCAAAATAGTATTTTTGAACTCATACTTTTGACGGCTGTGAGGGATTCACAAAGATCATAGTTGACGATCTTGTCTCCATTAAAAAAAAGGCAGCTAATAAAAAGATCATTCTTTCATTTATTTTATTCAAATATTCCTTCTGATAAATATTTTTAACAACATCCTTAGTAACAAGTGTTATTATTGCCTTTATGGTTGTTTGGAAAAAGAAGGAAAAGATATCCATCATTTAACAATTTAATGAGAATTTTCAAAGCTGTTAGTGTCTATCAGGTAAATGATAAACAAATGTCTCTAGACAGCTCTAAACATAATGTCATCATATATTACACAATGAAAATTCAGTAATTAATTCAGTGATGCTACACGGTAGTGTGTAAACTCTCTGAGTTACAGGGGAGACTCATTAATGTCACCATTACTGTGAGATAACATGAAGCCATTAACACCTCTCACCACATGTTCTCCCAGCTGCACACTAGTTTCCTATGGCTGCTAATGTTAACACCTTAATGAGAGGATAGCGGCTCACAACCGCTGCAAAATGAAGATGAATGCTCACAATTTTTCCCCTTACCAGCTTGAAGTATATGTGCACAAAAGAGTATGTTCAAAACAGCAGCCAATATTAAGCTTCACCTTTTAATTAAAGGTGAAAGGGGAAAACCATGCACAAGCTTTGTTATTGTTGCTGTTTCTTTATGGTGTTTCTGCGAAGAAGGCAGAGAAGGATCTTGTAAGAGGTCTCGGTTTCCCTCACCTATTTATATTCAGAGGAGAAAAAAAAGGAGAAAGAAAAAAGCTAATCAGGTCTTGTATCACTGGAAAATTGCACGGCGAATGGATAACTAGGGACACTGTGATGAAARTGCCGAGAGACTGAAGCTGAGCAATTGGGTGGGAGAGTTCTTCAAAACATTCTTTAAGCTCTTTCAGTTTTTTCAATTTTTTTCTTTTTAAAAACACTTTTTYAATTCTACAGCTTGATGGGCATCTGGGACCAAGGGTGCCTTTGTTAAGTATTCAACTTCCATTGCTCTTTCATCCAAGATGCAAGACCTCCCAGCAATCATCTCTAGAGACTCCCAAGAAATTCTTAACAAAACCAGAGGAAAAACTAGACTTGACATCGTTAATAGTTCAAACAGTAGAAAACGCATAATTAAAAAAACTGCACGCCTTGCTATATATCCAAGGAAAACCAACTTTTTTTTAAAAAATACTTCCTGTGTACCTCACAGAGAGGAGGATCCTATAGAAAAGTGAGGAGAACAGGCAAATGTGTGTGGTTTGATTTCCTCATCCAAAATGAAGTCTAAATGCACAGAGATGAATTGACTCATAGACAATTTATCTTCTCAACTTGAGCACAGTTTTAAGGGTTCCACAGGGAGAAGGTCTGCCTGCTTCACTGAGGCAACACACCCCAACTTGAGAAGAAGTGCTGAGATGGGAGAAACTAGAAACAGCAGCTGGTATCTCAAGCAGTYTTCCCAAAAGAGCAGTTACTGAACTACATGCAAATGTAGTTCCAAGCCTGTGGAGCTCAGAAACTCCAAACAGATGCTGCTTTCCCCTGCAAATTTCCTCTCACCCTTCTTCTCACCTGCCTTACTGAGATTATCTGAATTGTTTTATATTGCTGCAGAACTTAGAGATGCTTTATCTCATAGAAGAGATGTCTTACCCCAACATTAGTTAATAGACATTGGATGAATTTTAATAKGAAGTGTTCCCCCACTTGGGGGATTTTATTAAGTCTTGAACTATCACCAACTGATGAAGGGTTTTCCTTTACTATTTTACAAAATGTAGCCTGCTTAAATCAAAACAGGCTAAATAGAAATAGTAACCCCCATAACAAAACATCCCCYGGCCCCCAACAGATAATAACGATGATTTAGGGCTTGGCAATAAGGAGAAAACATCTTTTTAYCTTTGAGGAAAAGTAAAGGCTTTATGAAACAAATTTTCTAGTAAGTAACAGGTACCATTTTCAGCTGTCTAGCTTATATTCATTATAGTGATGTTACATTACTACAGATACATGCCATTAGTCAATTTGAAAATAAACATCTGTGCTTACTACAAAGCATACTCTGTACTTAAAGTGCTGCTGGTAACAATCAGGTGAACACAGAAAGGCTCTGTCAGTCTGGATCTGCCTCTGTTCCTTGGGTGGGGAATAAGAGAGTTTTAATACTGTCTTCTGCTCTTTTATGGCCTCCAGCGGGCACCACAGACTAAAAAGTTCTTCCCTCCCCATTTTTACTTGACTCTTTGTGCAAGGTGAGTCATGGGGCCACAGGCTAACACAGGCACAGAAACAARAAAATTAGGTTGGAAGTTCTTTTGGAGAAAAGAAAAATAAGGTAACCTACATATATATCTTGGATCCATTGTTGCGCAGTTCTTCACCCTCTACTATCAGTTGGTCTTTTTCAATTTATACTTCAAGCCTTTCCAAATAGGATTGGTACCATCTTCCATACTGTTGTGGTTTAACCCGGCAGGCAGCCAAACACCACACAGGCGCTTGCTCACTCCCCACCACACAGTGGGATGGGCGAGAGAATTGGGGAAAAAAAAGTAAAATTCGTGGATTGAGATAAAGACAGTTTAATAAAACAGAAAAGGAAGGGAAAATAATGATGATAATAATAACGATAGAATATACAAAATGAGTGATGCACAATGCAATTGCTCACCACCCGCTGAGCGATACCCAAGCAGCGATCACTACTTCCTGGACCACGCCTCCTATTTATATATTGAGCATGATGTCAACTGGCCATTGGCCAGTTGGGCTAGCTGTCCTGGTTATGCTCCCTCCCAGCTTCTTGTGCACCTGGCAGAGCATGGGAAGCTGAAAAGTCCTTGACTAGTAGACTACTTAACAACAACTAAAAACATCAGTGTGTTATCAACATTCTTTTCATACTAAATCCAAAACACAGCACTAGGAAGAAAATTAACTCTACCCCAGCCGAAACCAGGACAGTATCCACCCCTTATTCTATACCATCTACGTCATGCCTAGGTCTCACATTTTCCAATATATTCCAATTAATCACCACCACTTTTCCTGCCTTTGATATATACACACACAGAGATATCATTCCCTTAGTCTATGGGCCATCCCTCTRAAATGTCCATTGAGTTCATTTAGTCCATGACTTTGGGCTCCATCTGTCATAACAGTCTTTCAGGGCAGGAGAGATGGTGTGTGGTGTTGGATTGTTGCATCCTGAAGCCTGTTCTGGTTCCATCATCGCTGCGCTTGTCTGGTTCTATCATCGTTGCACTTTGCTCGGTTTCATCAAAGTTCATTCTTCATTAGTCTGGGTGATTTTTACTGCAATACTGTTGATATGACATATAGCAACCATAGAAGTGATGATATACAATATTATATAGCAATTAACATCATACAGTTCAGTTCATTGGCTATTTTCACTCAAAATCAAATCTCTTTGAGGTACACATCGGACTTCCCCATCCTTTCGCATTACCCACCAAGTGYACCCAGGTCCTTGAGCAAAAGCAATCCCACGAATGGGTTTTCCCTTGCCCGAGGCAGGAGTAACCCAGACTGTCTTCCCCAGCATATTTTTTATGTGCACTACAGGGACTTTATCCYCATCTACAGTGTGTAAAAGTTTTGATTGGRCAGGGCCAGCTCGATTGAAAGATCCCCTGGTGTTGACTAGCCAGGTGGCTTTTGCTAAATGTGTATCYCAATGTTTGAATGTCCCACCACCCATTGCTCTCAGTGTAGTCTTTARCAGTCCATTGTATCGTTCGATTTTCCCAGAGGCTGGTGCATGATAGGGGATGTGATACACCCACTCAATGCCATGCTCTTTGGCCCAGGTGTCTATGAAGGTGTTTCGGAAATAAGTCCCAYTGTCTGACTCAATTCTTTCTGGGGTGCCATGTCGCCATAGTGCTTGCTTTTCAAGGCCCAGGRTAGTGTTCCGGGCGGTGGCATGGGGCACGAGATATGCTTCCAGCCATCTGGTAGTTGCTTCCACCATGGTGAGCGCATAGCACTTGCCTTGGCGGGTTTGTGGGAGTGTGATAGAATCAATCTGCCAGGCCTCCCCATATTTATATTTCAGCCATCGTCCTCCATACCAAAGAGGCTTTACTCGCTTTGCTTGCTTGATGGCAGCGCATGTTTCACATTCATGGATACCTGTGCAATAGCGTCCATGGTCAAG
>JAYKAV010000156.1:472481-628475 GCA_035582835.1 Phoebastria nigripes
GAGCCTTACCCTGTTCCAGTGCGGTGTGGATCAGTCCATGGCAAATGGTGGGGCTGTGTTTCCACCCCTGGGGCAGTTGATTCCAGGTGTACTGGACGCCCCTCCACGTGAAAGCAAACTGTGGCCTGCACTCTGCCACCAAAGGGATTGAGAAAAACATGTTAGTGATACCAATGGTGGCATACCACTTGGCTGCCTTTGACTCCAGTTCATATTGAAGTTCTAGCATGTCTGGCACGGCAGCACTCAGCGGTGGCGTGACTTCGTTCAGGCCATGATAGTCTACTGTTAGTCTCCACTCTCCGTTAGACTTTCGCACTGGCCATATGGGACTGTTAAAGGGTGAGYGAGTCTTGCTGATCACTCCYTGGCTCTCCAGTCGACGAATCAGCTTATGGATGGGAATCAGGGAGTCTTGGTTGGTGCGATATTGCCGCTGGTGCACTGTTGTGGTAGCGATCGGCACYTGTTGTTCCTCAACCCTCAGCAACCCCACAACAGAAGGGTCCTCTGAGAGACCGGGCAAGGTGGACAGCTGTTTAATTTCCAAAAGCCCACCGGTACCCTTTTGGGTCCTTGAAATACCCTCTCCTGAGGTAGTCTATGCCAAGGATGCACAGAGCCTCTGGGCCAGTCACGGTGGGGTGCTTTTGCCACTCATTCCCAGTTGGGCTCACTTCGGMCTCCAATACAGTCAGCTCTTGGGGACCCCCCTGTTACTCCAGAAATACAGATGGGTTCTGTCCCTTCATAGCTTGATGGCATCAGGGTACACTGTGCACCGGTGTCTACKASAGCCTTATACTCCTGTGGGTCTGATGTGCCAGGCCATCGAATTCTCACAGTCCAGTAAACCCGGTTGTTCCTTTCCTCCGCCTGGCTGGAGGCAGGGCACCTCTAGTTCCGGTCATAGTATTTGTTACTCGCTTCTTGTAAATACGACTCAAGAATTTCTTCATTACAATCCGAAGTGAGATCAACCCATCTACTCTGTCTGGGGAATTGTTCACTGGAAACCAGACCGTCATGAGACAGATGTTTTCTGGAAACCGGAGCACCAATTTTCCTGGGAGAACCCCCTTGTGTGATTGTTTTTCCTTGCAACTCATGTACCCATGCCTCTAGGGTYGAGGTGGGTTTTCCATCCCACTTCCTCATGTCTTCTCYGTGGTCACGCAGGTAAAACCACAGGGTGCCCCACGGTGTGTATCTTCTATATCCTSTCTCTTGAGCAGAAGAAAGCTGACTCCTAATAGCTGAGATACTGATCCAAACAGGTGGAGAGTAGGACCTATCCTCTTTGAATTGCTGGAACTCCTGGGACAGTTTCTGCACAGYSRAGACAAGGGAGGAAGAGGCACTTTCTTCGTATTCCTGGAGTTTGCCAACCGCGTCATGCACCGTTGGTGCTTCTTCCTCTTTCCAGGACAGTATTGCCAATGACTTGGCATACGACGCTGGTGCACTCCGTACAAACTTCCGCCACATGGGTCGCGTACACTGGACTTCATCTGGATCTTTGGATACTTGCTCGTCGTCCAGGTCACTATAAACCACCTCCAGCACGGCTAATTCTCTCAGGTACTGGATACCTCTCTCCATAGTGGTCCACAGTGGTCCATTTGCCTAGGCAATATATAACATCTTCATTGAAGGGATACCCTTCCTTCACGCCTGACAGGAGTCGCCTCCAGAAGCTGAGGGCTTGTGCCCCTTTTCCAATCGCTTTGTCAATGCCCCCTTCCCTAGAAAGGGATCCGAGCTGTTTGGCTTCCTTACCCTCTAATTTCAGGCTACTGGCCCCGTTATCCCAGCATCGGAGCAGCCAGGTGACAATGTGCTCATCTGGAGAACAGCTGAAATCTTTTTGCTATCTCGCAACTCACTCAGGGATAGGGATTGGGTGGTTACCATCTCATTTACGAGTTCTTCCTCTTCCTCCTCCCCTCCTCGTGATGGCCCTGCTTTTCCATCATCCCTTTCTAAATGAGCTGACTTCCGCTTCCAAGATTTCTTCTTATGTATAGGGGCGACTGATACCAGCATGGGTT
The DNA here is from genome assembly GCA_035582835.1 of Phoebastria nigripes. Lineage (NCBI taxonomy): Eukaryota > Metazoa > Chordata > Aves > Procellariiformes > Diomedeidae > Phoebastria > Phoebastria nigripes. The sequence continues at coordinate 474,533 of JAYKAV010000156.1, forward strand.
GGTCCTCTGGTTCAGCTGTAGTGCCTGTCGCGGGGGTTGGAGTAGCTGCAGTGCCTGTCGCCTGGGTTGGAGTAGCCGCAGTGCCTGTCGCCTGGGTTGGAGTAGCCGCAGTGCCCGTCATTTTGTCATCAGATCCGGAGACCTTCTCTTCTCCTTGAGGGTTCTGAATAGTGTTGAACGGGGCTCGGTAGGCATGGGCCAGGCCCCAGCACATTGCAGTGATCTGCGTTTCTCTGGAATTGCCAAGGTGACAGCATACTTTTTCCAAATATTTTACTAGTTTTTCAGGATTCTGCACTTGTTCAGGGGTGAAGTTCCAAAACATTGGAGGTGCCCACTGTCCTAGGTACTTGCCCATACTGTCCCACACACCCTGCCACTCATAACTATCCAGCCTCGGGGCAGATCTCTGGGTGGTATTCTTAAATAGTTGTTTAACCTTAAACAAGGCCTGAAACGCATTCAGGAGACATAGCAATAGGAACATGCTGGTTTGAACATCCCAAGGATATTCAAAATCCTCAAGAGCTATTGTAATCAGCCTGGAGGAGAAGGGGAAGGTGAAGGAAGGTGTCTCCCCCGTAAGTTGGCTCTCTGAGGAGAAGAGGTAAAAAGTGTAGTTATTAATAGTTTCCGAGAGATAGCTCCCGAAGCACAGCGATGATGGCAGTGCTGAGTACAATCTCATGACCAATAATTTCATCATACCATAAGCCAGTGTTACACAGTATAGCAAAGCGATAAACTTAATCCATCTCCCAGAGGTGATAAACAGCATGTAAACACTGATAAACAGTATATACAGCCACACAGTGGGATGGGGGAGAGAATAGGGAAAAAAAAGTAAAATTCGTGGATTGAGATAAAGACAGTTTAATAAAACAGAAAAGGAAGGGAAAATAATGATGATGATGATGATGATGATGATGATGATGATGATAATAATAATAATGATAGAATATACAAAATGAGTGATGCACAATGCAATTGCTCACCACCCGCTGAGCAATACCCAAGCAGCAATCACTACTTCCTGGACCACACCTCCTATTTATATATTGAGCATGATGTCATATGGTATGGAATACCCTGTTGGCCAGTTGGGCTAGCTGTCCTGGCTATGCTCCCTCCCAGCTTCTTGTGCACCTGGCAGAGCAYGGGAAGCTGAAAAGTCCTTGACTAGTAGACTACTTAGCAACAACTAAAACCATCAGTGTGTTATCAACATTCTTTTCATACTAAATCCAAAACACAGCACTAGGAAGAAAATTAACTCTATCCCAGCCAAAACCAGGACACATACTTACACAATACTGACAAAAGACCTCCAAATCCACTGGGGAAGTGACCCCACTGCCTTTCAAGTAATTTGCATAATTGCAAAACTCCCACTCTAACTTAATGTGACTATCTAATAATAAACTTTTGATACTTGCTTATGAAAGAAATCTATTACACATGCACATGACATAAAAAGCTTCCACTACTACCAAGGATCATGTGTAATACTCTTATCTTAACACTAACCTGTGAGCCACAGGACATGTCGATAATATTGGGGCAGACAAATCAAAGTAGCTTGTAGGTCATGACAGAAGTCATAGAAAGTCTCAGAATACCAAAATATTTACAAAGGAATTTGCACTTATATTACTCATTGCTATGCCAAATTGGAAATTTAGGGGACGGAATTACCAACACACAGACATAAAATGTAACTTATGTTATGAAAACAGATTCTCACAACTGCACTAAAAACACAAGTGAAGCCAAAAGCAGAATGGAGGGAAAGGAAGAAGGCAGGCAAGCCTATTGCTCTAAATGAAATCAATGGGAGCTCTGCCATCAGCTTAAAAACACAAGTAAGAACTGGCCAGAAGATCATGAGGCAATTCAGCAGACATTCTCAGGACATCTGAACAAAAAGCCCTCAAAAGTACAAAAGCCACAAAATAAAGGAAACTGGCAGTTCCAGCTTAATAAGACTATTTTACGCAGTGCTTGGTGAAGATAATATGTAATGGAAAATTATAAAAAAAGGACAGTAATGTCTGTAAGATGGTTGTACTAAAGAACTATCCATTTAAATAGCTTAAGATCCAGTTGCTGATAGAAAAGCTTTATGGTGCACATCCAAAAAGTAAAGTGGATAAGACTGTGATAATACTGATATTTATCATTAGAGACCTACTTAGTCTTATGGTCTCTTTATGATGAAAACAAACTTGATCAAACTGGCATATAGAAAGATCTTTGTTACATTCTCAAAATTCAAACTTTTCTGTGAAAACATACAAAAAAATAGATAAATTGTAGGCCTACATCTTCACGTCAAGATGAATTCAGTAGTAAATTTTGAAACAGTACATCTGTCATTTCAGATAAGRTATCTAATCCGTGTCTGTGTCTGTGAAATTGTATAATTCCCCTGGACATTTAGAGCAATGCGAAGCACAGATCTTTAAGACTCATTGAGAAGTCAGTAAAGCTTGATAGTACACATTAAAAAAAAAATCCTCTAGTAAATTGTGAAGTGCTGGGGGAGAGGAAGCAAAATCACTACATCAAGTCATTAGAGAAAGCAGACCTTGCATAACATCTAGAATTCACTGAATACAGACTCAGCTCGAAAAAAAGAATCCTATCACATTAATATAATCTACTGTAGATTACATATTTGCAGTAGAGAATAATGTTATTTCTCCTTACATGTAAAGGCCAATCTACTGAACCCCCAGTGAACAAATTAAAGTTCCTCCCTTTAATCTTTTTTTCCTTTGTGCAAAAATGAAGGGTTTACCAAAGGCTATTTTGAAAGCAAACACTTTCTACTGCATAGGAACTATCACAAAAATTTCATGTTAATGAAAAATTTAATCTCATGCAAAATTAGTGTGCAAATACACATTTTATAGCAAACTATTTTATAAGTGTTTAAGACAGAGTTTTTAGTCTGTTTTTAATCCTTTATTCCAAAAAATCCTTTCTTTAAAAGAAGAAATGTCAAAAGTTCTGATATGGCTACAGTTTGAAGGATCAGAAAGACTGTGTAAAAACAGTCTACTGGGTAGAACGTAGTGAAAGACAACTGAAAATGTGGGGAAAGAACACATGGCTGTAGCAGAGCATACAGAGCTAGACAAAGAATTGTGATCATTCAAAGTATGTCCCAGAAGAAGCACTGGCAGCACACTGGTACAAACCTTGCACATACAGACCCCCCCTGCCCAATTTTAAACATTTTGGTGGTTTGACATATCTTATTTGAATTATATTTACCATCCTCTGTCTGTAATAGCAAGGACTTGAAAAATACATCTCTAAGTGATGCTGCTAAGTAATCAATACCTGAATTGGTTCAGGCTSGCATAAGAAGTTACTCTGCACAGTCCTGCCCAGAATACCAGCGATAACTAAAGAGGACCAAGGCCCTGACCTGAGCATTGTCTTGTGCCCATACTGTTTCATAGTTTGCATGCTCCATGGCCACGCCAGCAGCACTACCCAGACAATGCTTGGACATGGTTCAGGAAGTGTACAGGCCACAGATCATTCTCAGTAGACAGCATGGACAAGGCCACCAGTTTTGGAGCAACTGGAGAGACTGGGAAAAGAGGTTATGTATACGAATATTAGTCTTGCTGTTATATTTACTTTGGCATATTCTGCTTATTAACATGACACAGCCACTGTGTCTGCACTGATCTTATGACCTCCCTGCATGTCTCTAAAATTTCTGAAGGAGTATCACATGGTTCTCTGTGCTTCTGGGCAGTCATCTAGCTCAATTTCCTGATCAAAGCTGGGACAGATTCAGATCTGAACAATGAATGCAAATTAGAGACAGAAGGTACTTTAAAGAGGATGACAAGTCCTGAAAACATAAGATTACCTGCAGGACTAGCAGAGAAGAACAGAACTATTAAAATCACTTAAAACAATTACAACATTAAATTCAAGTCTGTTAACTTGCATGGAAGAAGTGAATGCTCAGTTCTGTTGAGAAGCTGAGAACATCTACCCTGCAGAACTTCACAACTTTTTCCCCACTGTGCAGCAAGTATAGGTCAGTTTTTAAAGCGGTGATATTTGAATATCTAGGAAAGAAAATATAGGCCTCAGATCATTATCTTTGGAAGGAAAGTATACAGGAYGACAGAGGGAATTCACTCCATCTTGGGTAGAAGGGACTTGGCAGAGCATTAAAAATACAACTTTTTGTTCTTGGTATTAGAGTAAAACCCAGGGAGAGAAATTACAGGGAAAGAGTAGGTGAAACAGTCAAGGATGTCTATTTATAACCTGGATATTAACACATGTAGAAGGCACAAAGACTAGTTCAGGTGAAATATAGTTATTTCTGGCACAGAATGTAGCAGCTTTTGAAGCAGCTCCTATATTCATGAGTTGAAGACAGCAAGTGAAAATCTGTTAGACACACATGCGTACACACTCTCAAAGGTCTGACATAAAAAATATTAATACCTAGCAAAATACACCTACCTGGAGGCTAAAAACGAACACTTACTTTTTGTTTCATATGTATCTTTCATTCTCCTCCTTTTTGCATTTAATTTATACTCCGAAGAGCATTTCCAGCTTAAGGTTTGTAGAAAACAAGCTCAGAGCCAATAGCATTCAAGTTAGACCGCCATTTACTTCATTACTCTATCTCTCTTTCCCTTCTGGTTATTAAAGCAGAGACTGAGCACTAATGACATGATGATTAGTGTCTCTTCAAGCTGCATTCTTGCATCTCTCAAAATAAATTCTCAACAACAAATGTTTACTATTCCTTAGTTTAACAATTATCCAGAGTATCATACCATAAATGAGCATATTTCTTAAGAGTCCTTCACTTCATTTTTGACCTTTGTACTAATTACTGGTTTGGAATGACTCACTTTTAACAAGATATTGTCTGTATCTCTTTAGTCAATTCACTAATTATTCATAGAACCACTTACCAAGTAATTAATGATATAAAATTTGTCATATTCTTTGTTTTTGGCATTGATTCTGCGATGCTGCTTCTTTCTCATGTGATCTTTAAGTGTGTTTTTGTCTCTGAAGACTTTTTCACAGTATAAACACTGCAAACTAAGATAAAAAGGTAAACAGGTCAACATGTTAAAATGAAAATAGTACAAGATAATATCCTTAAATTAGCTGGAGATACATACAGTAAGATGAATCCTAAGCATGTGAGCAAGCTAAATGAAAAAGAAAGTTTATTTGGAAAAAAAAAAAAAGTACAAGATAATCTTAGATCACAGTAGAGTCAGTCAAACACAGAGACGACAAAAATGACATAAAATGAAAATATAGATAATAAAAAAGTTTACTGTTTGCCCCATGTGCAAAGTGGGAGAAAAGTCTGATTACCCAAAATTGTCCTACCAAGGGCACRGGAGGGCCGCTGATTGGTCAACATGTGAACTCTTAACTCAGCATGCACTTATACTGGCATCCTATCCATCAGTAACCGTTTCTTTGTAATTTAGAGTGAAAAAAAAGAACTCTGAATGTGCTACATATCTTTAAAAACAATTTAAATTAGCTAAACAGAAAGTTTTATACTTCTAACTCAACAGGGAGGCTAAATGAAAGTTTGCCAGGGTGATCAATAGGTTTTGAACTCCTGAGAAGTCAAATTTGGTAAATAAATTCATACACACACACATGTATATATAATAATTCAGGTATATGTATACATACATACATATATGTACATGCATATATACACATATATAGACATGAATTATTATATATACACACACATTACTCGAGAAGGTGAAAACATTCACTAACAAATGAGAATTTTACCACAATATGTCTTCCAGAGCAATTCAAACAAAACAGAAGTATACACGCTGTCTTAAATGCTCTATTAGGAGCACTATAAAATAATTGTTCTCTCCACTGTAGTATCAACTGACACCTGAAAGTTGAGCCTATAAAGCACTGAGTCAAGTCTCTTGACTCAGACAGTGGACTATGAGGACAGTAATGGGTGATTCTCCCTGAAATAGATGATGGTCATTTTTTTCTGGCAGAGACGTAGCAGAGCCCTGAGCTTACAGGAACGTCCTTTTTTAATGGATGTAGGTCTTGAGCCTCTAGTTAGCCAAGGTGCTAAAACATTTTTCTTATAAGAGATGGCTTACATATCCTACCAAGATGGAGACAGTTTCTTGGGCCATTTGAAGAATTACCTTCACAGATAGAAGAAAGAAAATAATTTCTCATGAAATAAAAACTTTGTAACTGTGGCATTATATCTTTGTATTGGAGATGCTGGATAGCAGGAAAAAAAATTTGATGGGAGGGATAAATGACAGCACTTTAAGAGACAAAAACCACAGACATTAAAAAAATGCAGTGGCTCTGAATTAAAATGATCACCTTTTTTTTTGTTTTTCTTTACTCACAGATGAAAGCATGCTTGATTGTGCAGTCAGAAGGAATTTTAACAGTGTCTGGGTCAGGCCTTTCTGTGATTTCCCCAGGGTTTAAGATATAGAAGTTGAAGAAGAAAATTATTTTCTTACTCAAGCACTTGCCCCCACAAAAAACATTAATATTGTGCCTAGAAGGTCTGTATCTACACCCTGAAAACCCTCATACTCCTTCAGCATAGGTGCATCCAGATTCCCCTCAGCTCTTGTGTGTGGAGCAGCAATTCAGGATTCGCAGTACCTTTTTGGCTTCCAAGAACTGCTGTAACATTTAGGCTTACTGTTAAGGAAGTTTTCAGTTCTCCTTGTGCTTGCAGCCTCAAAATCTAAATACTGCCTTGTTGGTGAATCATAGGTCTGATGGCAGAATACATCTATGAATTTTAATATCTGCTTTGTTCCACCTGTTAACAGCAAAGTGTTTGCTCTACTTGTGAAAGGTATTCCAAGGAAGAGTACGTAATGCTTTTCCTCAGCACACACAATGCAGTCATGCTATTTGCCTGAAACAGGATTTTTCTCCTCTTAATAATATGTTCAGGTACTATTCTACTAGCATAGCTATTAAGTCTTTTCTTAGCAGTAGGAGTAGTGGCCTTTCACTGCTTTGGAAGTAATTTCAGCRTGTGTATTAACTACAGAGAGGATTGGCTTTGAGAAACCTCCATCTAAATGAAACCTTCAGGTCCTACTGGTAAATAGTAAAGCTGCAGTTTATCAGTGAGCAAGGTACCTCAGTGCATTAGGCAACACCTATGATAACATAAAAGGCATTCTTGATACATCTTCATTTCTGGAAGAAGTTAACCTGTCTCTATTGTGACTGCACATTCTTTGTCAGGCCAAAGACTAAATTAGAGCGCTACTGGCTTTCCTGTCCTTTGAATCTTTTTTTTTYTTTTTTTTTTTTTTTTTTTCAGATGTACAAACCAATGGATCCTAAATTTACTTGGAAGGATATTTAATCTAATTTCCATATCCCAGTTTTCACAAATCCCAGTGTTCTGTGGCTTTTCATAACTAAGCCTAAGATTTCTCCTACAATCTTTGATTACAGATTGTATTAAAATCTAATAAACGTGTTAAACCTACAGTTTCATTCTTAAGTAAGTACATTTTCTGCTAGAGCCCAATTTATATTTGCAGCATACTTCACATTGTCCTGTTTATGAAATCCATAAAGGGCACTTAGATACTTGCAAAGGAAACTCAAAGTGAAGAGTTTCTTACTCTTTGCTACCCAAGTTCTTCTCCCAAATTCCCTTTTTAACTTCTTCAGCCATCTCAGGTTTACATGTTTCTGAGGCAGCATATACATTGGCTTTCCCCTTCTGCTCTGGGATGTACTCTGTAAGCAGTAGAGAGGGAGTGACCAAACATCCCACGTTATCGATATATAGAGGCAAATGAAGATCGGCATAAGAATGCTGCATTCAGTGATTAAAGAGAWGTTTAGCAAAAAGATTGTTACGATGAGAGAGAAGAACATTAACTCTTAACAGTTATGAGCAAAAGGGACGTGCTATTCTTGATGTCAATGGAAACTGCAATGCATAACAACTGAAGCACTGCATGTGACTCCATTTTTCCAGCAAACACATACTATGAATTGTTATGAATTAGCTTTCAATAAGTCAACAAAAAGCCTTCTAAGAGCACTCACAACAAACTTACATTCTGTCTTTGTTTCTTCTTAACTAACCATGAATGTTGAGTTGATTTTAACTCAACTTATTTCCAAGGTTAAAAGAAATATGACCTAAGTCCATTAAAAAAAAAAACAAACAAAAAACTACTTACTTGTYGAGCTTCTCCTGTAATACAGCCAAAAACTCATAGCAATTCACAATGTTATCTGGCAGCCCAATGTTAAAAGCATGCTCTCTTGCCATATGATTGAGAAGGACAGATCTACAAAAGACATTCAAAAAGAACGTTACATATTTTTGAATACATATGAGAATTATTCAGTTAGTGACTCAAAATAAACCAATTGCTCTAAAAATGCATAAAAGCCAACATTAAATAAACAATAATAGTGTTGCTGCCACTGCTAGAAAAAAAAGAATGCAACTTTATTGAAATAGGAAGTTTTCAATTTCAGCTCTGCTGAACATTCAGTAACATTTCAACTGCTTAATCCTCATGCATGAAATATAATCCTTTAAACAAAAATTACAATATAGTTTATTTTGACCCTCACTGTTAGCAAAGCTCATTTATTAACTTGAATAAACAAATCACATGTTTCAAATAACCGACTTGAGAAACATTCTAAAAAGCCATTTGTCAGTTTTCTCTATGCTGGTTAACAAAACAGAAATTCTTGGGTGTGATATGCTTTTACATCAATATTGCTTCACACAGCACTAGCAACACAAACAGCACTCAAAAATACGCATGAACAAACATAATGGATGTTCAAGTAAGTGATTTTTCTAATAGAAAAATCTACTGGTTAATTCCTTAGCTACCTCAACTTCTGCATTTGGGGACTAAAGAAACATCGAAGTGTTAACACTGCTGAGTTTCTACCACAGTCCAGGCACRATTTTCAAATCACGTATTCTGTAAGACTCAAGAGTAAGCAGAGGATGAAGTTCTTGGGAGCTGAATGATGTGAACTTCACTACACCAGACAGTGAAGAGAATAGGACACTCACACAACATTGGGATGACCTGCAGGGACATGACCCCAGGTTCTTCTACCTTTCCAGAGTACCAGAACTACCCATGCAAACAGACATTCAGGGATAAGACTCAGTCTCTCCAGMTGAAACAGATGTACTGTGTAAAACCAAATTTTCATCAGAGCAAGCACTTGAAGGCAACTCCTGCTCGCACTTGACTGATGCAAAGCATTCCATTCTCACTCTAATTTTCTTCCCCTCTTTTTCATTCAGTCTTCAAATTCACACTGGTTTGGTGAGGTTTAAACAGGAAAATGTGTAACTGGATAGAAGTATTTTTTTAACAGCCATACTGGCTTAAACAGCTCGCTCTGCCACTAAAACAACTACAGAAAAACTGTGTCTCTTTAAAATGGTTCAGTTCCCAACTCCAGCTTACTGTGTAGTGTAAAAAGTTGTACTGGAATAATTAAAGGATTGAGAAGTGGGAGGGGGTCTATTTAAAATGGCACTGCAGTTGAAAGAAATACTTAAACTATACCTTAAAATGAATTCTATCTTTTGAGTCCTACCATTAGGCAGTAACTAGTTTGATGACATTAAAACCATAAACAAAGATGCTGAGCAGATATGAAAAAATAAACCAAAAGCAAACAAGTCAATAAACAAACCTGTTTCCTGTGAATTCTTGATCACAGAACATACACATACTATGAAAACTTATGTCATATCTCTCTYGCTGTTGCTGTTCTAGAATTTCTCTCTACGAAAAGAAACAGATACAGTTATTCAGATAAAAAATAACAATCATTCCATCACATAAGCTTATTATACCTCTTTATCCTTACTGGTAACAATGAACATACACAATTAAAATGTGACACAAACCAGATGTTAGTATTTTTTGAGGGTGGGTTCTCACAAAAATTACAAGTTTTTTCAAAGGTGGTATGTGCTCCAGTCAAGTTTCATAAAAATTCTCCTAGTATTATACAAGGTGCAAGAAACAAATACAATCTACAATGAGATTTTACACAGCTATTTAAATGATTCTGTATATAACGTATCAGTTTATTGTTTCTATTTAGGTTCAGATTTACCTCTGRTATCAGAGAGCAAGTTTATGGGTAACCACATAATGCCCAGTGGAATGATAAACTCAATTTTACATGGCTAATTGCAGGCAATCTAGAGGACTTTTTCATCATACGGAATGATGACAAGAATCCTGGCAGTCTCTGTAAGGAGCTATGGCGTGCAATAAACTCAGGGAAAAGGAGAAGCTGATTGCCTTTACCACTGGTCCTGTTTAATGTAGAGCAACAGGCTAGGCTAGACACTTTACAACACTTGACCACAATTTTCCTAACAACAACAAAATCAGGTGATTTTCTCTGGTGCTGTAACAGCAGCAGTGTAGTTATACTGTGGAGTTACTGTACACTTCAGATGGAAAGGCCATAATCATCTGGGACATGGGAGAATTGGTGTTTGGATTAAAACTTAACTATATTTTCAGCCTGGCAGTGCACTACCCTGTACTTGTGTTTTAAGTACTGACAACTGGTAAAGGATTTATTTTCTGTGCAACATAGAGGTGCTACTGCCTGCTTTCTGACATTCAGGATCCTGACTGAATTTCTTAGGGGATTTTCTCAATCTCTTTATCTCCTTAGAGCCTGCAACGGTGGAGCTTTGTGTTTCTCACCTACCTCTTTAGTACCTTTTTTGTGTGGATTAAGGCCCACACTTGCCCACAGTCTACATCTAAATTCACATTCAGCTATGCCTGCTGGGTAAGCTCCATAGAAGGCAGAAGAGAAAGAAAAGTAAAGGAAAAAAGAAAGGAAAAAAAAAACCCCAAAAGAAATAAGAGGGAGGCTTGAGCTATCATCATTACAGGCCCAAACGTATCCTGCAGCATGGGTGGGCTGGTGTGGGCCTACCACACCACATGGCAGGAGGCTGATATTGGGCAAATAAATGTCCTGTTTGTTTCATTTCCACAAGAGCAGCATGCTGCATCCAGCGAGGGGCAGTGGGATGAAAAGGATGCCTGCTGGAGAGCACAGGAATGTGCCACAGCTGAGTAACATCTGGCCTAGGGCCAGTGGCTGCTGTGGGGGACGAGTGCACCGTGCCTTAGCCCGATTTAGGGCCCATATTCAACCACACAATTTGGGAGCGTAGCTGTTGCACATCAGCTAAGAGTCTGTTACCCTGAAAATGCAGATCGTGGGGCTTTTTTGTTTGCTTTTGTACTACAAGGTTTACATTTTCTGTTGGAGTCATGCTCAGCAGTGCCTACTCAAATTCCAGGCCATATCCGCTCACGTCCTGCTGCGTTATGCAAAACGTCAGCTAACAGAAATATAAATTCTATTTTTCAGGGCTGACTCCTGAAAGAGATAAATGGAGCATAACACATCTTGTGAGAGCCCTTCAGCAGAGACGCAATTAAGCAAGCACATCTGTCTGCTCCACACGGGCAGTGAACATCCCACAGCACATCAGTAAGAACGGGGGCTTTCTCTGGTCACCTCTCTCCGCTCAGCAGCACGTCTGACGCGGTTTGGCTAACCTTGAATTTGAAGGCGTCTGAGTGTAGTTTATATACTTTGTAAAATGCACTAGAAACAATCCAAAAGAAAATCAAAAGATACCACGTACAATTCAAACATTAAGACAGCAAGGGTTTAAACACCCCCCATTAACGTTATTCCAACGTAGCTTCCTAATTGTACACTACTAGGAGGGAAAAAAAATGTTCTGCAATATTTGGCTGCCTAACTCCAGATTCCCATTTCATACAAATTGCTTACTGGAGCCCTGGTGTGCTGCTACTCCCAGTTATGCCTGAGGGGGAAGGAGAAGCATACTGTATCCTCCACACAGACGGTGCTCCTGCTACTCTGCTCTCTCACCTTCCCGTTTGCCCCCTACACCAGCACGCTCGGCAGCTGGGAAGCTTTGACTAACCCAGCATCGTTGCTTTATCAATTTACTCAACAGAGTTTAAAAAATATTTTCTAAGGTAGACACTCCTTTTATCAAATGTTGGCATCATTCATTGCTAGAGGGAACTTTCTGAGCTGGCAAGCAAATCCGGTACTTGCACAGGTGAGGAATTAAAAGCACTGGTTCAAGTCAAGTACAGCAAAAGCAAAAGGTCTGCTCTTCTTCCCTACAGACACTCCCAAACACCCTTCTACCTCCACTCCGTTGCTGGGACTCTGAAGGGAGAATAGCAATTACGATAACTTGCATAAAACTTTTGAGATTTTTCTGAGTGGAGACTTTCAGATGGTAATTTCAGATGGTAATTTCAGGCTTAAACTGAAGTTATGAGGCAGGAATTGAGTAATTTAATACCTGCACCAGTTTCCAACCCATTGGAATTGTTGGGGCTGTTAGCATTAATTCATGGTTGATACTAAGACAAAAAAAACCAAAAACATTTCAGCCATGAATATTTTCCAGAACATTTTTAGCATACTGTGTCATATCAAAAGTGTCAGAGAATGAGAGGGCAAAGTCACTTGAGGAAAAAGTAAACAGATCACAAAATACACATATATTAGTTTTCTTTTTCCATAATGAATAAAAGAATTGAGCACAGACAGAAAAGGTGATCCAAAACACCACAAAAGTAAGTGAATCAAATGCCATAGCTTGATATCAGGAAAGTAGTTTACAATATTGATACAGTTTGTTGAATAATTCCTGACCCCCATCTCTTTTTATCTTTTGTGAGATGTTCTRACAGCTGTTTGTCCTCCACTCTTTCTGCCATATTCTATGATTTGCTAGCCACCCCCTCCAAAATCCATTACTTTACTGAAGACTGTCAAACTAGTTGTGAAACAACCTTTGACAGAACAGATATCCCCACTGATACAAAGTAGAACTTAAATTACAGAGGCTTTTAGTCTAAACTCTTTGTCCCCACAAGCCACATGAAGCTTATGAGATCAACCAGGCGTTGTCAAAAATAAGTACTGCCAGATGACAAGTTCTTGGAAGCACATTTTTAGACAGAGCCTAGCTCAAATAAGCAGTAGATATGACTGCGGCAGTTAGCAGCCTTCCATGGAATAGTTTTAGGAAAATTCTATAGGACATAAGTGGTTGATCACCTCCAYGGCAAATGGAGGCTGGATATTACTGATCATACTCACATGCAACAAAAATGTAGTTGCTTTGCAGGAGTACTTAATGTATTTAATAAAATCAAATTCAGTTTTAATCCAATTCCCCTTTTTTCTTTCTGGAAAAAAACCTCTTCTACAGCTCTTAGTTGTACACTTTCTACTATATGGGTGATCTACCATAAAAAAATCCAACCAAATTACAAAATACTATCTATTCTGTGTTTTAACTAATAAAACAAAAAAACAGGGTAAGGATATCCAAGTGTTTATACCAGGATGATCATCTTTAAATATACCAGCACACTAAACTGCTAATACAAAAGAAATTTGATCATTTGCATGACAATTTGTAATTAGGAGTCTAGAAAAATGCCCTGCACATTTACGATGCTCAGTTTGAGGTTGTGAGTAGTTCAGACTTTCTCCTAGGAGGTGGTAATTTTAAATGTGCCTGAAAAAAAATGTGCCTRTTCCTCTCCTAGGAAGCAATATTTTGGAAGAAATAACCCTTTTCTTTCCAGAAGCGCTTAAGCACTATGCATCAGCAAGAATTCACACTGATAATCAGTAAAAGATGAAAAATGCATACTTGCAGCTAGTAAGCACTTTTCCCTAAACAATTACTTCATCTCTGGTCTATAGTTCAAGAGACATTCAAGACATACAAAATGCCTTCAAAAGGTAAGACTGAAAACTAACTCCACCAAATGCCAAAAGCTATGGTCTCAGGACAGTTGGTTTTATGGCACATTAGACTTTTCTGATATTGTAATTCCTGCTACCCTTCCCTCCAACAGACACTGTATCCCAGGTGCTAAATTGTCTGTCTTTATTGCTGTCAGACCACTGCTTTTTTTTAATCCTTTACTCCTTTACTTACAAGGCCCTCATAAATAATTTACGCAGCTATTTAAATGCATGGCTTGGATCACTGACATAGAACAACCATTCACAACCAGTACTCAGCACAAGTTTTGCTGCTTTTGCTTCCAACCTGAAGAAAGAATTGGTGGTCAAAATTTTGCCTGTTTTTTTCAACTACATCAGTTGGTCCAACAAAAATATATTACTTCTTTCTCCAAACCCCGTCTCTTTATAATCACAGCACTTCTGATACATAAGAAATTAAGGCAGAGAGTACTTTCTAGCTCCAAGATAGAGACAGATTACACTGCAGTTTGGGATAAGATCATGCAGTGACTTTGACTGCAGTGAGACCTGAATTTATCATTCCTCAGTCCAGGAACCCATTTGTGCATTGGAGGACTGGATTCTGCAGTTCAGTCTGTAAAATTGAGCTAACAGCACTATATGTCTTCTTTTTTAAGATGTTCAGGACCAAAAAAAAAGATAATAAAAAATTACTGCCACAAGCCCTGACAAGGCGAAGTCCAAAGTTTCTCTTCCAAAGACTTAAGCATACAAGTAGTCTCAACTTTAAGTATTTCAGTACTGGGCTGGATGGGGGCAAGAGCATATTGTAGTTTGGGGTTCTTGTTGGCATCTGCCTTGCCAGTTCTGGTCCTTCGCTCTCATCCTCTCTAAGCAAGAGACTAGAAAGACAGCATGTTATACAAATGATCACTTAAGAGAAGTTCCAATGAAAGCTTTTTATAAATGGTGCTATATCCTCTGGGGAGGTAGTTTGCCTAAAGATGTTCCTTTGAAGAGGAAACTTCATGAATGTTACAGTGTGAAGGACTCAAACATCTGAGCACTCAGTCACACTGCTGTGAAGAGTGCATGATCACAGGCCACRTTCCTTCTGTTACAATAACGGACTCATTAATACTACTGAAATCAGAGTGTCTGCCTGAGAAATAAGGTACTACCAGAGGTAGCAATATGGGTGTGAATTTGGATCTAAATAATTTAAGAAAGATAGACACTTCACAATAAGAATACGTGTTTTATCAAGCTCTCCTAGGTGATCTCTCAAACACACAGTGTGTATCTTTAGTTGTAGTTTCTTCCAATTTAAATAAGAGTTACATTTCCCTGCTGAGTGCTTACAGAAACTAGCTATTGCTGTAGGCAAAGGAAGCAAACGAAACAGATTCTGGCTTAAAAAAAAAACAAAACAAAACAAAAAAATCATGCTGACAGATCACAACAAGAAGCTGCTTATACACTTTACTGGCAATAAAACAAACCAGCACAGTATACTGAGACAAAGACCAGGACTGGTGACACATAAGATGCACTACAGTCTCTAAAACTTGCCAAGCACGTTATTTGACAATTATATACACCATTAGGATAAACGGCTCTTGGAGTAAGAGAATTACGTTTGGTTTTGTGTCTACAGTTTCCTCAAAGATTGGCTGATGAGCTTTAGATCGTGCTTGTAGYTGCTAAATAGGAAAAATATTTACAAAGAATCATGGTATCAGAAACTTCATGTCTCTCTAAAGACCTGCAATCTTAGCTGTATAACAATAGCTTGTCTCCTAACTTCTATATTCAGCTTCTCTCCTTACTGATCACTGTATTCAGTTCTCCCACTTCAAACAGTACTCTCTTGCCTCTTGAGTATAGAAAAAAATAATCTTCCAACTCTGTAATCATTATCATGTCCTCTCCAATGTTATTTCAAGAAGAGTGCCTATTCTTTAATATTATCAGAGATGCCTGCTGGAGAAGCCCTTCAGGAAACAGCTTAGCTGTAACATGCATGGGAACACAACAAAATTGTCAGGATAGGACGTCCAGTCTGGAGAACACTCAACACTTTTGAAGCCAGCTGTCACACCATCCAACATACATGCATTTGCTGACTACTGTGTAGACTACTTTTTCCCTCTCATCCAGTGATTGTGAAAATTCATACATAGTTCAAGAATGTCACAAAGAGAGCCCCACTGGCTAGACAGACAGACTGGCATGTCAAAGACTAGTCACGAAGGAATGAGGGATGATGGCACTACAGACCCACTCTTGGGACAGAGAAGAGAGGAAAGCAATGGGGCAGTGACCTACTATCTTCCAAGAGATGCTGCCTATCTGGAGATGAAACTGAGAGTGCTCCACTTCATCTCGTACAGGCTGATCACCCAAGTGGGCATTCCTGACTTTTTACTAGATACTCAGGTAAGACGTTACCACAAAATGCTGTGAACAAGAATGAAGAAGGAAAAGGAACGGGTAGCGTTTTCCTGAATCTTTTTGGTTGAGTTCAAGGCACAGGCATAGATCAACATCTTCTGGAGAGGAAGCTCTCTCCATATAGCTATGGAAACAGTGACAAAATAGGGAGCATTTAAGAATATCGTCATATGGCTGGGGAAACAAAGGCTACCAATGAGCCCCCTGACAAAGAAGAGAAAGAGCATCTTAGGACATCAGCTTGTCAGCTAAGTGGGGAGACTTTAAACTAGGTTTGAAAGGACAGCCACAAAAACCCCAGAGAGAAATAAGAGTTGGGACCGACTGGAAAAACAGGAAGTTGGGAAGAAAATGGTGGTGGTGAGGGGGAAAGTATGTAAGAAGGAGAACAAGCTGGACAATCTGCTGAACCACAGATCCTAGGCAGACTGAATGAGTACAAAGACCAAACTATAACTTAACTGGCATTATAATGAATTGGCAAAAGTCTCAGGATTGTAATCTGAGTGTTATAAATTTATTGTGAAACCTCTGAGGTGCATTCTCCTGACTTATTTTGTATGGCAAGTTGCCTCTTAGGAATAGGGAAAATGTTTTTTTCTGTACCTTATCCTTGATTCCAGCCTAGTCTGCAGAGCTCAAGTTCAAAGTGAACAGTGGGAATGACTAACTGGGATGGCTATAAGGAATTGTTCCCCTAGCTGTCTGTCTCTTAGGTTCTTCCTCTCTTCCCTATCGCTCTTCTTCTTGAGTTGACTCAGCTACTGAAGTGCTACAGGCTAGAACCTACACTTGAAGAGGCTGTAATCAATGACAGGTCAGACAACTCAGCCTTTGAAAGGTACTGTGACACTGATGTAGAAGACATTCTCACAGCTTGTTCAGGAAGCTGAGTCAATTAAAAAAGGGATGAAGACTTTCATGATATGATGAAAACTACGTAACTGTGCAAAGATGTATGAAAAGAAAAAGAGGGTTGAAATTACAGTAGACATGTACCACAGGCTACCAAGCTGAAGCAGGAGAAAGGTGAAGTTTGTCTGAACTAAGACAACCAAAAGAAGATGGAGACAGGCTAACACAGTAAAACGGAATAGCAAAAAGCAACCTCCCCCCGCCCCCAAATACATTAGAAATAAACGGCAAAGAAAAGCAGAGATCCATTACTTAATGTAGGAAGAGACCAAACACAGACAAAAGAGGAATGCTTGCAATATTCAGGGCTTCAGTCTTTGCAGGAAAGGTTAATTATGTCACAACCGTTAATGAAATGCATTTAAAACAAATGAAACAAAGAACCGAGACCAGAAAAGGGTAAGAAAGGGTTAAAAGTTGGACGTTATACATATTCAAATCTGACCGAATTTACCCAAGAGTCATTACAGAATTAGATAAAATGACTTCTGACCATTAATGTAACAAGTCTTCAAAAACCCATGGAGGATGGGCAAGGTTCCAGAGTGCTGCAGAAAAGCAATTAAATACCGAACATAGGCAAAAAAGGACCTATAGAATTTCAGATGTAGGTATTAACATGCTGACATTATTAGCTACTCTATAAGGACTTCCGATGTTACACTACACTAAATCAGGCTAGCATCTCGATCCCTTCCAGTGCGTAGCTTCAACTTCTTGAACCTTGTCTCAGCTTAAGCTTGTGACAAACTGGGAATCATGCAAACAGCTCATCCTGGGAAGCCAGTATAGCTGAGTCCCTCTTCCAGTTTTGGTGAAGACTCCTCTTCAGGTTCTATTTACCGGGAGGAAGAGTAGCCTCTTCACCTAAAACTACCAGTCACGTGACAGGAGAATAGCTGTAAACATGACAGCAAGACAACGTCAATGCTGTGGTAGGAAGTGTGTATTTTCAAAAAATAGGTTTGGGGTTTTTACCTTTTTTAGAAAAATCCTAAAGCCCAAGTGTCTTATACTGACACTGCCCCTCCTAATATCTCGGGTTTTGCCGCCAGGACTTCCTTGCCTGGTACTACTTCACAACTACGAATTCTTTGTCAAGACTGTGTTTTTCCAAAAGACTGTATCTGTTTTGTATTACATAGCCTTGTCAGCTATTTCAGCAAGCCGTGCTCTCTAACCTAGTTCAGGCTCATTCCTTGGCCTCTCTCAATACATCACAGTCACCATAATGTCTCTGCACGACATCCACCTTGGCTAGCTCCCCTGCTGCAATACAGCCTGAAATATTCCTAAACTGGAGTTTCAAAACTGCGAAATGAAATGCTTCAGCTAGCACATTTTAAAGACAACATCTGTCCTTGTTTGGGCTTGCTGTTGGAGACAGCAGTTAGGATTCAAAGGCTGCAGAAAAATCACCAAAAGTTGTATAGTTCTGGTCTTTATTCTGCGCAACTCACATGAGCCCATTTGCCAGCTCACTCTTAATTGCTGGACTTGTCTGGAGGTAAAAGACTTTGCAAAGCAAAATAACTATTTAACTTGCAAGTCAACACTCAGATTGCAGCAAAAGGAAATGAAAAAATAAACAGACTTTATTGCTGTAACTAAAGCGGTGACTCCATTAGCCCCAACTACAGCTGCAGCTTGTTTTCACAAAATCCTTCTGTAAAAACTGAAGATAGAATTCTGATATTTAAAACAGCGTTAATAGCAAAGGCTATTTCACACCATAATAAGAATGCATACGTCTTTCTTTTCTAACTTAATTACTCTGTAAACAAAACCAGCACTTGCTTTGGGCGAAATCCTGCAGTCTTTTCTGAATTTGAGGAAATGTCTATTTGCAGAGGAGATGAGCCGGCTCACCTGCCAACAGACTCCACACTCCCTTGACACTGGCAGCAGAGAGAAGGCCTAGTTGGAATAGGACTGCATAGTACAAAACACCACAAAACCAGAAACAAATGCCCTTTAAAAAACCAGAAAGTACAGTCCAATGTGTATCAGCCAGGCATTACTATTACAATAGACAGTTCTGTGAAAACATTAGCTGCATGCTCRATCACCACCCTCCTTCCTTCCTCAAAGCCACAAACAACATCATATATGCTTGGAAAATGAACATCATTATGACTCTGCATGCCCACATGCAATATTCAAGATGTCTTTCATAACCTCAAAGGGATTATAGGAAACTGGAAAAGATACAGAGAAGTGCAACAATGATGCACAGTGAAGAACCACCAAACAGACAGCATCCTCAACCTCAAATCACTGAATCATTGAGGTTGCAAAGGACCTCCTGAGAGGAACTAGTCCAACCTGCATGCCCAAGCAGGGTCACCTAGAGTTGGTTACCCAGGATTGTGTCTAGTTGTGTTCTGAATATCTCCACAGATGAAGACTCTACAACCTCTCTGTGCAACTTGTTCTAGTGTTTGACCACCCTCACAAAGTGTTTTCTTGTTTTGAGAGGGAATTTCCTGATTTTTAATTCATGCCCATTGCCTCTTGTCCTGTTGGTGGGCACTACTGAGAAGAATCTGACTCACTCTTCTTCATTCCTACCAAGTATTTATACACATGGATAAGATCCCCCTTGTCTTCCAGTCTTAACAGTCCAAGCTCTCTCAGCCTCTCCTTGTATGAAGGATGTTGCAGTCCCTTCATCATCCTTGTGACCCTGCACTGGACTTGCTCAAGTAAGGCCGTATCTTTCTTGTACTGGGGAGCCCAGCACTGGGCCCAGCACTCCAGAGTGCTGAGTAAAGGGGAAGGATCACCTCCCTTGACCTGCTGGCAACACTCTTCCTAATACAGCCCAGGATGCTGTTGGCCTTCTTTGCCATGAGGGTGCACTTCAGCACATGACTAATGAAAGACATAATGTAAGGTAGATAAATCAGGAGACAAATCATGAATGGTTTCGATAAGATTAAGGATGAATTGCTCACTACCTCTTCTAATACAAAAAMCAGCCAGGTGTGAGGTGACAGGTTCAAAAGGACCAAATAGATGGTTCTCTCCCAGCGTGTAGTTAAGCTGTGCAACTCACTGCTGCAGGAAGCTGTGGATATTGGAAGTTTGTGTGGGTTCAGAGTTGGAGGTTCATGAAAGAAAAATCTATTGTGTTAATAAACACAGATACAACGTTGCTGAATTAGGAAATTCTTGAGCTGCCAATTGCTGGAGGCTAGGAGAATATTTTGAGAAAGAATCACCACCAGATCAGAAGAGGGCAAATACCATAGACACTTCGCTGCTGTCAAGGATAAGATACTGATCTAGACAAATCTTTTTTACTGATCCAGGATGGCTTCTCTTATGATGAATTGGAAGAGAAGCATGCTAGGCATGAGTGCATCAGCTGCTTCTTTCTGAGTCTGTGCCAATCCAATGGACCTACACAGGAATGAAGATTTCAGCTGAGGCAACTCCAACTCCACGGGAAATCCTGAGTGGCAGAACTACCACAATTCTCCTCTGCAGGAGCTGGGATCCTATGGAGAGCTGTGTAAGACTTGTACATACTCCACAGGTTCTGCGGATTTGCTAGTCRTGTGCTGCAAGCTGCAGAACATTACTTTAGCCAGCAAACTGAAACAGCACTCACAGGGTAGTTGAACCAAATGGATTTTGCCTGCCAATCCCAATTTTCCTGAGGACTAGAATGTGGTTTTTGTAAGCATCTCCTTCATTCTGAGTGCTTATGATTTAAGCTGTCTTTAGTTGCATGCTGTGTATGTACAGACTTGTAATAGAAACATACCAGCAGAAACAGCATAAAAAAGCATCAAAAGGCCTGTGTTGACAATTCCCAGGACATAGCTGCCAGCAGTAAACTGAGGAACATATTTATGTAAAGACCATAAGGCCTGCCCTCTAACACCTCACAGTACAGATGACTTGCCAGCAGAAGACCCTGCATCCTAACACGAGGAGCCTGGCAACAAGGCTGCTATGTATCACATAACATTCATTTTTAAGTTAGCCCAACAGCAAAAACAGATTACAGATGTGTATTTCAAACAACAAAACAGCAAAAAAACCCCAGTGGTCAGCAACCTGGACTAAGACTCATGGCAGCTGAAGTCAGCAAGAGCTTAATGTGAAGGACCACCCATTCAGAACTGACAACTCCTAAAAGATATGAGAGGTCTGTCCAAAGTACTAGGTTGCCATCACCGAGCAAGAAGAACCAGAGCAGTTCATGAGGACTCAACAGCTGGCATTTCTTGTCCTTTGCATCTCACAGAAACAATACTGGTCAGACTTCCTCCACTTACGCACCATGGTGCTTGTGAGTATGCGAGTGTGAATTAATGAAGTTCGGGCAAGACAGTGTGAATGCATAAAAACAAATTGCTTGAAGATTTTGTAAATAAGTATCACCTTCCCTTTTCACAGTATCACACACTGAGTTTTATTTTGCTAATTTCCCTACGTGTATATTATTACAAAAAAATAGTGTGTCAATGCATCAATGCATTGCAGATTCTTGCAAGAAGAAAAACGTGCAGCACACTCAGCCTTTTTCAGTGCTCTGGGCATATTTTCCACTCGTGTGGAACACTGACATACAACCTGTAAATTTATTCCAAGGAAAAATCTATAAACAAGGAGTTTGTGTATGTTTGTGCAGCAGCTAGGGAAATGAGCTTAAAAAAAAAAAAAAATTCATAATTTTGCAGTCTAGCAAAAAATGCTTTCACTTTAAAATGCCCACTAAGTTACCATATATTACACTACGGAACTGTTTACCTCAAAAAATGAAACAACAGTAATTTCTTACCAGTCTCTTTTGCTGAAGCTGTTCTCTAAGTAATCTGTCTTCTGGTAAAACATCACATAGAAGAAAATAATTGTCCTGTTCTTCTGTTAAGAGATTAGGAAGTGTGGGTAAGGGATGGGAAGTTGCAGCTGCTTTGAATATTTCTGGGACATAATTTGCTAAACCTTTGGAATGTGTTAAGAATGTGAGAATGTGTTTTTTAATCTATAAAAGTCAGTTATTTTAATTTCATAATTTAATGAAACATGCTTAAATATTTGTATATACACATTTATAAGACCTTTACATCATTTATATTGCAGTACAAAGACAAAAGTCTTGCATAGGTTGTCCCCACTACCAGCTTTATTCTTTTTTATGATGGTTCTTCTGGAGACATAAAGCAATTTTAATAATTTATATTGGTTACAGTACAAAGTCACCATGAAAGAAACATGAAATCACCTTTAATTTTATCTTGCATGTGGGATTTTCAGTTATTTCCCTAAGTAATTGTCAGTTTTCAGTAGTTATCATCATTTGGTATACCCTCCCCTTACCCTGACCAATCACATTACCTTTTACCATCAGATCTCGTTCCGTCTGCAGATACACACCACAACAAGTAACACATATTGTTACTTGCCTAATTTACATTTCTACTTAGATGTTTTACCCACATTTTATGTTTACTAACCTTTTTACTATTTATGTTCATATCCAATTTAATAATAAAACAAATCTTAYTCAAATCAATTACCTTAAAATTACTCAGCATGTAAGAAAATATAAAAACACAAAAATATTTTGCATTTGAAAGTTACTCATTTATTAGTCAAAGGGTTATGTGGTTGGTGAACTGAAGTGACCATTATTAAGTCTTTTACAATTTTAAACTTGCTAGATTTCAGCCTTTCCCAYCTTTTCATATACAGAAGCCTGCGTGAAGAAGAGAAACCCCCTGATTTCTGAGCTATCAAATTTGAAGGAGATAGTCATTAAAATTAACAAATTTGTTAACAAACAAACAACGAAGCATTCTTATTGTCCTCTGGAAGGGCTATTGACGGTTTATAATTCTGGCAAGCTCTGGCATTCAGGAGCTTGATTTGCAATTTTCAAACTGAGTGGCAAGTGTTAAATCTCAGAAGCAAAAMCAAACATATGTAAGAGAAATGCAATTATGGTCTTTGGAGTGATTTTCATGTTTTCTATGTCTATTTTTCTTAAAATTAATTTGAATAAKTAAAACAATTTATTTTCATCCATATTTTCATCCATCAGTTTTCACCTTGCACCCATCTCTGACACTGGCTGCATGCATTTCTTCCTCTCTTTTAAGCTCTCCATGGAGAATTAAAGATGCAGGAAAGACCTAACATTCTCTTACCTGCTTTTCGGTAAACTGTATTTTTCTGTCGGAAAAGGGTAAGCCAAAGAAATGCATCAGCTACTTCTGAGAAAAACACTTCCTTCGCACAGTCATCACTGTCCGTATGATGGAATGTCCCCCTGTGCCAACGCAGCAGAACCATGAAGTATGGTCTTTGGTCTTGTGTTGGTCTTGGAGCCCAGAAAATGGCAGTCTTTGTACCCCTACCGTGAAGATATTGTCTCCTAATACTCTTGGGGCAGTAAGCACTGTGGCAGGGGAAAGGAAGGGTGATTGTGGCCCTGATGTCCAGGAAGAGTTAGTGGCATCAGTGGGGGTGGTGGACAGAGTGAAGTCGGAAAAGATAGCTCACTGGGAATGTTTCTCCACATTTCTGGAAGGACTGTCACCAATTATTTATGCAGTGGGTACCAAAGCTTCCACAGCCATGATGTAAGCAGCACTGCTTCTAGGCCTTGATTTGCAACTGGCCCTAACTCGGCAGCGCATTTAAGCATGTATTGAGCTCATCCTCACTCAGCACAGTGCTGAAGCACGTGTTGCAATCCTTGGAAAAGGTAAGCTTAAATATGTGGTTAAGAGTTAAACATTACTTCTGTGGTTTTCTGACCTAGTGTCAGATTACTTCACACTTGGCTGATCAAAGCAGCAGTATATGCCAGAAATTATCACATRACCTGGCCAACAGAGAGTAAGCAAGCAGCATACTTACCTAATGGAGCTTCCGAATTTGTTCTTATCACACTACAAAAGTCTGTGATGGGCTGTTCTGTAAATCTCTTCTTCCAGTACACGATGTATCTTTAAAAATAAGGGGGAGATGATTAGTGAAAAAGTAAACATCAAAAAAAGTTTAATAAGCAGTTGATTGGCTCTCACTTTTTCCATCCCCTAAATTCTTAAGAGTGTTTTGTGGTTTTTTTTTAATTCCTGTCTCTGTTTTTAATTCCTTGAATCTAGTTTTCCAATTCATTAAATTCATTCAGCTTCATTAAAACTGGGTTTAACCATGCTATCAAAGTGAAGAACTCAGTAAGACAGATTTGCATTAAGCTTTACATAAACACTGTGACCTATTCACATCTTCAGACAGAAGTGCCACTCAGATGCATCTTTACTGAAAAGATATACTACAGAGTACTCTCAAATTTCCAAAATATTGTGGTCTGTGTTCTGCAAGATGCAGGCAGGAATCTGAAACTCGGTAAAAACACCAGCTTGTCAAAAGTGAGGTTTTGTCAGGTCTCCTGTGGAGTTACAGTGAAAGCTGTAGCTTGGCAGACAACTAGAAAGACAGAAAAATGAAGTCCCCAAACACCTGGGGGTGAGATAGCAGACAGAATAAGGAAAGCCCTAAACACATCTTGAAGGTTTAACCCATCAACTACAGTTGTTTAGAAACATTCTTGTACTATCATTGTATAATAGCAGCATTAACAGACCCCAACTGAGATTAGGTTCCCACTGAACTAGAAGCTACTGTCTAACCAAGAAGAAATCATCACCTTCAATAATATGATGAAGGGAACCAAGCAATCCTTGTGCTAATTATTCAGAATCTTACTATAAAAAAAAAAATCTCTAAATGCTTAAGTGCATGCTTATATTTATACTTATGACTCATGTGCGTGATACAAATCATGTGAGAGTCAGTAAGGTAAAGGCTAACTATTCAATGACAGCTTCCTATTGACATGCCATCAAATTAGGAAAAGAATCATAAAAAATCAGATATCATTATTATGAGGACATTTCTAAATAGTTGTAGCTTTTAATACTTGTGCAATCTACAAGTTTACTTGACACAGCTATCACATCCCATGGTGGTTCATGTTACCTCTATTTACCATCTATCTTACTATATGAGGACTTTAACTGCAGCAGCCAAGGAATCAGCACATGTTTGTTTCTGCTAACTTTGACATGGAGAGGATTAACCTCCGGTACAGCAGACAGCTAAGCACAGTGAAGCCAGCATGCATGGCTGAAGCTCAGTCAGAGGCATCATTAGATGTCAGTGAGAGGTAAGCGTTCTGTTGTCCCCTGCCTACTCCACTGTTTATAATGCACAATGAAACAGTCTTGCTGCTACATAGAACAGCAAGTCTTCCAGAGTAAGTCATCCTCGAGCTTTTAGGACATAAATGTGCAAACGAAGGGATTTCAAGATGTCATTTAGTCTGTCCCCTGCACTGAAATAAATGAACACCATTCAGACAAACTCACCTAACCATAACCATCTGTGCCATGAAGCTTACTGTTAAGGGATTTCATATCATAAGACTTAACCCAAATAATCAATGATCAAATAAAGCCAATGCATTATCATACTTCCAGGGAGAGAGAATGAGTGATCAGTGTCCATGAGTGATCGTGTCCAGTCATGCAGTGGAAGCTTATTCCCCTTATCTCTTCCCCTTGCCCTAATGCCAACTTATCTTTATTCTTCCAAGTTAAAAAAAAAAAAAAAAAAAAAAAAAAATCTATTTCTTCTAGGAGTATTTCACAGCATAAAGCATTACTTCAATCATATTACTTTACAAAAAAAGAGCTGTACCTCACCACACATGAGGCCTGATAGCAAAAGGGACTTCACATGATATATAAAAAAGTAAAGTAAATCTTGATAATAAATTTTTTTCCTTTGCAAAAAACTTAGCTTTTTGAAGCACTGATATTAGAGGAGATATGTCATCCTCTGCTTATTTTAAGTACTCTATTTAGTAGGAAATTGGAATGTTGATTACCCCATGTTGTACTGTTAAAGAAATGTACAATTGTAAGAGCAATAAATGGTTCATTAATTCCTGAAAATCCAATCGACTGTTCCCTCTTAAAGCAAGGAAAGTAATATGATAACAAGTCACTGTTTCTTCTAAAGAATATTTCAGCAGGAAGAAATGTTTTTAATTGTATTTGCATTCCTTTTGTTTAGAAACAGAAATTTAAAATAATCCCATCATATTTAAGTCTAAGTTATTCTGTGTTATAAGACCTAAATGCAGTAGAACAAAGCCAGCCACATTTCACTGAAACATTTGTGCACTTTGCTCTTTGTAACTTATGACCACTCACCCCTACACTGACACTCAAACATGGGAGAACAAGTTATGTGGAGGAGAATGTCATCACTTTCTCCCAGTAGACATCTCTTGCCACATCCCTTTTGCCCTAGGAGTCCCATTAATAACTCAAGTTTTAAAATTCAAATACAAGATTGACAATTAGACAGACCTTTTTTATCACCTTACTACTATCAGCTACAGTCTGTTGAAAAGCAAAATTAGTAGCCTAATGCAATGAAACCATTTAACAGATGTGCCTCCAAGGCACAATCAGATGTGTACAGAATGCTGTACAGAATGACTGAAATGACATGCTCCTTCCTGTAAAGGGCAGAAGTCTTCACTTCGTTTTTCTCCACTGACAATATTTTGCTATGATAATAATTATGCTCTTGCTATGCCCAAAACACTAACTGATATTTTGCATATTTTAATGCTTTCTACATATTGCAACTTTCCACAAACTTATACATCAATACAAGCAAAATACACTGCACACACTGGCACACCCCTGCATGTTAAGTAACAAGTGAAATAAAAAAATCCAACTCCTCTCCCTCCTCAGACATGCTATTCATTGCTCGAACCTAGGTAATTGCCAAGTTCAGGTCTAGATTTTATCTGGATCAGATTCATTTGATCTAAAAATAAAACCCTGTTTCCTGAAAGCATTTCAACTAGCGCAGGCACTCCCTCAAGCCCATAAAATTAAAATAATATCAGCATCAGAGATATTAAAATATGAACATAGAAATAGAACATTGAAAGGATTCAGGTTGTTTGGGTTCAGGTTATAAATTCTATAAATGTAATTCCAACTGCTAACTTTACAGCAATATTACTGTAGTGGATATCCCTCCTTAGAAATAGATTCAGTTTTCATTCAGCTTTAGTGGGAACATTAATGCTGTAATTTCTTACCACTTTGCAGCTTTGAAGGATGACAGAAATGAAATACAGAGGCAATTATTTTAGTTTCTATTGGAATACCAGTTTTCTTTTATGTGCATTTTAAAAATTCCAGTCTGATATATCCAGGAGAAGTTTCTTAACTCTTTCTATGCTGCCAAGGCTAACCACACACTTCTTGGTGATGGCTTTTTTTGTGTGCAATTGATATGTTTACCTACTCTGCTGAAGAAGCTACCTATGAAAGTCACAGCTTGCCTTTCCTACATATAAACTCCGAATTTCCCATTTCATTCCCATTCTCTTCTTGCCCGTTCTAACATTAGGAGTCACCCTACAACAGGGAGGAAGAGCTGTTTGTTGGTGAGAGCACGCGCCTCAGACACTTTGGGTGTGGGTTCCCTTCCCCTCCACCAGCTTCCTCTGTTCCCTGGGATAAATTCCCTCCTACTTCTTCATCTGTAAAAGGGTAATACAGGTGGGAAATGCTAGTAAGGAGACTGTAACATGTAGATTTAAGATACTGTGAAGTGATCAGATAACCCAGCCAAATAAAACTGACCAGGCAGAAGCCAGCTATACCATAATACCCTGCCTGAGGGACTGTATGATCCCACCTCTTCCAGAAACGCTGTCTGCAGATGTCCAGGTATCTACTGCAGTCTTCTCTCACAGCATTTTTCAACTTTTGTACTATGCAATTTGCACAGGTGGTAGGTGCTAAAATGCCAGTTGTGTAGGATTGCAGCCTGGCAACAAGCTCCATTTTATGAAATAAACAAACATCAAGGGCTTCCAACCTTTTCATCTTAAATCATTATCTGAACCAACAGCATTTGAACAAAGCAGAAGAATAGTTGGATTTGTGCTGATGGTAACAAAAAAATTACAAAGTCCACTCCTACTGTAGCCCATTGGTGCTGTGATGATATAAATAACCATGACTGTCAAACATTTTTCCTGCTTTAGGCTTCTCCTGGCAAGCCACAGTAATAGCTGCTCAAACCAGAAGCAAAAAAAANAAAAAAAAAAAAAAAAAAAAAGTTTTCCATTAGCATTGCTCTTCTCTGGATTCTCCACTTCTTGCAGTTCTGTCAAGAAATGTATTCCTAAGACTGATTGTAACTCGTTGCTAAGTATAAAAAAGATACCACGTTTTCACAGTTGTTTCCCTGTATTTTCCACACTTCAGTTTAACACCTCAGATTATACTTCCTTTTTTGTGCATGGTATTAGACTATTTTACTGATATTCAGTACAGCAGATAAGAGAAGGCACACTTCAGAGTAACAACTCCATCATTTCACATCCTGAGGCCACTTTCTATAAGATTTGGCTACCTTCCAATTGCATTAGCAACAAAAGGAATCTAAATGGACATTTTCTTGAAAAGGTGATTTTAAACTACATTTCTATTAACGCAGAATAATCCCCCAAGCACGCTTAAACTGGCGGTCCATGACTGAGCAGCTCTGATCCCTTTATTTATCTGAGGAAACTAGCATTAGCTCCAAAAAACATTGCATTCTTGTTCTGCCTGCTTTCAGCATAAAACCAAACAAAAACAAGTATCAGTTTTCAATTTTAAGCAATGTTAAGCTGATACATCTGAATAAGGATTTATATGGCTTACATTCTCTTCCTAAATTTCATCTTAATATTCCTTTTTTTTTTGCATCTTGATAGACACAAGTTATTGGCTTTGGCTGAGTAACTAATCACAGAAGACCTACCAGAAAACTCCTTTTAGTTGAGAAATTATCCAGCTAACATTTAAACACTGCAACAGAACTATCTACAAACTGGCAGGTACTGTCTAGCCTACCGCCTGGCCCATACATTGCTGTGTGTGAAAGCAAAATGCCAAGCAAGCGCCTAGTCTCTGAARTTACAAGCCAGCTGGGGCCATGCCAGCTACTGGAGGAAGTTAAGAGAGAGAAAGCCAAATGTGACCCTGCTGAGATGATCAATGACACAGCTGTAGAAGGAGTCACAGTTGTATGTAGATCACAGTACTGTAAAGCATAGTTAAGGATTAAATGTGATTTTTATGGGGAAATACTGGCATCCTTAAAATAGGGCAAATGAATTTCATCCCAGAATGTGAGAGATCCTGTACTGAGCAGCTTCAGTGTACAATACACAGCTTTAGGACATTGTACAGTGGTAGAAATAGTCTTGTCCTATACGAATAAAACCCCAAATTAGGAGAGTTGATTGTCTAGAACGTGCTTTAYGAAATGAACAGCTTTCTAGTTTGTACACAACTTGTTGATTAGTGACAGGACCTGAGAAGACCCTAGGATATGTCAAAGAATGTCTAACACAGGAATTGCCCTGTATTCTAATATCGAGTCCCCTGGTCCCAGCAACATCTAGAGGCTGGGGAGTGGGAGGGGAACAGGAAAACCACCTTACAATCCAGCAACAAAAAGCTCATCAAAAAAGTAATAAAAATCCTCCGACAACACCCCACTGCTTTTTAAAGTATTTTAAAAAGATGATCTCTAGTTTTCTGAAGCTTTCTATAGTATCTGCACACATACACACTCATTTTAAACAATATAACCCTTACCTTCTAAAATCTGCAACCAGTTTCACATCTGCTATGACGAGCTTGTGTTCAATAATCATGTGCTTCAGGAGCTGGTTTTGTTCTGCTAAGAGATAGCATTCTTTGCAGAAAATACAAGGCACATCAGGAGAACTTTCTACAGCAGCAACACCACCTGGACTTTCTGGCAGAGACAGAGGCTCCAAAATACACTCTGTATCTAAAATAAATAAAAAGAATAATTAATTTTGACTAAGTGAATAAATCTACATCACTTGGAGTACTTTTAGGCAGTACCTGTAAAACCTGTTTTGTTGGGTCCCAGTTTTGTTGCATGGATCACTCCAGCAACAAGGTGCTTGGAAGCGAGTTGACTGCATTATTTCCAAGAAGGACGGTGGGAGGTTAGCACAGGACAGTTCTCAAGTATCTGCTCCAACTGAAATTCTCAGCTGACACCAAGTCAAACAGACACAAGTGTTCTGCTTATTACAAAAGGAAGTTTTATGATGAGAAACCTACTTTTCTTCCTCTCACTACCTAGTCTACCTGTTGATGTGAATGAAGCTACTCTCTTTGCCACATTCCTCATACTATAAGGAAGGCTTTAGACTGTATAGCACAAACTGTTTTGTATGTTGATTTCTAATTATACTTGTATTTATTGCACAATACTTCTATCATTTTCTGATTGACTCTTGAAGGTCTGTATGCATTTCTCTTGCCTTTTTTTTTCCCATTAGCATCTCACTGTTCTGTGACAAAGGAAAARACTCTTCTTGATAAAGATTACTGCCACATGGAAGCTTATGGCCACTGAAACACTTCCTAACTGTACAGATGTTGAGGAGGGGCCAGCCATGCCCCATGTGGAAAGGTCAATGGCCTGTGTTTGTACTATACTGCACCAGTCAGACATAGGTTGCTCAAACGACAGCACACAGAGGTGAGTCACTGGCTGATGTTCTCCAGGTTCGCTGCTGTTTGTAGTTCAACAAGTAGGTGGATTGCACAGTACTGCAGTAGTATTGCAAACAAGCAGAATGACCCAGGGTACATGTATCCCGTCCCCCCCCATTTAAACAATAGCAGTGTAAATTCATAAGCTCTTCCACTGGTATAAATTAGTGTAATTCATTAAGAAACACTGTGTGACCAACAGATTTCAACAGCCGGCCCCATTAGCCTAACCAAATTTCAGTTGTCCAGAAATAAACCATGGTGTTCATTTTCCAAAAAAATCATATCTCAGTCTTTGGTAAAGGTTTATCTTGGAAGCAAATGCCAATTTCAATATATATCTTCGATTTTAGCTACATCAATTTTGGATAGCAAAAGGAGAGTAAAGGCAAACAAAAAAAGCTCCCCAATAGTTCCTGCACTCTGAGGATAAAAACTGAAAAGAAAACATCAAGGGTCTCCTTGATTCTTGTGATATGAAGTTAACTTGTGCAGCAGGAGAATAAACTCCATGCCTCTGAATTCCTGCAGTGACATGAACACCTCTGTAAAGAAATGAAATTTCACAGAATCACAGAATGGCTGAGGTTGGAAGGGACCTCTGGAGGTCATCTGGTCCAATCCCACTGCTCAGGCAGGGCCACCTAGAGCTGGTTGCCCAGGACCATGTCCAGACAGCTTCTGAGTATCTCCAAGGATGGAGACTCCACAGCCTCCTTGGGCAACCTGTGCCAGTGCTCAGTCACCCTCACAGTGAAAAAGGTGTTTCCTGATGTTCAGACAGAACCTCCTGGGTTTTGGTTTCTGAAGATATCTAAAGAATTAAGAAAAAGGCCTTGTCCCAAACCTATTATTTTGTCACACAGGAATTTTAGAATGTGTAAAGTTAAAGGCAGTTTAATTAACAATATTTATCAGATAGAAGAATCAATGTATGACAGTTTTCACCCTACAAAATTCACATGTATGTATTATATATTGGCAAACACACCAAATCTGATAATTTGATAACTTGTCCACATGGAAAATTTGAAAAATAATTTTAAAATCATAGCCATTTAGCTTTTTGCCCTAGGAAAATAAGCTAATGAAGCAGTGCTCCCCCCATCCTCCACCAAGACTTTGAAATAACCAAAGAAAGGATGCAATTTCAGAAACGGATCTAAAAGTTCTGTGACAAATTTCAGGTAAAGGAAGAGGCACGGAGAGGGGAACAGGACTCTGCCTGGACAGCCAGCGTGGACATGTAGTGCTCCAGAGCAGGCACAGCATGTGCCAATGGCTGCCCGATGAGGGTGCTGCAGGGGACAGAGGGTAAGCTGGAGCTACTGGGAGCCACAGGTGGGAAAGGGTACAAAACCATAGGAAATACGGATTCATCAGTTCCATGCTGCTCCTGGAACAACATATCTGCCCTGCGCAACTGTTGAGGCTTCTTCTTATGACATTTGAAAAATAAAACTTCCTGGAAAGGCAGTGACTTGGCTGAAGACTGATGGTCAGGTTACACTGAATTCAGTTTATCCCATAAAACTAAGCAGCGTGGAGAGATGGCAGCACACAGAGCATGGCATTACCTGGAGCAATACAACTGCTGTTGACAATCTAACATTTTTCCTCTCATAATTTTACCTGCACTTCAGCCGATTCCCTTCTCCCAGATATTTCTTTATTAAACTGGCATTGTATAAATTGTTCCATTTTTTCCTACTTTAAGATCAGCAGCTGCTACAGTAAGTGCTAGAGCAATTCTCATGAAAGGGTCAGCTCTCCCAAGGAAAACTGATGTTACCTGCAAGACTCCAGGTTTGTGCATTCTTACAGTCAGTATTAGGTTATAGCCTGAAGAATCATTAAAACATGTTTACTGAGAAAAGTAGAGCAACTTAATTTCCTTTGCAATTGCTGACTCCCACTGATGCCAAGAGAACTAAGAAGATACTCTGTCAGCCAGTTCAGCTGTGCCCAGTAAGCAGCTACACTGCTTTTTGTTCACTTCTGGTTTAGGTCTCTTGCAATGACCTATTTAAACATTTAGAAGTCCAAATAAACAAGTGCCTATCTGCCTCAACAAACCAACTTTCAAAAGATAGGTGCGTGTGGCAGGAACTGCTACTCAACATAGACAAGGAGCCGATACGGTTATTTAGCATGAGTACTCAGGAATAGCAATTGTTTGGGTTGGAAGAACAGGGTTGTTAATCTTTAATTGTAGTGGTGAGTTGCAGAAAGGAACAAACTGGGGTGAAAATTTTTTTGCTGCCCAAAGAGAGTAGCTAATACTAAAAGAGAAGAACTTAAACATAGACTACTGGACTAGTGTGGCAATTGCAGAAGCTTATGCAATTTATTTCAAAGGCATTTAAAGGAGGAGGTGAGGGAAAAAAGAATCCATGAAAATATCTTCGTACTCATCTGCTGCAAAAAACACYGAACAAGAGAATAAATGCACAGAGATGAACAAAGATGCACAGCCTTTAGCATAGCACTTAATGGACTAACACATAAACACAAACATCAAAATAGTACAAATAAAGCTAAGCATATTATTGAAATCTCTGCAAAAGCAGCTAATTTTGATGCTATATTTGGAGCAGAGTGGCCACAGGTACTGAAGAAAAGCTGTTAACTAATGCACAGCTAAGGGCTAACGGGGAAATAAAAMCAGTCAGATCGAGTTCTTGGACTCCACCAGGACTCCCACATGCAGAGGCACTTGAAAATGAGGGAAAAGCAGCGAGCTTTTATCTTAAAATCTACTGCCACAAGAATGACTTCACAGGGTCAGATTA
The DNA here is from genome assembly GCA_035582835.1 of Phoebastria nigripes. NCBI lineage: Eukaryota > Metazoa > Chordata > Aves > Procellariiformes > Diomedeidae > Phoebastria > Phoebastria nigripes. Next base: position 508,239 of record JAYKAV010000156.1, read on the forward strand.
AACATCCATCTAGTGCAAGTGCCCTGGCTGACAGTGGCAAGACGCAATTACCTAGGGAAGTGTATAAAAATAGGCTAAACAAACAGTAATCACACAAATAGCATAGTCTTCCAGAAATCTGAGGGTGGAGAGTTTAAGTCGCAGGCTGTACAGGTACCTCAATTTAACAGCATTTTATGGCTTTCTTTTTTCCATTGATTTGTTTCAGCACTGTTTGAAATTGTCAGTTTTTAACACCTACAAAAACCTGCAACAACATTTCAGGATCTCCTAATGGTCCTTCATTCCGTGTTGCCCTTGTTCAGCTCTTGGCTAGGTCTACTCTACCCTTCTTCACGTGCTGAGGTGGGGGGTGGTTTGAAAACGCCCCAAGTGTGGAAGAAAATGGCTTTCTAAATCAGCACAGTTTTTCCTCAATCTCTTCTCTATTTCTTTTTTATTCCTAGCATTTTGCTTGCTTTTAGGATCATTGAATTAACCACTGAATTACCTTCAGTGATTTCAAAGTCTCAGAGAAGTTGTGAATCAGGTGTTAATGTACAAGACAGTGGACATATTCTTTGTGTTCACTCCCATGTATGTTACTCTGCATTTGTTAACACTGAATAGCACTTTTTTTGTCCAGTTCACTCAAATACCATGAGATTCTTCTGCAATGCTTTGGTTGGCCCTCCTGCTTACCACTTGGGAAAAAAAATGTGTATTAACAGCAAAATTTATCACCTAACCCCCCTCCTATTTGTGTCTGTGGCGAACAGCACAGGACCTAGCTCCCTATGAGAACAGAGCCCTAYAAAATCCATCCATTAAGTTTCTGCCAAATCATCCTGTCACCACTGAGTTTTTCTCCTCTGCCTAATGGAAAAACAGCACGRCTGTTATGCCCACCGAACTCAGGAACTAATAAAAACCCTCTCTCATTCACAGAATTGACAGTTGACACTGTGTTGTTCAACCTTCAACAGGACAGATAAAATTGTGGTCTTTTACAGCTAATTCAGAGCTAAAAAATGTAGAGTAGTAGAAAGAAGATACTAGAGAAATATATTCTCTGAAAACAAAGACTACGAAGTATACCCAGTTCTTCAGGGGAAAATAAAATGAATACTTTGAAGACATTTGACAATGAGATGGTATAGAAAATGATTTGGATTACACAAATTACTTTCAAAACTAGAATAAGCACTATTTTTTGTTAAGCACCCACAGGATACCTAGTGCAATGGAATCCTGATCCCTGCACTGGAACTCTACACACCATTACAACAGTGATAAAAGAAAATGAAAAGAAGGCTGCCTGTTACAGAAATTATATGGCTTTATTTTATTTTAAGTGTTGTTTTAATATAGACTAGTTAATCTTCACAGCTAATGAAGCAACAGGCTCAGAATGGATTCATCTGCCTTACTGGAACATTTTTAGTTTCAAATACAATTGTTCTTAACTCAAAACAAATGTTAGTTTGCTCATTAAGTAAATGTTACATCCACACAGTTGTAATACAGACTATAGCAGTACAGGCAATGTACTCTACCTGCACAATCGCACATGCAATTATCACAAAGCAATATGCCGTGCAATTTTATGGCCAATACATGTGAGTATCAGAAAGAAAAGGAAGGAAAGATTCGGCATTTGAAGGTGAGTTGTGAAAGGCAAAGTTCTCAGATGGTTTAGCCAGTGTAACAGCTTGCTGCCACCAAGAAGTGCAGGGATGTCTTGTTATCCTGTCTTTCTCCACCTTATCCTACCACTTCTAACCATCTACTATTGCCCTTGTGCTTGTGCTGTCTCCTGTGCTTGCCAAATCCTTTGATGAGCCAATTCAGCTCTTTAACCAGACAGAAGTACTCACTTCTTTCTTTTTGCTCAATAATTTTGAAAACGCTCACAGAAGAGTCTACCAAGTGCAAGAGCAAACTAAGGAGTGCACGACGAGAAGCAGCAAGATTAAACAGGACCYTCCTCTTCTCATCTCAGCTTCCTCCTCTCTTCTCAGCTTAACAGCCTCAGCTGTTTCATGTAATTTTACCATAAGCATGCCTTATAAAGTGTGCAAGGTTCCTTCAAAAGCATTACACACAAAGGAAAAGAAAACAATAAGATTTTATCACTGTGCTTCCTAACAAGGACATCCAGCACTGGCTTCAGTTCGCAAAACCTACTGTTGTCAGCGTAGGCTGTACGCAGTACTGCTGTATGCAGTAAGAGCTGTTGTGCTCAAGTCTTCTTGGTTGCACATCTGAACTATGTGCTCTGACTAGATCTGGGGACAAGTTGAACACTGCTGCATAAATTACATTCTCTAACTGGAAAGTGGAGGTACTGAGGTTCAGATCAATGAAATAACTTCACTGTTACAACTCCTAACTCACATGGCTTGGCCCTGGGGTGCAACCTGCAGCCGTGACTTGAGTGCCAGAGCTCAGGGAGAGGCAGACCCCGCCAGCAGGCAAGCAGCAAGCTGAGCGAGGAACTCCCTAAATCAGTCTGCAGGGAATGCTGAGGAGAGGGGCACTCGTACCCTTCTTTTTGAAGCTTTGCCACCAGATAAAAAGGAATGAGAGTCACGAGACCAGAAGGAAGGGAGACCATGTAAGTCCAAAGACAAGGGACCTAGTTAAAAACTAGGGAAGAAGAAATCTAACTCATTTTAAAAAGATTAAGCATTTTATTATCAGATGAAGAATACTCTGAAAATTCAAGACTGCACGTAGTCTGAGAAATGAAATGATGAAAGAGGAATTCATACCAATTGGCTTAAGACACATATTTACAGGTTTCATGTCATGTTTTGCAGTTTATGGCACAACAAGGCTTTAGGTTGAAGAGTGTATTATGTAAATATAGACACGCAGAGTATATATTTATAAGCCCACAGTTGGTAACACAAGGATAATGAAACAAAATAAGAACATCTGCTGGAATGTTAAGTGTCTTTCTAATTAAATCCAGTAGTTGAATGAATCAATTCATTACCAACAAGTCTGGTTTATTATCTCATTAATACAGCTGGTTAATATTATGAGGAGATTAGCACAAGAACTTGAAATGATCCTAAAACAAAAATGAATGCAACAAAGATATACAGGCAAATAAAGGAGTCTAAACAATGAGTAAAAGGCTGAGTTTTTTAGACATGTTGAGAACAAAGGGGAGAAAGAATGACAGGAAAACAAAAGACACGTAGCAAACCTGGCACTCCACACTAACAGCATAACAGATGCCGACTGGAAAACAGAAAAGCTGAGCACCTCCCCCAAGCTCACACTGATTACATGGCAAAACCATTTAGTTATCAAAATGACCAAACCCCCAGATATGGTACATTAGGGAACCAAGCTGGATTCCTGTAGGTAATTCTGCACAAAACAGTGCTGCATTTAAAACTCTTTGGGAAACGAGTAGTTTTAAAGCTTTGCCTAGTATTCAAGTTTTTTTGAGCTATAATGAAAAAGAGTATCGAGAAGCACCGGTTTGACACTTGAAATACACACATGACAGCTTCCCTGTTTTGCAGCCTTGGCACTGCAGCATCTATTTGTTGGCACAGCAGCATTCTCTAATTTGTGGTCATATTCTTGGAAGAGATTTTATACTGATTACAGGATTTTTCCTTTGTTTTCTAGAGTATGAAAGATGGATGACTAATGACTTGCCAAATAAACAGTATTCAAAAACAAAACTCAGAATAATGGAAATAAAACACCCTGTCATCATCCTCACCAATACTACATGCAAATACGGTGCTTAGTGAAAGAAGAATCAATGCACATAACGATTTCATAGCTCTATATATTAAAGCACTCAAGTACTTCTGTGAAGTTGAATTATCATTGAGTCTGAGTTCATGAGGAATTATTTAGCTATTATTTCCGCTTGTTATGAATGATATTTACTATGAATGATATTTAGTTAAAATGTCCATGTGCTCTAGGAGACAACACATCCTGTAGCTTCCCCCAAGATCAGCCAGTCTCAACCCTGCCCAGATTTTCATTGAATGCAAATGAGCACTTCAAAAGAGTACTTAATGCTACAGCTAAACCTTGTCAGTTTTACAGAAACTGCCCATATTCTGTAGCATCCACTGTCTGGGAATATGAGAATTTTACTCCAGTCAAATGACAGCTTTAAGAAAAGCTGTGAGTTACCAAATCCTAATATCTCAGGACAGAGTTTCTATAAAGCAGGTGTCTGCTGGGAGCTGGAACTAACAGAAATACAACTGTGCTTAATAGCCATATTTAACAGGGCTGCTCTGTCGGGGAGCTTAGGATGTTGCAGGTTCATTAGCATTAACAAGTGTTGCTATGGGTACCGGAGCGCAGGCATCAGAATACAAGTGAATAGAAGGAGTGGGAAAGTGATTAATAAAAATGTGAAGTGTTGGAATTTTAATAAAACAAAACCAATGTGCTTGCCAATAAGATCATGTTTAAATAATAGACTACATTATTGCCCAGTTCACCAGCAGGTATATGCCACTGCTCGTCATCTTTCTGCTTAAGCCCAGAAAGACAAACCCCTACATCAATAAAAATAAAGACCAGAGCAAAACCACTGTTCTCACATTCAGAGGGACACACACACACTGATGAAAGTGACCCTAATAAGTATTCATAACAATATTTAAGTGCTGATGTTAATATGCAATTTATAAATATTTAACAAACTACAGACAGGTTCTGTGCAAGCTCACAGCCACATAATACCTCATGTCTGGGTAAATGGCATGGACTCACATTAGCGTAACTAAACGCAGGGTTTGATATCTTGGTCACAAACGTGAAATTATATTTATCTAATTCAGAATGAAATTTTATATATATATATATTTTATATAATTTTATTACACCCTTTAGACCTACTCTGATTTCTTATGACTGTTGTTAAGCAAAATTAGTACCATTTCTGTTTACAGAACACCTAAAGGGTGAAATGGCAGTATCACAGGAGTATCTGTGTCGTACTCAAAATACAAAGCCAATTCCTACTCTTAGCAACACTAGGAAAACGTGTCTTACCCTAATTACCAAAAGAATGTATGTTTACCCATTTTTCCCCCACCTTCCCTGTCCAAAAGTTGGAATTAAAAAATGTGCAGCAACAGTAATTCCCACAAGTGACAACCCATGTGATGATTAATTAATAGCAGAACTTCTGCTTTGCTGTTTCATTAAACAGTGAAGGCTGTAGTTTGGACTCTACCTACAGCAGTTACTTCCTTGATTTCAGCAACATCTTCAAAATATCTCCTGAGTCTTAATACATCCACTCTCATCCACTTTTGCCAGTCAATAAATTCTTACTGATTCCCTTGGAGGTGCCTTAGGATTTACTCGTGTTGCTTCCCTCCCCTACAGGTGCTGCTTTGGGCTTGCAGGACAGACCGTGCCTATTGCCTATGAGCTGCACTGCAACGGGTATGCAGTTTTTCATTACTCCTATGGCCAAAACACGTTCTCGAGTTTCAGCACGCCGGTCTTCCACACCTGTGGCTATAGCTTCCTTTCCAACGTCACTCTGCCTGCTCCTGCAGGATGCCCTTACCGGAGTCTTCCTCCTCTGAACACCTTCAGCACTCAAATCTCCTCATGGGTGTGACAGCAATCAGAAAACCAAGTTCAGTTTAATTACTTTATGCAATTTTCCATAAAACTTAATTCTCATTTCCTTCTACCCCTCCCTCTGTTCCCTGCCCGCTACCCAAACCCCCRCAGTAAAGACATGGCATGCATGAGTTACACCACCAGCCATCAGTCTCCCTTCATCCCCCAGCTCTCTCCTTCCAAGAACATTTGTTTGTCTTTACTTTTGTCATACCATCTCCCCAAAGCTTTTCCTTTCCTTTGTGGTTAGTTCTACAAACATTTATTTGTGCAAACGTTTTACTTATGCGAACAATCTTACTCCGTTCAGTGGGCTATTTGACTTGTTATGCACTTCAATGTATTTGCAAGATGAGAACTGTAGATCATAAATACATGGAGGCTGTCTTAAAGAACAACTATAAAGAACTATATCCATCTACACTTTTTTTGTTTTAAATAGAAAAGCAAATCAAGATGACTCTGAAGTGGTACTCAATACTCAGTGGTCTTCCCTGACATTTTCTCTGTACTTAAATGTTTAATTTTAAAAATTGATATTTATGAATCACTTAGGCTTGTATGAATTATTATACTGATCTCTAGAATAATAGGACACTTGAACAAAAAAGCTATTTTTGAAGTAAACAATACCGACCTTTTCTTGTTTAGTGTGATCACATGACATGGTAGACATGGAGAGCTGAGATCCATGTTATGTACTAAAATTGGGTATTAAGAAGCAATGATCAAACCTTACCCTATTATCTGGAAAGATTGACAAGGTAATTATGTAGCCTGAAACTCAAAATGTTTTGTTACAAAGAAGGAAAAGAAAACATCCAACACAAGAATTTGAAATGGAAGGACAAAAGTGATCATTTAGGTTCTTCTTTTGTACTTATCACCCAAATCTAATTAATAAAAATTAGTAGCTTTTTTCTGTTTAACTTGCTATTTAATACAAAGGCATATCAAAGGCATCATAATAAAGCATAAACAATGCTGTTTTAAAGTTGAGGTATAAAAATTAAATTTCTGCTATTTTCACATGAAAGCTAACTATAAAAAAAAGAGCACAATTTTATGCCAAGCTCATCAAGACTGTCATTTTAAAACTTAAAAATATGAACTGGGGTGTCACAAGTAAAGATGTGTATGTGAATTTAGTACTTGTGTATGTTACCACTGCCACTGTTCTGCTGACTCCTCCGCAAACATCAGCAAGCTGGAAATAGGCATGTCTTAGTTTCCATTTACTGTGATTGTGACCTTAGCTCTTCCACAAAGAAGAGGTCTTAGCAGTGTGTTTAATAAGGATAGTAATACTTCTTCATTGCTACAATTTATCTTTGCGGTGCCTTTAACAACTACTGTACTAAGCCTAGTACCTTTTATGCCAGCATTGCTACGTAAAACATGTTAATTATTTTACTCTCTACTTCTTGTTATCATTATTTAGTAGAGATCAATAATTCTTTATTGCAAGAATTTTCCTTATCTTTTCTCTTGTCACCTGTCCTTTTCCTCCAACAGGATTCAATTCCCAAGCACGTTTATCCTCTTGATGTTAAAAGGATTGCCTAGTGGTCTTTTTAAATGATTGCTTTACATTCTGTAGCTAAAGGAAAGGCTGTGTGATTTTCCTTTAAAAACCTAAAGCCTGCTTTAGCCATTCCTATGAGACACCCCCACGTCATTATGACAGGAATTTTTACCATGCTCCTGACTAAAATGTTTGCATCACAAGGTTTCTAACTCTTTTCCACTGGTATACATTCCTTGAAAAAGGCAACTATTTGAGAAAAACAACTAAAAATAGCATGAAATTTTCATTTTAAATGTAATTTTAATTTTTTTCAGACTCATATAAATTAGAACTAACCTCAAAGTGCATCCTGAGAAGTCCCATTTCTGGGAACCTGATGTATGTGGGTTTCGTACCAACAGAGCAGGTTGAAATCTCTCTCAGGTATTCTGACGGAGCTTCCTGATACTCAGAAAGCCTTCAAGGCTGAATCGTTTAACCGAATTTTGTACTTAATGAACAATCAGTACGAGGAGAGGCCCTGTGGTGTTAGAAGCTCCGCGGTCTATTGCTGCTTTCTCAGTGAACTGGAGCTTTTCCAGATGGAGAGTAGCAAAAGAAGTTGTTTCTACTTTTAGAATCAAACCTCCATAAACTGGTATTCAAACTGGAAAAACCAATGGCTGAAAAGGACAGTTCATCATAGCATGCAGTGATGTGGATCAACACAGTTCAGCCTAGTTGGTATCTTAGCTCAGGAAAACAAAGCTCGGACTGTATTTCAAATAATCTACTACTTATACTCTTTTAAAATAATTTTTTGAAAATTAATTTCAGAAGAAAGTATTTTCAAGTCAGAGTTCAAATACTAATGTCTTACAGATCAAAGGGACATCTCACAGCAGGCTATATCAAATTTCTATGAGCATATTCTGACTTTGTCCCAGAGTTTGAAGTAAGTATTTTCGTGATACTGGACTTATTTCTCTTGTCCTTCACACATTCATTAAACATATGACACAGATCTTGACTTCTTAAGTATGATATACACTTAATAACTGATACTGCTAATGTAGCTCATGGACATGGATGATAAAATAATTGAAGTTAATTTCCTCAAGAAATTAACTTAGAATGTTAGAATTAGTGATACAAGCTGTTTATGTTTTTCAGGCAACATTTTGCTAACTGTATAAATACATGCAGACTCCTAAACATTAAATTAGTACAGTAATAACACAGGCTGCATGTTTTCATCCCATGTAAGACAAAATCAAATTAAAACCTCAAGCAGGATGTTTTCTGTTACATACCAGCCTTCAGAGAAAAAGCTCTATCTCATTTATTCATGCATTACTGAGTCATAATAAAATTCAGTGCTGGCACACTGGTCAAGACAAATGCTAGCACAATGCTCCGGTGACAGCAGTATCACTTATTACTGCATGCATCTGTTTCATAACCATTCCTGTTTTCATATTGTGAGTCTCGTGCACTCCCACCGCAGGACTGCCAGGGCTGACTTGGGGCACATGCTACGAACTTCGGCAGTGGTCCTGAATCGTGGGATGCTGCGCCATGCTTCCCTGCGCTACCCACCAGCCCTGTCCCTCTTCTTGCACCTCTAGGCACAGCTCTGACCCACACAAGTCCTACAGTCCCTTATCATCCTCCAGCTGCTTTGCACATTGGCTGGGTTTAGAGAGCAGTTTTGATGCACGTGAACCAGATTCGTCTGGAGTCCAGATACGTACGAAACGCACCCCAACCCCTAGCAGAGACATCTGGGTCTAAACCAAGGGGCACTGCTTCAGACAGCTTTGAAACACCTGCACATTGAGGCTGTTTGGTGTGGGAAGGCTGACTACATGTAATCCAAAGTAAAAATGCCAAACCATAGTTGCAGGGACTGCGGCACCGATTGTCTTTTATCTACTGTGCCTTATTATTTGTTAATGTGGACAGAGCCACACCATACCATACCAGCTTGTGAGGTTGAAACAGATGGCATATCCAGTTATAAAGCTTCTATACCAGCAGGATAAAGAGAAAGCTTTTAACCTGCTACTACTACAACGATCTGGATGAGGGGGTCAAGTGCACCTTCAGTAAGTTCGCAGACAACACCAAGTTGGGCGGGAGTGTTGGTCTGCTCGAGGGTAGGAAGGCTCTGCAGAGGGACCTGGACAGGCTGGATCGATGGGCTGAGGCCAACTGCATGAGGTTCAACAAGGCCAGGTGCCGGGTCCTGCACTTGGGTCACAACAACCCCATGCAACGCTACAGGCTGGGGGAAGAGTGGCTGGAAAGCTGCCTGTCGGAAAAGGACCTGGGGGTGGTCGTCGACAGCCGGCTGAACATGAGTCGGCAGTGTGCCCAGGTGGCCAAGAAGGCCAATAGCATCCTGGCCTGTATYAGAAATAGTGTGGCCAGCAGGACCAGGGAAGTGATCGTGCCCCTGTACTCGGCACTGGTGAGGCCGCACCTCGAATACTGTGTTCAGTTTTGGGCCCCTCACTACAAGAAAGACATTGAGGTGCTGGAGCATGTCCAGAGAAGGGCAACGAAGCTGGTGAAGGGTCTGGAGAACAAGTCTTATGAGGAGTGGCTGAGGGAACTGGCTGAGGTTTGTTTAGCCTGGAGAAGAGGAGGCTGAGGGGAGACCTTATCACGCTCTACAACTACCTGAAAGGAGGTTGTAGGGAGGTGGGTGTTGGTCTCTTCTCCCAAGTAACTAGCAATAGGACAAGAGGAAATGGCCTCAAGTTGCGCCAGGGGAGGTTTAGATTGGGTATTAGGAAAAATTTCTTTACTGAAAGAGTGGTTAAGCATTGGAACAGGCTGCTCAGGGAAGTGGTGGAGTYACCATCCCTGGAGGTATTTGAAAGACGTGTAGATGTGTGCTTAGGGACATGGTTTAGTGGAGGACTTGGCAGTGCTAGGTTAACGGTTGGACCTGATGGTCTTAAAGGTCTTTTCCAACCTAAACGAGTCCATGATTCTATACTACACAGGTCAAGAAACAGGAGCAGCTAATCCTTGGGGATGGAGCCACCAATGACAAATGGGAGGATGACATCTCAATGAGCAAGTGTCAAACAGAAGCAGCTGGGCCATTTCACACTGGTCACTGTCTGTCAGTTATAAAAATCAGAGAAAAATACAAGAAAGTGGAAAAAAGAACATTTGGAAGAGATGGTCCAGTGAAAACAAGAGGCAAAACAATCAAAAGGCAAGTTCAAGAAACCCAGTTGAAATACATTACTAAGAACAGACAGGTATCTGTCTGAGTTTTGGATCACTGAAGCCACTGACAAAACATCTACTACAATTTCTCATTTACAGGTCTACTATAGCAAAATATTAGGATAGAGTGGCAAACAAGCAGTGACCATGGAATTACCTGCTGGGAAACCAGGCCTTGATATCAATGATCAGACATCAGACTTGCAACTATACCATTCGCTACAGTGCCAAAACATTACAAGTTGACAGTTACTGCTGTACACTGATGATCTAAAATCCTTTATAATCAGAGAACAAAGCAAAACACAATGCCCTTTTCATTTACTTCATAATTACAATTTGACTGCCATAACATGTAGCATGTTTTGAAAAATCAATAAAGACTCCAGTTCAGCACTCCTGGCTCCATACCATAATCAAAGTATCAAATATGGGTACTATTTCTGTATGAAGTAGTTCGAGCATTCCACATTTGTACAGCAAAAAATTGTTATTGCTTATACTACAGGACATAAATCTACTGCCCTACCAAGTGGGGCAGAGAAGCTCCCTAACATGAAACTGTATTGCATATATAGCCACACACATTACATTTGTACTCTTATGTAGTATCTGGCATATTCTTAGCGAGGAAAACTGCTTGCACACCCCCAAATTACCTAGCCCTACTGTTTAGCAGTTTGGCATCTTTCAAAAATTTGTGCATTATATCGCAAGCTAAGTAGYGCAGTTTCAGTCTGACTATGCAGTTTTAATGGTGCTGACCAATATATTACTTAATTCAACAATTATCAGGTCATTGGACCCAATTTTTTTTTCCTCTCAAGTGCCTGTAATTAATTACTGATGACTCGAGACAACAATTCCACAAAGAACCCGCATTTTCACATACGCATTCCCCTGACTTCAGTGAGACACCGGTCAGGATGATGTGCCCAGCTCTTCACAAGCACAGACCTGCTTTGAAGTTGCACAAAACTAACCCCACTTTTTCCCTCCCCATTCTTCAATGCCATGATCTTTCCCACATTGTGCAGGGCTTTTATTGATGCAATATTTAAAGCTATTCTAAAAGGTCCATAGAAAGACATTCAAATGCTTTCAGGCTTTTCTCCTGGCTTCAGCCTGCTGGAGTTCGTGGATGAGAAGGTGAAGCAGAAGCCTCAGAGAGAGTCTGGGAGCAAGTGTAGTTTTAGGATGCAGATGTTCGCACGAAGATGCAGAGTTCTAGCAGGGGTTGCAAGACAGGACATGGTGGAAGGAAGCACCCAGGGCTGGGAAAGGTTATGAAGGCTGCTTGGACAGACAAGAATTTCACCTATACTGAAGTTAAAATACTTAACGCTTGTAATTTAATAATATTTAAGTCCCTTTCTTCCTTTCCTACTGTCCGCTCTTATCATAACCATATCCCAGCTTAAGCCCTGTACCCCTTCATCAACAAAGCTGGCTGAAGTCTCAAAGGGAGAACTCTGTCACCTGTTTATATGACAGGCACACCTTATGCCAGACATCACTGGCTGCAAGGACTTACAGTTTTGGTGCTCTTCTAGAAAACCGGTGTTCCCCAGTAAAAACAAAACAAAACAAAACAAAACAAAACAGTGAACAGGGTGTTTCAATAGGCATAACAAACTATCCTGGCATCTGAGTCACACTTAGAACATTCATAAAACTTGTAATACCTCCCTGGTCCACACCTCTACATCTAAATAGCATGTCCACATCTATTATTTGTTCAGGCAATGAGAAAGCCTTTCAGGTAAGAAGCAGGTATTTGCTAATACTGAGACAGTTTAAAGGATCAGTCTGTAGACTGATGAACCACTACTCACTGTTGCTCCACTGCACCTAACAGAAGGCCTGAGCAGAGACCTCAAACAACCTAAAGGCTTTAACATGCAAACAAGTTATCGTGTTTAACCTGTTCTGTGGTCCACAAGCACATGCTCACCAGGTACTTCTCAAAGAGCTCCAGTTAGTATATACAGCAGCTGATACAGCAGCTGATACTTGGTAGCTTGTTCGTGTATCAAAGCCTTTACCTGCTACTGAGCAGGCAAGAATTGGCTTAGATTACCGGAATAAATGCAGCTCTATGTCCACTAGTAGACAGTTAAATTATATCTAACAAAGATAAAGGCCATCCATCTTCTATAAAAGTTTTCTGAATTCAGAGAAAACCAAACAGCAAGCCTTTACTGGGTATTTTTGGAGAATACAACGTGTGCCTTGTGCTACTGGCAGCTACATACTCATGCTGAGGTGTGGGGGACACCCCTTTGTCTTCAGATAAAATACAGTGCATATTTGTTTAACACAATTATTTGTAAAATTATGGCAGGATCACAGGCAGTTCAGATCTGTATTACCAAGCAATACAATCCATTACTTATTTTATTAATCCATTACTATCCATTTAATGAAATACTTAGTTTTGCTTGTATATTCTCCCATCATCTTTTTTTTTTTTTAAGAAATGTGCTGTGGAAGGCTAAAAACACTAAAATCTTATTGTAACATTATATGAAAGGATTTTGCCTTTTTACTCTTCAAACACAGAAGCACATAAAAGGTTATTTTACCAACCGTAACTTAGTAATTTCCAGCCCTCCATAAGACCAACATGCTTAGCAGGTAACCATTCAAAATGACTACGAGATTGCATTTAGAAGTTTGCAACCTCTAAAAATCATAACAAATGTTCTTAAAACATTTTAAAATAACACTGTTTTAGGAGATCATATTTAGGAGATCATTCTTGTAATCGTATTAAAATAAATTGTGTTGCACTTACAGAATTAATTAGTGAACTTATCCTCCAGGTGTAATTGCTAGTCATTCAGTTCACGATGATTAACCTCTGTCAAACCAAGATCCTTTATGGAGCTTATAATGCCTACTGGTGGAAGGAATCTCTTCTTCCCCTCTCCAAAATCTATGGTATGGTAGAAGCCCCAGGTCTTGAAATCCTCCATTGAATGCATAAATTTAACCCAAGAAACGGATCACCGGTGGTACTCTAGATGCGTGGAAGCCCCCTGTGGGGGAACAACTGAGGATGCAAGCATGTGTATGAATGTTTGGAACTGGCTGGGGTTTTAAGGAAGGGTACCGAGCAGGATACCAACCTCTAAAACCATCAAACAGAAACAGGCAGATACGGGTGGGCTGGGTGAGCCCATCAGGCTAATGTTCGAAGGAACTCTGATGAACAAACAGACAAGTGGCAGCTCTATGCTTGGGGCAATGGCTGCTCTATCACCTTGCTGGGGTTCTCACCCACAGCAGCATGCAGCCAGCAGCTCTCTATTCACAACCATGCGTGCTGTGGATGTTTGAAGAGGAAGGAGGTAAGCCGCTCACTCGGGGCTGATCTGCATAGGAGGGGTAGTAAGGATGTGTGGGATGGGAGGGCATCTGGTTCATTACTTTATTTGGTTAAGGACTATTCAGTATAAAAGAATTAACAAATAACAAGGAAAGTGGTAGATTACACACAAACACACACAAACATTAACGAGCAGGTGATAACAGAGACAATAAGCCATCTTTGGTCACTACAGGAACTAACGCCATTAAAGGAGCTACTCAGACACAGCCTTGAACAGGTTCAACCTGAACTTTGTCACTGATAAGGATAGGGAAATGTGATTATCACATGTATTATGGTATATTTGAGGGTGTTTGTGGAATTGCGTGAAACTTGCTATGGGGTATCAGAAGAGGCTTGTGGGATTATGTTTATCTTATTACGGGAAATTCAGAGGAGGGCCCAAAGGAAGAAAGGGAAGGATGGGGGGAACAAACATTGGAAAATGAAGGTGGGCAATAAAAAGGGCCAGTTGCATTTAAACAGGCTGCTGGTGGGTACGCTTCTCTGGTCAAACCCTGCACCTGATCACCAAGGGCTATCCTTTCTTCTTACTAAATCCTTTCCTTTAATACTTTTTTGTGTAATTCACCCTCTATCCTATGTGTGATACTGCTGCAAGGCCTAAGAGCCAGCAGCTCTTAGGTCACAAGGTCTGCAGGTCCAGCAGCAACCAGAAGGACCATGATGCGTCTATGTTTTCCTAGTGAATTTAACCCTGTATGCATTGTGTGTGTATGTGTAATTTGCTAGCAAGGTTCAAACTGGAGTAGCCAGTGGGTAGAAGGAGACCTCTACCTGGAAAGACTCAAGGTCTGAGTGAGCGGCTGGGCAAGAGGCCCGGGGTCCAGGCACGGGCAGAGTCGACGCCTGGCAAGGCAGTCCAGCCAAAGCACTTAGAGACTCTGCTAATATTTGAGGGATCCATGACTGTGGGGTACATGTGAGACAAGTATGAGTGCGTGTATCCATTCTGATAGCCAACACCAAGTCAGATTTGCTAGCAAATAGGAGGAAACCTGCATTCTGGGTAAGAGGGCCCAGGCACAGATATCAGATGGGTTTAGAGGTCACGGAAATATCCAAGGGATCCATGAATGTGGGTGTGCTTCTGAATCTGACAGTGAGGGTGTCTGTTTTCACTAGTGCACTTCAATCCTGATCAGTCTTTGCCATCCCAAATGGGACTCAAAAGTACCACCCTCCACAACCCTCCACGTCTTGAGAACTGGCTTTAGGGCAGAGCACAGCCACATATATCGCTCCTGTTGCCATTTCCCTCCCTGCCTGGCTCTCCCAGGGAAAGGGGATTAGAGAGAGAGAGAGAGAAGCACTTTCCCTTTCTAGAAGAGCCATAAGTGGCTACGGAATCCCTTTAATTGCTCCTTCATCAGGGCCACACTGATGCATGCATGAGCTTTACCTAAGGTGCCCTGCAGCAYGATACCCTCTAACATAGCTTGGAGTAGCAAACGTGAAGGAAGCTGTCATTACAATACTATCGTCAGAAGCTACCAATAACCTGGGGACATAAATTAAGAGGGGAAAAAGAGAAACACTCATCCACTCCCCTCCTCGCTTCCCAGCTTCCAAAACAGAAGTGAAGCAGCAACATGGAGGCCAAATCCCACCTGTGTTTTAGCACATGGGAGCCAAGAAGTCCCTTGCCTCCCCCACTCCTGGAAAGTTTTTGGGTGGACTTTTAGCTACCAAGCTCAGTAGGCAGGAGAGCTACAGAGAAACTTCATCTTTCTGACTCTTAATTTGCTCCTGCTTAAGGGCAGAGATTACAACACTGCTGAGAGCCACATACCTCACGTGGTGCTTTGACATGCTTTGCCTCACAACCTTTCATGCTGTTGTGACTCCATCGGGCCTAATGAAGTTTAATCCTAGGTAAGAAGGTGCAGGAACTATGATGAGAGATCACACTCGTGGAGAGCCAGGAGTAGTAAGGTGAGAGGGGATGATACACAGGAATTAGAGGTGGAAATGCATAAAAAAAAAAAAAGAACAATGGATCAGCAGGGGTGAAAACAGGATCCAGAAGCAGTTTGTGGACGACAGCTGGTGAGATGCATGGCAACAGGACAGGAGCAGTGGGACCAACGGAAGAGCTGTGGCCAGGGGAGGCTGGCACTTCGGAAGGGAAAGGGGCAGGACAGAAGGAGTAACCGAGCTGGCTGTGGAAAGAGCAGGGGCAGGAGGGACCAAATTAATGTTGGAGAGTGACCRGCTGAGGAACTGTCATTAGAGAATCAGAGGGGCCTTCTAGAGGCAGACGACTGCTAGGAAACAGAGGCAGCGAGTGAGAAATGAAAAGCAGGCTCAAACAAGATGAGAGGACAGCGTGAAAGGCTGGAGAGCCATGAAGGACAAAAGTGCTTGGTGCAGAATCRTAGAATAGAATCATAGAATCATTTAGGTTGGAAAAGACCTTTAAGATCATCAAGTCCAACCGTTAACCTAGCACTGCCAAGTCCTCCACTAAACCATGTCCCTAAGCACACATCTACACGTCTTTCAAATACCTCCAGGGATGGTGACTCAACCACTTCCCTGGGCAGCCTGTTCCAATGCTTGACAACCCTTTCAGTGAAGAAATTTTTCCTAATATCCAAACTAAACCTCCCCTGGCRCAACTTGAGGCCATTTCCTCTTGTCCTATTGCTAGTTACTTGGGAGAAGAGACCGACACCCACCTCTCTACAACCTCCTTTCAGGTAGCTGAAAGTAGTTGAGTAGAGAGCGATAAGGTCTCCCCTCAGCCTCCTTTTCTCCAGGCTAAACAGTCCCAGYTCCCTCAGSCACTCCTCATAAGACTTGYTCTCCAKACCCTTCACCAGCTTCGTTGCCCTTCTCTGGACACACTCCAGCACCTCAATGT
This sequence comes from Phoebastria nigripes, assembly GCA_035582835.1. Classification (NCBI taxonomy): domain Eukaryota; kingdom Metazoa; phylum Chordata; class Aves; order Procellariiformes; family Diomedeidae; genus Phoebastria; species Phoebastria nigripes. The sequence continues at coordinate 524,865 of JAYKAV010000156.1, forward strand.
CTTTCTTGTAGTGAGGGGCCCAAAACCGAACACAGTATTCGAGGTGTGGCCTCACCAGTGCCGAGTACAGGGGCACGATCACTTCCCTGGTCCTGCTGGCCACACTATTTCTGATACAGGCCAGGATGCTATTGGCCTTCTTGGCCACCTGGGCACACTGCCGACTCATATTCAGCYGGCTGTCAACCAGCACCCCCAGGTCCTTTTCCGCCGAGCAGCTTTCCAGCCACTCCTCCCCAAGCCTGTAGTGTTGCATGGGGTTGTTGCGACCCAAGTGCAGGACCCAGCACTTAGCCTTGTCCAACCTCAAGCAGATCAACACTCCCACCCAGCTTGGTGTCGTCTGCAAACTTACTGAGGGAGCACTCAATTCCCTCGTCCAGATCGTTAATAAAGATATTGAACAAGACTGGCCCCAAAACGGAGCCCTGGGGAACACCACTTGTGACCGGCCGCCAACTGGATTTAACTCCATTCACCACAACTCCTTGGGCTTGGCCAGCCAGCCAGTTTTTTACCCAGCAAAGAGTACGCCCACACAAGCCATGAGCAGCCAGTTTCTCCAGGAGAATGCTGTGGGAAACGGTGTCAAAGGCTTTACTAAAGTCTAGGTAGACAACATCCACAGCCTTTCCCTCATCCACTAAGTGGGTCCTCTTGTCATAGAAGGAGATCAGGTTAGTCAAGCAGGACCTGCCTTTCAGAAGTGAAGAGACAATCTGGATCAAGCCCTTTTTTTGCTGATACAAAAGATGGGGAGAATCATGAAGTTTATGAAGACAATTAACTGGAAGCTAAAACGCCCACCAAAACCTCGGGCTGGCAGAGGCCAGAGCAGCAGAGGGGATACCCCAAGGCACGGCGACAAGACAGCAAGCCCAACTTCTGGCAGCCGAGACCGAAAACAGGGCAGAAAAGGTGCTAAGATACACAGACTGATGACTGGGCCCTGGCCTGAGGTTTAGCTAACATGAGAAACTACTGGGCAGGCCATGAGAAACTGTTGAACATAAATAACAGAGCGAGAAGCTGGAAAAAGTTGCCAAGAGTGYGGTGAGGAAGGGTTGGCTTTCGGATAGTTAAGAGGGAGGTTATGTGAGAGGCGTCCGGGCTTCACCAAAGCTTGGGGGGGACGGTGTTGGGACCTTCTGGGGAGTGAAATCTTGCAAGGCACACAGGGACCGAGGTAGCTGTATCAGTGATACTGTGTGAGGCTGAGATGGCCCAGGTAAGAGCATCAGAAATACCAGATTTGGTTATGTATCAGGTAGCAATCGTCAAGCTGGAGCAGTCGGTGAGCAGGAAGAGACCCTCACCTGGAAAGAGTCGGTGTCTGAGCCAGTGGCTGAGTATGGGGCCCAAGGTCCAGGAATATTAAACAGACTTAGAGCCCACATTGATATTCACGTGGCCTGCGAACACGGGGGTGCTTGCGAATCTGAAGAAGAATTGTGTTTTCCCTAGTGAATGTCAATCCTGATCAACCAGAAGGGAGGAACAAGACTGGGCTATCCCTATTCCTGTTTGTGCGAGTGCTGTCGGTGTTTACGGGGTATGATAAAGGCATTGCTCTGTGGGAGCCTGTGACCAAGCATTTCAGTTTCGTGTTTGTGCATGCCTCTCCTGAATGCACGCTCAGCCTTGCTACTGGCCAGACCTGCAGGCAGGAACAGCAGTGGCTGCATCCATCAAGCCRGACAGAGAAACCTCTCAGGTCTGAGAGTACACGGGGCTGGCTTTCAATGACCAGGAAAGAGGAACCCCTGGATCTCAGAGTCCACTGGGCTGAGCGGCTCTCATAGCATCCCTAACAGAGGGAACTCAGAGTTGAGCTAAAGAAGTGATGCTTACAGTATCGGGAACAAAACAACTTTCACTAAAGTATCCCCCAGGTAGCAATGAAAAAAGGTAGACTTGTGCAAGACCAGTCAAACTTTATAGTTTTCCACAGTAAAACAAATTCCCTTAAAAATGGGACACAAGAATAGACGTGGAAGGAATAAGAATAACATGCTGTGCTCTGGCATGGTACACTCCAGCAGCATTTGGGCACATTAGGAGCCCGAGTAGGAAACCRTAACTGTCAGACTGCCGATGAAGCTATGAAAGACACTTCCAGAACAAACCTCATTTTAAAATTCATTGACAGATGCTGTAAGAAATGTTGATATGTAGCCTAATTAATGTAGACTGAACAAATTGTACTGTGGACAGTGATATGTTTATTACAAGCCACTCGACGAAGGCTGCTGGAGGGAACTAACTAGAAAGCAACACAGTCCTGGATTAGAATATACAAGCACAGGCTTCCCTGTAAATAGGAAACAGCAAGACAGGGAAAGTGTTTTATTTAATTTTCCTATATACTGTCTCCAAAGAAGTGACATACTTTCTCAGGTGCACATGCAAGCACAAGATGTTGCTACAGCGAATAGCCTTGTAGAAATGAAACCTCTGAAAGAATAAGGATTTTGCTCAGAGACAGGGAAATTATAAATATTAAGGTGAGGTATTTTCTTTGCCCACAGACAACGTGATTTATAGTATAAGATCTGTTTACCCTGAAYGACTGGGCTCTAAATGAATAATTTTGAAAAGGCTATTTCAGCTGTTGGGTAGTCTTGTCTTTGTTCAAGGGAAGAAGAAAGACGGGCTCTGAGCCCAATACAAACATGCTGAAGTCAGTCATGATTAACATGACGGACAGCAGTTAAAAGGCTGTGGCAGAATTTCATGACTCCCAGCCAACACGTTGGCAGTCCTCTCTAATGGATTCAGGGATAGCTTGGATGTACGTGGACGTCTATAGGCTGGGGTGGAAGTTTATTTAGTCTGGCACCTATTATTTTCATTTTCAATAGTGACTTTTACACATTTCATCACTTAGAGACTCCAAAGGATCTGCCAGGGGATGCAAAGCAAGTTTGGGAGCAAAGACACCAAAAGTTCACTAATCCTTTCAATGAGTGTTTGWGCTCACTCATAGGAAAACTGCATAGGTCTCTGAATTCCAATGGAACGAACTCTTTTTCATACTGGTACCAATGTCTTTACAAGAGTTACCTGGAAAAACCTCAGGGTAACCTCATCGTCTATAGTACTCCACAGACCTAAATAAGGTTTCACACAGAAGGTTTGCACAGACAAAAGGGACCGTCCTTTTCAACAGCTGAAACGGCACAGCTTTGCCTCTGGGTGCAATTACACTAGTGTGGAAGTGCTCTAGAAGGGTCTGGCTTTCCATGTAGGAGAGGCTCAAGCCAACATGCTGCAACACATAAATAAAGTAAGAGTACTGCTTTACCTACTAGCATAAATAAAGTGTTACTACTTTAATGAACAGAAGCAGAGTACATACTAGAGAAACAACACAAAGGTCACTTAAAAGATCACTCACTACCAAAGTTTGACAACTAGAAGGACAAACACGGAATAAGTGTGTTCTAACTCCAGGTTTGAAACTGCCTGCTTGCACATGACTTTTCTTTATGTTGTGTCCTTCACACTATTGGCGACTTAAAAATACAACATAAATTGACAATAGAAGCTAAAAGACAACCTGAACTGAAAAAAAATTGAGCCACTTTCCTCTCTTAAATGTGAAAACATTAAACCCAGTTTTTTTGTTCAGCTCAAACTGAATCATCCCCTAAAATTTCTAGTTACCAGTTCAGAGTAATGATTTGTTTGGAGAACATTTTTGTAAAACCAGACGTACTCATCTCGGAGACAGCCTGTACCTGGTGAGGCCTGCAGAGCAGCATCGTATCACTGGAGTTTCTCCCCTTTTTTCCATCTGTTCCTTCCCCCAGGACCAGAAGATGTAACTCAAGCTTTTGCTCCTGCCTCACAACGCCCAGGTTTCTCTAACAAGATCAGTTCAGCCTGAGGATTTCTTGCAGTTTACCTAAGGTGAGCTCTAGCTAAGCTGCTTCTAGAAGGGCATAGACATACAGGCCTCTCAACAAGGATGGAGACCTTGCTCTTCTCGCTGCTTAAGGTGCCTGACTTATCCCTGGCTGTCAGCCCCGATAGTCCATTTGTGCTCCTCGCTGTACACCGTCTGCTCTTCTTTACCTCTGCGCATGTATGTGCTGAGATACGGATTTAYGTGAGAAGTCAAAAAGCTACCCAGACTATCAGCTCGATGTCCCACCTCTCTGGCACACCGCCGTCACCAATTCCGTCTCCAGCACAACTCACTGTTGCGACTCTCCCAGGCCCCTCAGCTTCACGTGCCAAACTCGGGCCTTTGCTAAGAGGAATTGCACCAGCAGGACCAGAAAGACCTACGCCCCTTGCAACCGCCCGGAGGCGGGGACGGGGCTGCCCAGGGCTCTCCCCGGAAGCCCGCTCCGACGGGCGACCGGCGGGGCACCCACCGCGCCGCGCCCTGACGGCTCCCGGCTGTCCCACACGTGTCCCCCGCTCCCCACCCCCGGTGCTCCGCGGAGCCGGCCCCGTCCCACCGCCCAGGACGGCGGCCCCGCCGCCCCGCCAGCGCCGAGCCAGGGGCCGCGCACCGCCGGGAGGAGGGGCGTGGGGGGTCCCCCCGCGCCTCCCGCAGCGCACTCACCTCCCCGCGCCGGCGGCCCGCCAGCCCCGCGGGACGCTGCCATGCCGCCGCCGCGCCGCTCCCCCCGCCCCGGCGTGCGGCGGCCTCCGGGAGCCGAGCTCCGCCCCGCCCCGCCCCGGCGGGGAGCGCGGGGCCAGCCGGGGCTCGTAGTCTCTCGCCCGGCCGCGGACGACGAGGGGCGCGGCCGCGCCGAGGCACTACGTTCCCCGGCGTGCAGCGGGACGGGGCATATAAGTGGCTGGCGGCGAGCGCGCTCCAGTCAGTCAGTCCGCCCGCCCGGCAGAACAATGCCTTCGCCGCCGGGGCCGGGCAGCCGCGGCTGAGGCGCGGCGGGAGCAGCCGGGCAGCGGACGCGCTCGCCGGCCACCGCCGCTCCCAGCGGAGGGGCTGCCGGCCGGCGGGGGGGGCGGGCGCACGCACGCTGCGAGCATGTGGATACCCACGGAGCACGAGAAGTACGGCGTGGGTGAGTGAGTGGGAGCGAGCGGGGCAGCGCGGGGGGCGAGGAGCGGTGCTGCCGGCGGGGAGCGCATCCCGCGGCGGAGCGGGCTCGCCCCACGGGGCCGGCGTGGGCTGCTGCCGTCTCCCGTGGGAGCAGAGGCAGCGCCCTCTCTGCGCGGCGGGGGTCGGAGGTCCTGCGGCGGTGGGGGGGAGCGGTCCCTTCCCCAGGGGCGCAACAAAGGGCGGCCGATGCCCGAGCCGCGGCTCCGGCGCCTCCCGCCGCTGCCCGGCGATGGGGCCGGTCCCCCGCCTCCCAGGCGGGCGCTCGGCTTCTCCCCGCCGGCGCTGCGTGGAAAGGCTGGTGTTTCGGGGGGAACAAAGCAGCCTTAAAAAATATCGCCGGGAGCGGCGACCCGGCGGGGAGAGGGTCTGCGGCGGCGGCGCCCCGGGGAGGAGCGGGAGCAGGAGCGGGGCCGCGGGCATTGTTCGCGCGTCGGGGGTTTTGTCGCTGCTTCAGTGGAAACCAGACAAAGTGTCGCTTGTGGGAGTCGCGCTTCCTTGCCTGTTTATTCAACTCTGCCCGGTGCAGGGCTCTGAAGCCCGTTGGTTTGACTTACGAAGTGATCAGGGAGGCTCACTGTGGTGTGGTTTGGTTTGGTTTTTTTTTTTTTTTTTTTTTTTTTTTTGACACCACCTATTAAAACCGCTAACACTTGGTGAGCTCTGGTGGCTCGTCCCGGACAATAGCCCCCTCTGACACAGATGCAGCTGAACTGTTACACAGACCTACTAGCGTAGTAAGCAGCTTTCCGCCTGTTTACGTCGCGTTTGAACGCGGAGTTGTGCATGTTACGGAAAACGCAGGAGGAGCGCGGAGCCTTCTTTGTGTGTGTGTGGGTAGCAGCGCTGTGGCGAGCACTTAACGCCGGAGCCAGCCCCGCGCGGTGCCGCTCTGTCCCATTTGGAGTTGGTCCCAGATGTTGCCGTCCTCCGAACGTTAAATTATAGAGACCATCGATGGGATTTATTTTCTTGATTTCTTTATTTGCCAGGTCACAGCTGGGTTGCAAGATATTGATTAGTCCTGCCACCCGCCTTTCTTTACGAGGATGGGCAGAGGCTTAAAAACCACCCTGGGACTCCCTGGAATGGCATGCTGGATATTAGCAGTCAAGTATTTCAAGCTGCAGCCCTCCTCTCGGTCTATTTGTTTTTGTTTTTTGTTTTTTTTTTTTTTTTTTTATTTTATTTTCGAGCATAGTATGCTATTTCACAACTGAAGCATTTTTTTTCCTGATTTATGAGCTAAAAATCACTGTGGAGCATCTTTTCTAATACTGAAAACAAGCAGCCAAACACTGTTCCCCTTAGTTGAATAACTACCCCCTGGTTGCTGAACAATTAAGTCATATCCCTTAAATAAGATTTTCTATGTTTAGTAAACCTTTTCAGGTACTTCCACATGGATCACTGTCGAGCTCTTCCTCACTTACCAGGGCTGGTGTCACTGAAATCTTATGCCTGCTAAAGAGATACAGTTGCGATTTCTCAATAGTGGGCTTCCTTTGGATCAACCAGAAAATGTGGTTCACTACAAAGATCCTCTTTATTTGTGTAAATATAATATAGTCACAAAAAGATGCTTATTCTTATTTAAATTCATTCCATGGTTTTCTGTGATTTGCCTTCCAAAGGCTATTCAAGATAGTAACAAAAAGCCACTGTTCAATTTGGGTTCTCTATACCCCTAGGATGGGAGTGATATCGTAGTTCATATGACCATTGCAAAATGTTGAAATACTAACCTAAAGTAATTTAATTTTTCTCTTGGACTGCGTTTTATGCTATGTCACCTGCATGGTGAGTGCTGTCTGCAAAATCTTCACACCCAATTATCGTATAAGCTATTGTGCTCTATAGCAGTGGTAGGGGAGGTAGGAGAAAGAGTTGTATCTTGCTATGTAATTCTTTAAACTTCATGTAAAGTGAATTTCATAGATCAAACTTGCATTTTGCACCACAGACCTGCTTATATATTTTCTTTCTTTAGTGATGGGATTATTATGTTTCCAAACAGTTTTTTTTTAATGCTCATGTATTTATTGGCCGTGGTAAAATGGGTGCATTATAAAACCCCTTTGAGAATCCCGATTAGTTGTACCAAGCATATGTATCCTTTGTATAAAGAGCTCAGGGCTTACATCAACATCAGACCTCATCTGCATTTTCAGTCTGAATTTTGCAGCACATGCTGTGTGCTGCACATTTCTACTGTGACATGCCAAAATGGATGAATAACCAGGCAACAGCCACCTGGTTGCACTGAAGGGTTGCTGGTAACCAGGTGGCTGTTGCTCACTTGCACGGTCTGACTGATTCCTGCTTTGAGGGGTAGTTAATGCAAGTAACAATCTCCTCCTCTTCTTTTAAACTTCTGCCTGCTAGCCACTGATAATATCTAATTGCTTTTTACTGAGCAGGTTGCTTTACTCTGAGTTCATTTACTAGTAGGCAGACACACTGCCAGTTCATTTCCTAGTAGATAGACATACTGCCATAATGAAGAACATCATTACACTTATGTGACACCCTTTGTACTGCAGTTATGTATTTTTTATTTCTGAGGCTATAGATTTTGTCAGTTATGTATTATCCCTCAGGATGCTAAAGGTGAAATAAGCATTAGAATACTTCTGGTTCTGAGAAAGTTTGCTTTGTCTGGGTTTTGATATCTTTATTTTCAGAACAGAAGGTTAAACTTGTGTATTTCACTTTGAAACTCCATATGTTTTGAATCACACCTTCAGCTGTTGTGTCAAACTAGTGATGGCGTTGCACAAAGGATCCAGCGGTCAGTTATGTGGAGTACTTAGCAYGAAGAATACTGATGTAAGGGTAGGAGAGGTAAGACTTTTTGCTGTTAATAGTATCTAAATCTGGTAGATGTCAAATGGAGTTGGCTTACATAAATGCTATGTGCTGTTCTATGTGAACTTAGAACCTAACAGAACAACATTGTTTAGAACAATAACCAAATCCTTTGGTAAAATGAGTCATTTAAGACTGCATAGCTGTGGATGCTCTGTAACCGGTAACAGTAGCTTTCAAAGGTGGCTCTTACTGGTTGGTGCAAACTGGAAACTTTTAGCTGTAATAAATAAATCACAGGACTACATAATTACCTTGTAGCTGCTGTTTGGAGCAAAGATACAAATTCTGTTAGCCTGAGTATAGAGGATCAGCTTTTCTTTTTGTCTCGCCAGATCTGCAGATTTACCTGAATCTGTAAGGATGCAGTTACGCTTTCTGGAACGTAGGTGATTCACCTTTTCCTACTGAGAACAAAGCTTCTCCGCATTTCTCAGGAAGGCATTTTTTGGATTAGGATGGAAAGATTAATTAAGGAGGATAATTAAAAACAGTTGCCGAATGCATCATCTAATTTACAAGCAGAATGGTATTCCAGATCCTGAAGTCATTCCATGCAGCAAAATATACCACTTTAACTCAGACAAGTTTAAATAGTGCTTGGTATTTTTAGTGTGGTTAAGCCATAAATCTGCCTTCCAAAGGGGGCATGAAGTGTGGCCATCTCCTATTTTGTAGATGGAGAAATGGAAGGATCAAATGACTTTGTGCTGTAAGCTGAAGCTTACAGGAGGAGAAAGACAGGGGTGTGTTAGTTGATCACAGGAGCAGTATTGACTAGCACATAGACAAAAGCCAAATCAATTGGCTTGTGCCCTGTTCTTCTGAGTTGCAGCCAGACTAGCCTTGCTAGCAATCATCTTGAAAGATAGCTAAGACATCTTTATCTTCATGCTGTAATCGCTTTTTTGACTGCAAGGTAACTTTACTGTAAATGAGCTTGGTTTGTTTAGCTCAACAACAAAAAGACAAAGACTATTATGTGGTTAATGTCACATTGTATCTCTGTCAATAACCGTGCTAGACTTCTAATGTAATACATTTTGTTTAACACAAACACTTCATCAGCTTCTCTTCATCCATCCCCAAAGAGTACAAATGAAGCCTTCAATCTTATTTCTTCCATTCTCCTATGTTGATCTTGCCTCAATTTCTATGTGGAATTCAGTTTGTATTTTTGCTCTACGCTAATATGACCACTAATAATGATCTATATCCAAAAGTTCTGTCAAGCTGCCTTAAAACTGTTTAGGGGTGAGGCAGGGCAAAACATAGTTCATTTTGGGGCTCATAACCCAATTTGGCTAATGAATAGTTGGAGGATGATCTTTGTTTTCTTGTTACAGCTTGTGACTGTTCGTGGGGCTGGTCACCTGCAAGTAGGTGAAGGTGAGGTACCATGGGACACTGAGAGCGAAGCTGGCAGGATACCAGTGTGCCTATCACTTCACTGGGGCAATGGGAGCCCATTCTCATTTTATGAAATACTCCCCGAGGTCTAGCTATCTGAGATGGAAAATGTGCAGGTCTCTGCTATAGGAAGATTTTTGACACATGACACATTGTCTTGGAGGCTTTTACATCAGTTTAGTATGTCAGGCAGATAAAGATGATATTTTCCTGGTCTTCTATATAAGCAGTAACTTTCAGTATCTTTCAAAAATGGAATGATCTCAACTCACAGCTTTTGGACAAAAATAAAAAAAATCACTGACTATATTCAGTTGGAGAGCAGAATATGAAGGTTGAGATTTAAGTCATTTTGGTCATAAGACTAGCCTTAACTTAAACAAGTGTTGATAAAGTGGTGAAATTTTCTTAAAATAAGACTAAATCAAGATTTTTTTAAAATGGATTTTTTAACAGCTGCCTCCAAAAATCTAGAGTCTTTAGTATGGATGTGATGTTTTGAATGTCTTTATCATCTCCTAATGATATCATCTCCAGAGACGGTTGGTTCATTAACACCTTCTTACATAGTGCCCTTCAGAGATCTCATCTTTCCTATTCACTACATATCTGGAGCTACTGGGGAAGATTTTTGAAGGCTGATGTTATTTCACAGTTAGCTGTATACTGATGACACTGTGTTTTTCTTCTTCTTTCACTGTATTGAGGGTTTTTTGCCACCATTCTCAGTGTTGGACTTGTGTGGCTACTAGCTGGGTCACATTTAGCCAAAAGATGATGGAACAATGGTGAATTAAATAACATAAGGAGTGAGGGTGAGAATGTGGTCTCCCTGCTGAAAGGGAGAATGCTTTTTTTGTTATCTAGCATAGGCTAATGTAATCTGTGCTTCTGGGAGCTCAGACAGCACGTGATGGAGTCACTAACTTCTCTGTTAAGGAAGCTATAATTGGTTATTTTATTCCTGCCATGCAGATATCAGCAACTTTTTGCACTGCTGCAAGAGTGTCTGCCTTTGACACATCTCTTTGCTTCCCTAACCAAAAATGAAACTTCAGAATAAAAAACACAGCCTGGTTCAAGGTGAACATGTTATCTACCACATTCCATAGTTTCCAGTTCATTTCTGAGTGTAATTCACTGTGTAGGTTTTGGTCTATAAAGTCTAACATAATTTGAGTCTTGGGATCAGGGAAAATCCTGAGGAGAGCACTTTGACTGCTTGGATCATTTGTGACACTTGAACGTATTCAGCAACTGAGACAAGGTGCTTTCAGCAGGGAGTTCACACCCCTGGGAGATGCGTTGCTTCATTTCTTTAGTTTTGAGAAACTTTGAGTGTTGTGCGTGGGTGGTTTTTTGGTGGGTTTTTTTGCTACTGGATTTGTAGTTGATTCTGTGAAGGTACAGGGAAACAAACTAGGAAACCCCTCAAAGTCCTGTCAAGCCTGTCTTTTTGGTTCTGCACAGAATGGTTGAAATGTGAAGGCTTTGCTTCACTTTCAGTCTAGAATTTCTTTTTGTTACTGTGGGTTTTTTTTTGCGTGTAACTGTGTACATCATTGAGTAACCTTTTGTTTTGCTTTTCCTCATTTTCTTGTCCTTTTGTGAGGAGCTGAGCCGAATGCCTCTGAGGTGACCACTGTCCCCTTCCCAGTGATTTGGAAGCCAGGAGGTTAACCTGGAGGGAGATGTCCCTTTTTATTTATTAATCACATGCATTTAATTTGTTGTAAATGTGTCTAGCATTATGTAATACAAAGGATTGATTTTGTTTCGGAGATGGTCAATAGAAACATAGGAAAAATATGTTTAGAAAGAGTTTTGAGAGATTTCATCTGTACTACTTTCTCAAGGCCAAGTCAACTCTATCTGTCACTTCTGAAGGATGTTTGCCAGCATGTTCTTTAAAATTCTGATAATGGAGCATCTGCAACTTCTGTATTCAGTGCTTAGCAATCTTACTACTAGAAAGCGTTTAGCACTGCAGTAGTTTTCCTCTTGTGTGTATTATTATGTATATATGAAGACTTGCCAAGACTCTCCTTTTCCTTGTATGAAATAGCTCCAGTTATTTCATCCTTTCCTTGTAGATGATGATGTTCTTATCTTTGACCAATTGATCTATGTTCAAAATTGGACAGGCAAGCTTTATCAGGTAAAGCAAGAGAATCTTTTAGTGTGTGCTTTAGGCAATGCATCTGCTTGTCATCACTGGTGTGATGTTTGTTCCTTTTGCAATAGCATTGCATTGACTCATGTTCAGTCGGGAACTGCTAATCAATCCTTCAGATCCTTTTCCGGTAGACAGTCATTCTCCCATCCTGTATTCATCAGCTGATTATTTCTGCTTATCTGTCCTTAGTGAACGGCACCTCTTTTCTTTTCCATACTATTTCTCCTGTTTGTCAGCCATGCTGGCTCCCAAATTTCCTTTCTCACATGAGCCTGTTGGAAGCACCTTGTCTGACAGCTTTGTTGTGAGAGATGCAACTTAGGAACTGTACTTGCTAACAGAAGCAATGCATGATGAACAACTAAAGACACTTGGTGCCACAATGATTTGCCGTTAGTTTGCCTTTATGTTCAAAGGAATGTATTTTTCAGATCTTTACAATGACAAGAGACCGAAGTGATAGCTGTTTTCTGTTCATAATGCATGTTTCTAGTTATTCAGAATGCATGTTCCCAGTTATATAGTTTAAAGATGATATGATAACTTGTCAACTTTGCATTCTTGGGCACCTGAAATGTTTCATTTGAAAATAATGCTGATCTAACTTCCAGATGCTCAAGGGTGGATAGGAGAGCTGCAAACAGTGCAACTCTGAAAGTCACTTGTGCTATAGGGACAAAGAAAGAAGCTTGGATTTTGCAATTTGTAATGCATTGTCCTTGCTGGGTTTTGTTGTTTTGAGTAAGAAAGTAGGATAAAATCAAAGCAGTTTGCAGGATTAAAAATAAACCAACACAGTCTTATTATGGGATGAGGCAAAAAGAATGTGCTTATGTGCTTTTGAAGGAGAGCTAATATAAGGGACAAAGCTCCTGCTGATACTGATTGCACCTTTCATCTTTCTCCAGTTAAGGAACCAAGTCAATTTATTTTCTCAGATTCACATGCAATTATTTATCTACTTTGTTAATAGTAACAGCTGAAATTATTACAACCGAAAGTGGGTAAAGTCTGTCTACTCAGCTCTCTAGTACATTGAGTTTTGTTTTGTTTTCTTGATAGTTTGTGTGTAGAAAAACAGTTTGTGTAGTAGATGAGGTAATAAGTCCCAAAATAGGGTTGTTAGTTAGCAGAACTTGCAATAAGACTTTTGAGGAATAACTTAAATTTTATTTCAATTTTGCTTTCTGTGTTACTGGATTTCAAGTGTGCGTGTGTGTCCTTTCAGGACTCTGGAGGCAGGCGGTGGCTGGTCTTACGCAATCAGTAGCTAAATGATGAGCTTGTTCAGTTCTTTCTGCAGCAGAGAAGAAATGGAGTGCCCTTTCAAATCCGTTGCTTGGGATTTCTTGATTTGATTTTTATTGTTGTTTGCACTGAACTTAGGATTTCTGAGTTTTATTTAGAAATGCAAAGCGAGTTCTTAACTATAAAGGTGTGAACTGACACATTTTCATGAATAATTTGCATTGAGTGTATGGGAATCTGTATATGCTGTGGATAAGAGGTGAGCACCAACTGCACAATAGGGGCTCTTCTGTAATAGAAGTTGCTGAATTCTGTTTGGTTATTTTTAAAACAAAGCATTTTCTTTTGCTATCATAAATCATTGACCATATATAATAGGATAATGTTTCATTTTTTGAAACTCTCTGAAATTACAGGTTGCAGTGCAGAAAGCAAATGATTACTCCATGAAGCCCTATTTTAACTTTTCTCCAGAGTAGTGTAGTGAGCTAAGCATGTATGAGATGTTGGAAGGGGGGAACCACTACTTCTGATGCTTTGTTTTGTTACATAAGTTAAATGCAAGTTAGCTGCAAAAATTGTATTATTTCATTATTGTATTATACAAACAGCAATGGGTAACAGCTTGATCCTTAATCAAGCTATCAAGCTGTAGATATGTTGTAGACTATATAAGTATGAAATAGATGTGCTTATATAAAGTAGCATTCATGCTTTTGTAGATAACGTTACCCATAAAATACAGAATATTCTGAGGAAAAGCCCTGTATAAAGATGGCTCTTTGATTTTAAGTGTACTGTCTTATTTTTGGGGGAAAAAAGTAGCATTGGGAAACTTAAATGTCATCAGTGGTTCATAATGTTACTTCTGATTCCATAGGTACAACTGTGAGGTACACTCCCTAAAACTAAGCAGTATAGAGATGGGTCACAGGTTGTAAATACTAATTTTTTTTTGTAAGTGATAGTAGTAGTTTTTATAAGGAATAAAGTTGGCTAATATTTTGTATCTTGAAGGAATATGCCTCTTCCTAGGCTGTGTGGTTCCTTTCCTAACATCTGTACTAGGTCTGTTAGTACAGTGAGGATACAGAGCTTGACTTGCAGCTTCTGYCTTTGCATGGGATTCAGAATTGCTCCTTCTGGTGTTAACATTGGCTCCCCTCTTACTATGTTAAAGAAAGAAGAAATCTGAGCACATTTTTGAAACAATTTAGTGGAAAATGGCTGGCAGAGCTGCTGTGTTATTCATGGTTAATAGTGGAAACTTCTTAAACATTAAATGTTCTTCACTTATCTGTCTCTTCCCTATTCCTCTACCTTCCCCCTCCCCTGCCCCCAGCTTCCTTCCTTTTTTTGGTCTGTAAAACTTCGGACAAAAAAGAGGAAATCCTAAGGTAGAAATAGAAGATCCCTATTCTTCTATTTCAGTGTAAGAAAGCATGTGTTGGTTCTGTACAGAGTTCATTACTGTAGCTGTACTTACTTCTCTTCTTCCACCCACCCACATCAGAAAATTGAATAGCTAATCATAATGCAAGACAAAATGATATTACTTCATGACATCCTTTCTTCCACTTGGAGTGACAAGACCCGAAAGCTAAAATTCTTCTCATTGGGCCAGATGTAGTTCTGAGTGCTCAGCTGTGTTGAACAAATGGGCTTATTCCTGTTGCATGCCAGGTTAAATAGGTAACGTAAGGGTGGAGATATCTGCCTGCACGTATTTTGCCATTATATTTGTCTTGGGGAAAATATGTCAGTGATAATAGTAGGCATCTCAAGTTACAGATTTTCCAGTTGCTTACATAATTGGAGAACTGAATTCAATAACTTAAACTGTTTTTCTTCTTTTTTTTTTTTTTTTTTTTTGCAAATCAGATTGGAAGGCAAAAGACTTGTCTGTTGTCTTTTCTGCATGCAAGTTAGGCTTTTTGTAATGATTTAATTATCCAAAGACTTTGAACAATTTCTTTCCACCAATTAATTTTCAGTTTTACTATGCTTTTTCAATTAATTGAAAAAGCATAGTAAAAGATGCTGAAAATAAGTAAAATATCAGAATAATACATATTTTTTCCAGGAAAGTGTGTGCTCCTCTTGCATGTGAGGCAACTGTTGGTTTTAGAGTTTAATCTTCTTTGGAGATGGTATTTGGAGATGTAACATGGTAAACTATTCAGAGGAATCTGAGGTAATGGGCTCTCCAACTTCAGAGACAGGGTAATATGGAAATTACTTACTCCATAGTCACTTGCAGAGCTGTTTTTTTTAAGCTACTGTCAGTGGTTGCTTCTGGAAAACACTGTTGTTTTGTTTTTTAGATATTTTTTTTTTTTAATATAAATAGTAGCTTTATCTCAACCTGAGCAATTATAATATGCTTTAAGAGGCAGTATTTAAAACTTGTTCCCTTGATGAAAAGCCTTGGCTTCCTGGCAGCATGAAGGATGAGTGGTGTCAGTCTTGCTGTTGCTACCTGTCTGTCGTTCAGTGTTAGACTGCATGCATTGCTCTTGTATCTTCAAGCTTAAGTGTGGTCATGCTTGTTTACATTCAGAAAATTCACTGGGAAGCCTTTAAGACTGAAAATTGTTGGGTTTTAATGTATTTGCATGCAAAGGAAAGTGTTTCTTTGTTTCACTTCTGCAAAGACACTGTTCTACTGAATAGGCTGGGGCTTGAATAGCAATGCCTCTAAAAATGTGTATTTAATAGGTATATTAAATAACACCAGTTTTAAAGATGGCCAAGATAAAGTACAGAGGTTAGCTGTCATATTAAACAGGCACAAATTTTGTGGTTCCCTCTTTTCTCAATGTAATCAGAAAAATATAATCTAGTAAACAGAAAAAGTGCACCTGTAACATCAGAGAAATCACATAGGTTTGCATGATGATTCTTACAAAGATCTGTTTGAATTTATACTGATAAATATTGCCTCTAGCTCTTTTTTTGAGCAGCCAGTTAACAGCATCATAATAGAGGTGTAAATGTGGCTGTACAGCTGAGAGATCTGCAGTCTTCATCAGTGTGCTTTGCCTCTCTTGGGGTTCCTCAGCAAAATAATGACCAAGTAGAAAGGGACTGGACTGATGGGGAGGTGCTTGATTTTAGGGAAGCAGAGGTCCAGAATAAACTTATTTAGCTGATAAGTGTTGAATGGACTCTTCTAAACTAGCAAGTTAGAATCTTTTGGTTAATCTATGAAGTGGATTTATTGTTTGCAGTACTGTCACATAAGTTTGGCTTGTTAATGACCTCTGTAAAAAGGCATTTATGTTTTTACATACATCATGCAAAACCTCAAAAGCACTCTGCAGACTACAAATAGCAGGTTTTATGTAAAAATATGGGGTTTGTGTAGGATAGGAATATGCACAACTACAGTACCATATGTTAAAGTAATTCAGGAAACTCAGAATAGCATATTGTCTTGAGTATGTGTGTGGGGAAACTGGCAAGCAGAATGTAATTGTCTGTGGACCAGCATGACTGTGTCCAGGCCAGGCCAGCTCTGGTGCTCGCCCAGCTCTAGCCATGTGCTTCCCCCCTGCTCTCTTGTAACAGCTTCTGTGATAACAGTTGAAGAGCTGATCTGGCTGAAAACTAATCCCTTTTTTGGCAGGGAGGGATTTCTACTGGATCAGCACCTCTAGCTGGGCTTGGATTGTCTGCCAAAGTATGTGTGCCAGCGTGGGGGAGGCAAGGGAGGGTGCAGCTGGGAGTACAAAAGATGGCAGGACCCCAGCGCCCTTCATGTGTCTTGCTTGAAGTGCCTTGCAGCCTCAGCGTACCGGTGCTTCCTCATGCTATACTGGTGCTGCCAAGCGGCGGGGCTTTTCTGCTTTGAACGGGACCTTGCTGCAGGGTGAGCCTGCTGGGTGAGTGGCTATGAAGGCATTGGCTTCCTTGGCTGGTGAGGAGTGACTGGCTTGCTGCTGTGCAGCTGCTAGCCCTGGGGCAAAGGAAGCTGCCTTGCTCAGTCAAACCCACAGGCACATCAGATGAGGTGTAATAGAAAGCTACAGCCTGATGAGAAATTTAGTTGGCCTGTCAAGGGTGTATGGCTGTTTTCATGGGACAGGAACAAATAACGAGCTGAAGTAGGTAGTTTAATTGTATGTCTTCTCATTCAGCTGTTTGGTCTGGATTCATGAGTGTGCTGTTTACTGAACCCACTGCTAGTTCCAAAACTCTTTTGCAAGTCTTAGGTTACTCCTACTTGCTAGTGCTGTTCGGATACAGTCTTAATTTGAGCACTTTGACTAGCACAGCAGTAAGTGCTTTCCTATTCTAGAGGCTGCCTAGTAAGCAATTGCCTGTCCTTGCATCTCAACATTTGTGTCCATATGCAACAAGGAGAACTGTCCAAGCACATAGTCTGGACATTAAGTTGGGATTGATTCTTGTCAACTCTGAGCAGGCTGCTAGAATAGTGAGTGTCACAAGATTAGAAACTAAAAACTCTAAAGGTGCAACTTCAGTTCTGTGGATGTAAAATTTGTCTAATTTTGCCATGGAGCAAAACTTTTGGAAAAAGGTAGAACAATGACAGAACTGAGAACTGGTAGATGTACAACAAGAGTTCAGTGAGATCTAAGTAACAAAGTAAAGTAAAATGAGCACGGATGTAATACTTCTAACATCTTTGAGAGGTCTGTCTCATTGCTGCATCCAGAACTTAAACAGGTAAACTTTGAGTCCTTTCAATGTAGTAATATGGGAAAGAAAAATAAACACATCTGCCTGATATAATCAAAATACATATTTTATAATGATAACATTTAATAATGTGGTTGATATGAGAACTTGAATACGCTCAGATTAATGAGAACTGCTGCTTCTCATAAAAAGATGGCTCTTAATCATTGCCATTGCCCCTTCAGCCAGGATAGTTATGGGGATAATTCTGAGGAAAAAGCCTTGGCAGTTGTTCCTTCCAACTATCTCTACTAGTCTTGTCCCATTTTCTCCTTTGTTGTGCATGTCTCTGTGATAGCCCTCCTGGAAACGGGCAGTGGAGTGCCTGGGCATCCTGCACTGCCACAGTTGTGTTCCCTTCTTCTGGCTCTTGTCCCCTGTCACCCAGGTCCTTTGTCTGACTTCTGTCGGTCACTTCTTTAGGTCCAAAAACTGGGATTTAAGCTTAGAGAAAGTACTCTTTTGTTAATTATGCAATGTTTGCTTTGTACCAAAATAAGTTTTGGACACATAACAAGCACCTTTAGCACAGGAGGAATTGTTTGATTTGCCTATGATCTATGCGGATACCAGACTTTTCAATGTCTGTTAAATGTGAAACAGCATCCTTACAACTTCTCTGGTATGGTAGCCATAAAGCTAGGGGATCACATACATAATATTCATCATATTGGAGGCATTTTCTTGGTTGTCTTCCCCCCTCTTTAATTAGAGAAGTTGTGAGCTGACTTACTGTGTTCAAAGCATTTTTTTATCTAAAACACCCTCTGGGAGTGTGTGGTGGGTGTGCTTGATGTACAGAAACGTATGAGAATAGGAACTGGAATATGATACATAACCTGTGTATGTATTTTTTCTAGGTTTCTTTGAGTTGGCAGTCACCTTGCTTGTGACACTCTTCCAATTTCTGAGAGTGTTTTCAACCAGTTTTCACACAAGGTTTCGAATATGTGTGTCCCTGCTGTTCAGCCCTACCACAACGAACTGGGAGGTGAAGTGGAGAAAAAAGAGCTATTGTATGTCTGATAATCATTGGGATGGCTCAGATCCAGGATTCTGTTTATGAAGGGTTCCATAGTGTGATCTTAAAATATGTAACTTGTCTGCAGATGTCAGTATTTACTTTTCCCCCTGAAGTCTTGAATCTTGAAGTACCTTTAAAATTTAAGGGGCAGATAGTTGTTATCAGGCATCAGTATTACTGTCGCTTTTTGCAAAGATAGCTTAGGTAACCCATAGCCTTCACATCTGTATACATGCTACTTGGTTTTTGTGGGGTGGTTTTTTTTACAAATCTACAATACCAGTTTGCAAAAGGAAGTGCTTTATGGGTGGTATCTTGTATGCAAGACAATTTAATGATAAAATACAGAAGTGATGTGGAAAATAATAGCTTGGTCTCCTCAGATCTATATTTAATAGGAACGCTGTTTGGGCAGGTCTGGCTTTGCTTCTTTTTAGTTCCAAAGGTTGGATACCAGGTAATTCCATCATGTGGTCATTTTTCTTCCTCTGTAGAAGACTTCAGCTCCAGGAATTCATCATTGTGTAGTTAAGCCACAAAATTCTTTGACTTTTTCCTAGTGTTAGTTACTATGTACTAGCTAAAAAGAAATTTGTGTTCTGTATGGATGTTGACTTAATGAATGTGCGAAGGCATTCCTGCAGCCTGTGGTATGTCGTGCAGGCCCCGGGGAGGCGAGAGGAATGCTGCGGCTTCAGATGTCTCTCTGAAACACTGACACTGATAGTGTAGAATGTTGCAGCAGCACATAAACACTGTAGCATACCTGATTTAAATACCTCAAATTCTCCAAGCTTAAATGGAGCAGGATTTCATATATTTTGCTTTGTAATCTCATATCAAACTCTGTTCAAGTCAGCATTATACACTCATGTGTGTGTGGGTAAATAGCACTTGGCAGGCTTTTCTGGCACTTGGCTCTTCTAACATCTCCTACAATAATGACTTAGAACCACAATTTCTACCCTTCCCCCTATTTAAATTRCCCGTGTGCTTCTCCCAAATAACATGATCCTTTTTGTAGAACATTAGTTTCAGGTTAAATTAGTTAAATTTCTTTTTCATATTATCAGAAAAATAATCTGTACAGTTGTGTGGAGATATAGGCAAAGATCTTATGCCAGTTTTGCAGTTACACAAACTGTTTTTACCTAGAAACTATTTGTTTTGTTAATCTTGCAAAGGTGAATTGCTATAAATCATGAAGTGAACTGAAAACACTTATGTTAAGTATGTATTTTCATTTGTAACTTTTTGGAGGGGCTTTTTTTAAATATGGAAGCTTGCAGGTTGTTGCAGCAGCATCAGTAAGAAATGAAGGGAGACTTGGACAGATATGCCTAGGAAGCTARACTGGGCAAACCCAATAGAGGATGGTCAGTACTGGGCTTGGCAAGAGACTGGTTGAGGGATTATGGAGCCTAAGTTAAGTGACAGGCAGGGGCAGAGAGGTCAGAATTGCCATGTGGTTTTATCAGGTCATGAAGTGTGACTTGCAAAAGGGTTTACTAGTGAACTGACGGAGGGAAATGCTGGTAGTCAGGCACAGAGAGCGAGGAGGAGTTATGACTGTAGTGAAAGGCACAAAAAATATATGAAAGTGTGGAAAGCTTTGAGAAGCTTTCTTTATGCTCCACTGATGGCCTCGTGGCATCTGCTGCCTGCCTGTCCAGTAGGGAACTTGTAATTAAGGTTTGCTGCAAAACTTGCAGAATAAAGATGGTGGCGGGAGCAGATCTTCTGGGCAGTCATTTCTGGACAATGTACTGTCAAGGATTATCATTTGGAAAGGATATATAACATTACTTGTGGTGCTAAATGGATCTTATTAAAGCACACTTCAGAAACAAGACCATGTCAAGATTTTGAAGTGCTTGATTCAGCTTGAATATTCATGGTATCTTGTTTAGTTGTGTGGTTTTTAGGTAAGGACCTCAGATTTGAGCTTTCTGTAATCAGTTGCATTTATCTTAGTTTGTAGGTCATGCTGGTTTTAGTTTGCTAGATAACTACTCTGAGAGATTCTTGAATGTTGCTAATGAGCTTTGGGCTAATCAAAAGTCCTTGTCCTGTGGTGCTAAGTAAGGGCTTGCTGCTCTCTGAATGAGCTGTTCCAGAACATATAAAATTCTCACTTCCAGAAGGCTGCTTGTGAAACTTCTGGCTCAATGTTTAATTGTGACCAAAGAAGAGCGCTTGAATTGAGAGCTCATGGGGTAATGCTGTTTCCTGTGTTATGGGCTCTAGCCATTGAGGCACTAGTGCATTAGCTAGGAATAGGCAGTATTTAGCTGCAAATTGAGGATTCAGTCACTTATGTGACCTACAGATGACAGAGACAGTGGTTGATTTTGAAAGATGTAGACACTACAGATGGTATCTGTAAGATGTTATTGTTAACGCTGCTTCACCAAGGTAGTGGATTCTGTCAGTGTCCTGTTGCTTATGGGAATCAAGTTTGAATTTCATTTGTAAGTGAACTTTCAAGTGGCAAAACAATCTTGATTAAATGACATGTTCGTTTGGCTTTAAAAGAAATGCTTTGTTCGCTGTATAAAACATTAGCATTCCCTGTATTGTCTGTGCCATCTCATTTCACCTCAGTGAAATGCAGAGACTAGTAGAATTTGTATACCAAAAATACCATTTATTAAATAAAATGAGGAGTATGCGTTTGTTCAGAAGTGTAGAAAGTGGTGAATGAGTGTGACTTTTGTTGAACTAAGGTTGATTGCATACTGCAGGACCCTTTTTTTTGAGGCTGCTGCTTAGAGTGAGTGTTCTGGGGCTGCTGGCGGGCACTTTTAACTAGAAAACAGGGTGAGCGTGTGTGTGAGAGAGTACATGTGTACCAGTACTGCTCAAAATACCATCACAAAGGGCTGTTGCAGAGAGTGATAGGAGTTGAACCTGTATTATCATGAATGGTGTGCAGCAGAAGTACAATGAATGCCTATAACACTTGTGAAGTGGCCTTTTTATTGATGAACCACAATGGATAATCTTAAAATGTTTTAAATGCCTATTCTCTTCTATAATTCACTTCTGTAATCTTAAATGTATATTTGAAAGTACTTTCTGTTTTCTTATCACAAATGATTTAAGTTTTCAAGTAATACAGCTGTGTGTTGTGGGAGACACTGGTGACCTTACTAAAGACCGAATTCAGGCCATTCGGCTACTGTCCAAATGCTCTGCCAGCTTAGCTACTTGACCACCTGCTTCTGTTTTTCCATTCCCTTTGCAAATGTAGGTTTTGTTCATTTTCTGGCATCTCAGCATTGCCTTTTGTAAAAAAGAAAGTAAATCATGTGGGTAAGGTCTATGCTGTAGACTGCTTAGATTCTTGCAGTCGTTTGAATTTTCATTAGCCATTCAAGCATGGGTTTGTTGGAAAAGAACAAAGGATGACAGCTTCTGCACCTCCACGCTTGCTTTCCCCAACCTGGCTCATACACTTCAGATTGTAAGACACAACGGCAACCGTGTACTTCTGCTCAGTCACATTGTAGCTTTCCTGCTCTGCATGAGCTTGGTGGTTCTCCCCAGTGGGAAATGTCCAGGTAGCACTGACATGCTACTGGGGTGTGACAGTATTCCTTAAACTGTCAAAACATGCAGCTTAAGTTCTTTGTTCATATCTTTTCAACATCAAAAATTGGGGAAAAAGGAAACATGGATCACAAATCTGACTTGGAGACGTAATGGTAAATGCCTTTGAGTATGAATCCCTTAATAGCCCGACATGGTTGGAGTGTTCAATGGGGAGTCTCCAGTAATGAGTTACATTCCCACATGTACTACTGATCTGCTCTTTGACTATGTCCAAATTACATGACCTCAGCGCTTGGGTTGTGAAGCAGCAYGCTGAAAAGCAGGCTGTTGTGCTGGCTGAAAGCTTGTGTACTCGTATCCTCTGACATAGCTGAGATAGTTCAGGAGTTACGACTGTGGTTGGTTGATGAAAACTAAAGAAAAAAGGGTTGGCTGTTCTGTGACTTCTCACTGTGTTAAATGCTGCTATCAGTTTCTAAAGTTTCTGTCCCATTTTTGTCAACAGATACAACCATGATGCAAATGGATATTAAGGAACTAAATTTTAAACCAGAAAAATCTTAAATTACTTCTGGTATCAGTATGAATGCCAATGGATTGTTTTTATCTTATACTYTAAAAAATGCATTAATCCCATGGATGAAAAAAGCTATGTCTCCTGCTTTTTTTTCCATTGCACGTGAAGACTGCCCTGGAGAAGCCATACCTAGCTGAAACACTCTAAGTCCACGAGGCCGTGGCACACTTCCAGCCCATCCTGACAGTACCCATGTTGCAGGGAGTGCTCCTAGCATCAGTTGTGTGAAGCCACATTGCATCTCTGCAAATGCCTGGTGGTACCATGCTGCTCAGAATGCATCTGTACCTGGTACTGCCATCCATATACATAAGTGTTGCTGAGTGTAACTTACAATCACTTCATAGTAAAAGAGGGTCTCAGCTTTTCAGCTTTCACCACCTGTCTGTCTCTGGAGACTAATGTATGCATTTGGTGTTCTCACAGGCTACCTGGTCTACCTGAGCGAATAGGATAGAATACTGCAGAAGCTGTGCAGATGGTTGAAGAACACTCGCTTTTATTTTGGTGTGTGCTTCCATTGCATTCTGTAATACCTGCAAGAAATGGCATCTTTCAAAAGGTGGCTTGACTACCTGGACTGTCTTCTGCTGTTTGTTTGGGCAGGGGAAGAAAGTAGGCTGAGCAGGCACTGGCTATGGATTTGATCTAAATATAGTCAGCTATGCACATACTTGCAATATTGGCTGGACAATTGCAATGTTGTTAGCTGGCTCTATTGCTTGTTAAACAGATTACAGTGACTTGGCAATGCTGAAGTRGAAACTTTGGCCTGTGAGGCACAGAGTCTATTAAGAGGGTTGAATGTTCCAGCATTTGAAAAAGTATCTGTTGTATTAGGATGATAGGATCTGGCATCAGGACATGGTTGTGCAGACTCCGCTGTGAGATGTGTAGCGGGGCCTGCATGAGGTCCATGTAGGTGCGGGGTTTAGAAGTTTACTGGATTGCCCCTGTAGTGTCTGGAGGTCCCAAGGTTTCCCTCTGACATCCTAGAGGATTGTCACAAGGCTCCCAGTTAAAGGTGAGACAGTGTAAGCTGTCAAGAAACTTAACTTCTTCTATGCTGTCATGCTATAGAGGCTTCAACAGAAACATTAAGAATTCTTCAAGAATAGCTTACTGGTTTTGATAATTTATTTAACAGAAGTGGAATACTTGAGCTCCCACTCTTAAGCTTTCTACAGTAAATATTTATGTTCTCTTTTGATTTTCATCTGTTGGGTACCAAAGATGTACTTTAGAGCCAATGTTCCTTCMCTCATTTCTTTTCCTCCCCTGCTTTGTAAAAGAATCTACCACAGAACAAGCCCACAACACAAGATGATAAATCTTTGTTTTTAAAAAAAAAAACAACCAAACCACAAAAAATTCCTGAAACAAAATAGTCTAACTCCTATCAATTAGTGTGTAGTATTCTGCTTTCAGGATATTAGAAAGACAATTAAATTAAACAATGCACATGGAAACAGTTTTCTTTTTACAGCTAGTTACTTGTAAGCATTCAGAGTTAGGTGGGGGAGGAAAAGTCTGGCTTAGTGTTATCTGGTACAGAGGAAGATTTCTGGTGTTGTGTCCTGTTTATAAAGTTTCTACTTCCCAAGTGGCAAAATATTATATAATAATTGTATATTATAAAGATCAGTTGAGGAAAACATTACCTCTTTGAACAGTTTGCTGTTAGTGTCTTGTGCAAATCTCATGCTGTCAGCTGGTTTTTAGTGTCAAATGGAGATTATTTTTTTGTTCAATGGTGTACAGACTGTGTCACCATTGCTATATGCCAGCAATGTGCCACTACAAGTTTGGAGTAGTAGTATCTGGATTAGGATAACAAAAAACAGCTTTTCTTGATATGCCCTAAAGAGAGAGTTGTTAGAGCATCCAAGCTCTCCAGAGATTTATTTATTTACTTTTTTTAACTGGCYGTGTGCTCAGGATATCTGGGCTTTAGCCTGGATAGATTTTAGCACGTGTCTGCTAGGAAGAGTTTAAGAAGGTGATGARGAAAAATTAGTATTTTGCTTCCAATTTGTAATTCTAAGTAATCAACATAAAGCCCAGTTATTTTTTTGTGTGGCTAAAATTTAGGGCCTTATTTCTCAAAATAAATGCAGAAAACTGGAAATTCTGTGATGCAATGCGTAGTTTTGTCTTATTTTCTTTTAACCTTTTTAGTCTTAGGCATTTGGGCAAGAGATGTTATCAATGTCAAAAGCAGTTAGGTGTAGTAATTTTTGCGTTGAGAACTGACCATCTGTTTGCCCTACCTTGTAGGTTATTGAAAGAAGAAACAGGATCAATATTCTCTTTGCTATTCTCCAGACATTGCCACTGGAGAAAGACTTAGACTTATTGTGGCTTAAAGGTTTGACAGTTGACTTTGTTACGCCACATTAAACGTAATGTGAATGTGCCATATGTGAGCTATTGATAATTTTTGTGTAGTCTGGAGAGAGTGGTCTTGGTTCTCAAGCTGTTGTGCCCAGTAGAGTCTTAAGTGCATGAATAAATCTTCATTGCATTAGTTTGCTGTGAGAAATTGTATTCAGTGTGAATGGTCAACAATTTGTTGGGAGGGGGTAGGGACTGATGAGAGGTGTTTGAAAATACTTGCTGCAAAAAAAGGAAATGGTGCTGTCAAATCATTACTTTTTTTATGTCAGTACTTAAGCTTCTTTAAGGTTTGGAACCAGAAAGGCCTTGTTATCAAAGGCAGACTTCATGACAGACAGATCTGAAGTACCTAAACAAAACCAAACTCTGACTACCCATTTCTGTCAATCAGACTAGAAGCTTGTCAGCTGCTGGGAGAGAGGAGCAAGCAGAAGGGAAGGGGAAATGGACAAGGTAAAATTGGAGTTTCTTCAAAAATGTCCAGTTATCCTAAGGTATTTCTGAAATGCTTTTATTTCCTATTGATATTTTTGCTTGACATGAAGATTTTGGTAGTAGCTGTAATGCAGGATTGTGATTAACATTTTCAGCAAGACCAGAATATTTTTTGACAACAATACTTTCATTTATTTCTAAATTTGGCACAGTAAGTCTAGAAAATGTACTTTTTGGACTCTAGCATGTACATATCTTCTGTAGAAACAGCTGCTTTTATAAGATTAATAGTTTGCCTTAAATATTCAAATTTCTTTTTAAATTGCTCATTTTCCTTATGTTTATTAGGGTGTCAACACTATCCTATGTTCCAGATAGCACAGGGATTTTCTGTGTCCTTCAGGGTTTATATGGACAACCTATTAGCTTTCCCAGTTGACTTGAAAATTAGAGATGTTCCCTATAGTTATCGGAAAACAAAAGGTCTGTTGGTTTTGAGCAACACTCAACCGTTATTTCTTATACTTAACAGTTATTTCTGATGCTGATGTATAAATAAAAGGAGTCCTTGAAGTCCACCGCTATTCAAGTTCAGGTGTTTCACCTCCATTGAAACTTCCTCATTAGCTACTTCCATGACTTGTTAGTTGTACTCTGCACATAGTTTGGAGATACAAAGTGGGAACAGACTAGAAGGGAAAAGTGGTGGAAAAAAATCTGAATTTGGTAAGGTGAAGCCAGAGAGCAGACATTTAGGAGTGGGAGCTTGAAACTGTCAAGGGAAGTATTTGAGAGAGGAGATGTGGAGGCAATGGAAGGAGGATTTGTGAAGAAGGGGTACAGTCTGCTTAGGTGCACAAATGTGGGAAGATAAATGAATGGGGAGCATCACCTGTCTATGGTTTAGCAGCAGCCTCTTTATTAGCTATGTCAAAGTACTGGACAGTGGAGATGAGATGTTATTTCCCGCTTTTCACAGAGGGAAGCAACATCCAGTCTGTCCAGCTGGCACCAACTGACTGGGAATGCAGGTGCTCTGGTTTGTTCTCTGTGCAGGCACTTTGTGTACTGCTGATGTCCTGGGCTGCCATTGCCCTCTGCAGCCTGAGCTGAGCAGGTGTGCTCAGCCCTCTTGTAACCTCAGTTAATCCCCAATAAATGTCCTTGTTTCCAGCTCTCCTCTTCAAGTTCTTCTTGCATGCCTTGCAGCAGGTCACTGTGGAGAGAGTTAGTGACAAGAAGTCAACGGGACTGATTTGGGGAAGTCGAAGCTTGGAGTTGTGAAAGTGGAAGCATCTCAGGCAGGAGCTGCAGGAGGGGAAGTGAAAACAGACTGATTAACAGGCAGATGCCTGTTCAGGACTCCTTGTGCTAACTTGTTTGGTTTTTTGGTTTTGTTCACATGCTTTCACCACTCTGGTGCATGTATGAGAGCTCAGGTCTGATGCAGACATACTCCTGTTGCTTCTGTTCTGTCTTGCCTGGCAAGCACCGAGGTATACGTGTGCCTGCCTTCCCTCAGGCCCCTCTCAGTACCAGCTTGGAAGGTGATGGAAAGCAGCTGCAAAGGCAGTCCTTCCTATTACCTGCTTATACCAAGAAAAGCATTTGAAGTATCTTTTGATTCAAAAAGTATGGGGAAGGCTTCAAATTATTAACTCAAATATAGCATATTATTTTCATAATAGTTTTTAGAGTTCCTGGAGGACATCAATAGCAGTGGCTTAAAAGCTATCATTAAATATATTTAGTGTCTAGCATGCTGGACTCCTGAGGCCTTTAGGGTCTATTGTAATAGAAATAATGGTCTCTAKTGTAGTCTAGAGATCTCCACCCTCATCCATACCCAACATGTATGCCTTAAACTTGCCACGTGTCTTAAGTACAAGTTCCTTGTACCTGCATTCATAAAACATTAGTGGATTGGTGTAAAGCATACTTTGAGAGCTATCTCAATTCTGTCCATTGACAAATGTCAGCATGGATAGACTGGCCTGAGGCTGCACCAGGTAATTGCTGAGAAAGTTTAGAAAAATAAACAATCTGAGTCGTGATGTGAGGGAACGTAAGACTTGAACTTGAGAATGCTTTGAATATGCTGTCAAAGCACTTGTATAAGCTACATGTAATTAATTCTAAATTAACCTCCACTGCATACTTGACTATACAATCTAATAAATGTGTATATAGGCTGAGGTGTGTGTGTCATGCAATGTAAATGTTGGAACACTGCTATACTGGAGTGGGTGGGAATTTAGTAGGTTTGAGTGCCCTGGCCAAGCCTCATGGCAGTCTGGCATGTGAGGAATCAAGACTTACCAGGGGCCATCTCACTCTGGAGTGAGAAGTGGTCACCCTTCCATGTTTCACATAATGCAAAACACTAACAATTTTCAGCTAGTCTAAATGAATTTGGAAGTGGACATAATGGAGTGAATTTTGTTCTTTATTAATGACTTGTGAATCTGAAGTCATACTACTGAAGATACTTGACCTTACMTGAACCAGAGAGAGAGGGGAGAACTTGGCTTTTTACTGTAAAAACAAACGTATGTAACTTTATTTTAATAAAAAAGTTGATATTTCTTTTTGATAATTCATAGAAATAGATGTGTGATTAAAAACTGGATCTTTGGAAAAATTTTACTAGTGTTACTTCAAGTAGATACATTGTTTTAACGAGTCATTTTGGTAAGGTGTTACAACTTATGATTGGCAGCTTCTCTGGTAATTAGCGGACAATTTCTTTCCTGCATAAATTGCTTTTTTGATACTAATGAATGTAATGTTAATCAAAAACACTTTAACTCATAAAAGCAGGCTAGTGAAAAGAAATAATTACTGAGAGCTACAAAAATTCAGGAAAATACTGTGGATCCTCAGTTAATTTTAATGACTGCTTCTAAAACTCCTGGAAAAAGAGCTTTGAGATTCGTTTTTAAAATTAAACTGTGCCTGTATTTCTCTCAATGCACAGAATAAACTGCTATGTGCTACTTTTCAAAACCAGTTGTAGCAAATTTTTTTCCAATGGGTCTAGCATTTCTTGCTGTGTCAATGTACATATAGTACTGTCATTTTTCTTGTACTGGACTTGTTTGTGCCTATGATGATTCAAATGATTGACAAAATGAAGTAGAGTCTTTGTATTTTAGGAACAGGAACTCTGATAGAGATGAGCCCTGCTAGAGATCTTCTTTGTCTGGGTTTATTAATATGTGCCAATATTTCTGTAAGATATGAGAGTGCCTTTATCTTATGGAAGAATAAATGCCAGTCTCTGTTTTTTACAAATTCTTTGCAGAGAACAGTTGTTCTGTTACAGTAGACAGTGCTCAATGTAATGATCTATAGCTTTTCTTCATGAAACATGGAAGCTGTCCTAAATTTTTGAGCTACACTAGAAGAAAGTGATGTGTGCTTTCTTCTTTCCCAGAACCATAGTAGAACTTATATGTTTAAAGTAACCACTTATCACAGCAGATATATAGGATATCCTTTAAGAAACGTTACTACTTCTGTTGTCTTGATTCCACCCCCCCCCCCCCACTTTCTGCAAGGAAGTGCAAGCATAGGTTAGACTCCAACAGACTTTCTATTTTCTTTCTTTTACTACGTGTCATATAAAGCTTTATGCTCAGTGAATATTGACGAGCATTTCATTATGCAAGGCTGTTAAAACATGCAGTTTCCACCACACCTTGCTTGCCAACATTTTTTGCTGCAGGTTTTCTTTAGCTCGTCATTGCAGTCCTTTCATCATCTTTGTGACCCTTTGCTGGAGTCTCCAGTATGTCCATGTCTCTTGTACTGGGGAGCCCAGAACTGGATACAGTTCTGGGTTCCAGGTGGGGCCTCCCCAGTGCTGAGTAGAGGGGAAGGATCACGACCCTCAACCTGCTGGCAATACTTTGCCTAATGCAGCCCAAGATACCATTGGCCTGCTTTGCCACAAGGGCACATTGTTGGCTCATGTTCCACTTGGTGTCCACCAGGACCTGCAGGTCCTTTTCTGCTAAGCTGCTTTCCAGCTGGGAGGCCCCCAGGCATGTGCTGGTGCCTGGGGTTGTTCCTCCCCAGGTGCAGGACTTTGCACCTTCCCCTTGTTGAATTTCAGGAGGTTCCTGTCAGCCCATTTATCCAGCCTGTTGAGATCCCTCTGGATGGCAGCATGACCCTCTGGCATACCAGGCATTACTCCCAGTTTTGTGTCATGAGCAAACTTGCTGAGAGTACACTCTGCCCATGTTGAACAGGATTGTATGTAGTATTGACCCTGGGGTACACCGCTAGTTACATGGCCTCCAATAGACTTTGTGCCACTGATCACCACGCTCTGGGCCTGGCCATTCAGCCAGTTTTCAACCACCTCACTATTTGCTCATCCTGCCCGTACTTCATCAGCTTCTCTGGGACAGTCTTACAGGAGACAGTGTCAAAGGTCTTACTGAAGTTTAGGTAGACACTACCCACTGCTCTCCTCTTGTCTACCAGGCCAGTCATTTCATTGTAGAAGGGTATCACGTAGCTATGTGTTTGTACAGATGTGTGTTTAACTTGTAACTCTTGAAGTGTTGCTCTGACCAGGTTTGCTTTAGAATCTGTACCATTTAGACCATAAATATCTTCCTTAGTTTCCACACTTGAAGTTATGAACTCTTCTGTTTAAGATAAACAACTAATACTACACTAATTGAAAATAAATGTATTTTATTAATTGTGGAATGCCTTAATGATATATTTCAAGCTGAACTTTCAAGCTTTGGAATGTCTTTAATTATTTCCAGATTTTTTTTTTAAAGACACGTCCTTAAAAGTAACTAAGGAGTGATCTGCTGTAGCTGTATCATTAGTCCCCTGCTTAGTCTGATCTTACGTGATTAAGCTTATCTGATTGCAACAAGACTTACACTGTTCAATTCAAAGATAAAATTACAAGAAATTCTACCACAAATTTCTGCCTTACGGTTTAATATAAGCAACTTATGAAATGAAACTTAAGCTTCAGGACAGCATTATGATATTTTTTCTCATCTATTAAAAATGGATAAACCCTCCTGAAGTGTCCCACAATTGTCAGGTTGCCATGGAAACTAACTTTCCACTGTATTGTTTCGGAAATGGATGTGTCTTATGTACATGCTTGAACTGGTTCAACTGCAGCAAAAGTAATGGTAAATAAACTATGTGAAGGTAGCCTTAAACCTCTTGCTTAAGCACTTTTTGAGTAAATCTTTACAATGAGAGAGTTTATGTAATGATGTTTTTACATTGAATTTCTGTTGTCAAAAATAACAAGGGTTTCTGCTCTGGTGACTTTGGCTACCTGCTTTTCCTGAAGTTATAGAAATGAATGACGAAAGAAAAGCTCTAGTCCTTTTTGATGAGATTGTACCATGTTCAGTAGAGCATTCAATGAATTTTCTTGGGTCATTTCATATTATGGGCTTTGTTTATTGAGGGGGTTCTTATGTCTCTTAGTTCTATTCTTACAAATTCAGTTAAGGAGGACTTGCTAAACTAGGAACCTTTAGTTTAAAATGTTCCAGGTCAGGTATTTTAACTTTGCCACAGTAATGAGCTACTGAATTTATAACTAAGTGGAAGGACATGCGAGGCACAACTGAAAGATTTAGGTAATTGTGGAATATTCACATTATTATGTAGAAATTAATGCCTCTTACAATTGTAGGTGAGTTTGCAAACTGTAAATATTGGTCTGTGGCACATGGTGACATCTTCCACAGCAGAGACAYAGAACCTCTCAGAGTCACATTTGTGTGAGCTTGGTCCTAAGAGGTGGTCATCAGGCACACAGGGTTATCAAATTTATCTCTCACTACACAGTTGTGCCCTCAGGCTTTGAGCATGTCCTTGGAAGGTGACACATGCATCACTGAACATCTAGTATCCTTGATTACAGAGAAGGAAATAAAGACCAAATTTCTTACTTCAGTCACTGACAAATTTCAATGCACTTTTTTCTGATGGCACACTCAGCAAATAATATAATGTTAGTACACTAAAGAAGCTCTCCTTTGTAGCATCAGATGCAGAAGGGAACAAGCATTTTCCATACCTATAAACAATGACTTTTTAATTTTTCATGTTGGGGAGAGGCAGTGTCTCTTTTTATCCTTACCATAATGTCTTCAGTAGATGCTGCAGCCCAGGAATCACAGTGCAGAAGATGCAATGGGACAGATGCTTTCTTCAGTTCTGCTTTAGCTGATGTTAGTTGGTTCTCAGGAGTGCCCCAACCAACTTGCTCCTTCCAGAGTCCTTACATCTGTGCTGGGTGATTGGCTAAGAAGAGCATGACTTCTCTAAATATCCATTCCCAGAGCTCCTAAAGGACAGGTCTGAGGAAAAGGCTTGGGCAGAATCCTGTCGGATATCACTGTAGTTGAAACAAAGGCCCAGGAAGGAAGGGGGTTGGTGTGCATGTGTCTAAGTATCCGTATAATATTTAAGACAAAGGTTTTGGAACGGTTTGAAATCTTTCCCCTTTACAAACAGAAAATGTTTGTACAAGACTGGTTTGGGGAAGATACTTACAGTTGCTCTGGCGCTCCTGATAATTGTAGACCAAGTACAGAATCAGGTAATGTATGATTAATATTTAAACCTTATCATAGGCTTCTTGTTTCAATATTTAATGGAGGCAAAAACTCTAGTTGCCTTTTTAACTTTAACAAAAGCCAAATAAATTTCTTCAGGAATTAAAAAAAAGTGTTTTAAGAACTTCAGCTGTGGGATTTGCATTGTTCATTTATGTCCTTTAATCACCTTCTGGCTGCTGTCAGCCACGAATTTCTTGCAGTATAGTTTTAGCCATAGAAATTATGCAGTCATATACAGGGCCTGGGCTGGGAATAAGGAAACTGTTTTCTATTTCTGTCTGGTCCTCAGTTTTGTTTTATGACATGCAGCAAGTCACCAAACCTCTTTGTATGCTCATTTGTTAAGCCTAGGAAGAAAATTATATTCTTACATTTGTGAAATATTTGAAGATACTTCAGACAATTAATTGACGTGTAGTATATGTATTTTTTTTTTTACTCCTTTAAAATACTTAAATATCTTTATTTCTATTAAAGTTCAGAGGAAAGTAATAAAGTAAACTCTCTTAACTTGTATGTTTTTGTGTAGAAGGGAGTTTCTAAGTTACTGAGTTTCTGAGTTTGTCATGGTTGAGAAAGTGTAAATAATGTGTAGAATGAAGTTTTAAAATGTAATTGTGTGTGAAAGTAGCTGTGCTTGCTAAACAATCAAAACAGTAAATGGTGTTTGGTACCTGTTAGTTCTGTTCTTCTTTTCCATTTTTACAATATAGAAGTCAAAAAAGTTTATCCTGGTATTAAGTTGGTTTAACTATATGCACTCACATCCATGGAGTGCTCTGGTTGTTTTTGGAATAGCTGGAAACAACATGCCTCCAAGAAAAAATGAAATGTGATAACTTGTTAGCATCATAATTAATTAAAAAGCAAATTAGATTTGGTAAAATATGTTGTATTCCCAAGATCGGTTGTAATTCTTTGGAGATGAACTGCTAAGTCAAAGGCTTTCTGTTTTTTATTGATTTTAGAGTATAAGAAAAGATACTTGGGCATAATGGAAGGAGTAAAAAAGAGTGAATAACTTTCAGTACAGACCTGCTTTAAGTATACTTCAGTTGCTCCAGTGTAAGGCTTTAATTTCACTTTTGCTCAGAACAAATTGAATTATTTGGTCAGAACAACAGAAGGAGATTTCTTGTGATGCCATGGAGCCCGGCTCACAGGGAGGAGCTGTCATCTGTCAAAAGTACTTACAGAGAGTGCAGATCACTGCATAAAATACACCATATTAATGTTTACCTAGGGAGTCTATAATATTGAAATGATTGCCATGAGTAGACCCCAGCTGTATGTTGATAACAAGAAGTCATTGTATTTACATGGTAATTGTTTTTTCTAAAGACATATTTTGAAGTAGCAGAGTTAATTGGGGTCAACCTCTTGGCTGCTATATATGGGCACAGTTCCATTAACTTCAGTTTCTCCTGTGGTAAATTTATCCTTTTATGATAAAAATTCATGGCCCTAATGCTTTCTGTTTTTTAGAAGGATTGAGCATAGATATTGATGCTTCTTTGCATAGAACTGTGGATTTTCTTTCTTATTTAGAATYGTAGAATAGTTTGGATTGGAAGGGATCTTTTAAAGGTCATCTAGTCTAACCCCCCCTGCCATTTGAAGCTGTTTGATCAATGTTTGATGAACAGAGTAGGGGGGCAGAATTCTTAATGTGACCACTTGCATCACAGGTAAAACCCATTTCAATTTATTAGCTGAATACCTTCTGCCTGACCTTGTCACAAAGTCTTCACCCCACTGCCAACCTCCATTTTTCTGTGGGACCCTTAAATGTGAGGAAGAAGTAGACCATTTTCTCACTGCTCAATAGCTTTTTCTTTTCTGTCTTTCCCGAGTCCTCCACAAGAAGTGGATTTGGGGGGAACATACGCCTCTGAACTTGATCTAACTAATAATGTCTGTGACTTGGCTGAGTGACAGATCCGTACCTCCTCACATGGTGGAGGAAGGTTGGGCAATACTTGCTTTCCTTGGCTCCACTAAGGCAAAACAGCTATTTCAGCAAAAGGGTTGAGGGTTGTTGGCTAAGTCTGACTGAACAGTGACTGAATGTTTATTCATGTTAAAACAAACACATTTTATGCAGACTATGAAATCAGGCACTTGCGCCTGAAGAAAGCAAGGAGGGAGAGGAGAATAGGTCATTGTTGTTGTATGATGTGCTATTAAATATTTAAAAATTTCACTAGATATGATAAGAGTCAGCATGTAGAAGTTATAAATGTACAGTTCAAAGGTGTATCTCCACTCTCTAAGCCTGCTTCTGCTAGGAAAAGCAGAATGAAATAAAGGATGTAATGAGAGATTATTTTAAAGACTATATAACTTCAGGTGATGATACTTAAACCGTCTAACAAACTTCCCCTGTTTTTTATTGTGCCTGGTTTTATTCTTTGAACAAAGCAATTCTTGAATCATGATTTCCTAACATCTTTAAAAAAAGTCAAAGGTTTTGACTAAATTTAAATAGACTGATACTTGGACTATTCATGTCTGAAAAAGCAGCAATAACTGTCAAGTGATAAGAACAGTAAAGGAAATCTCAATTAAATGTACCTTTAGTTAGCTGTGTTGGGAGCCATTTCCTTATTTCTGTAAGAAATTTATGATTTTCAGCAGAATTTAAGTTTTTAAGTGAGTTATGTAGGTCAGGATGTCAGTAGGTTGATATCAGTAGAATTCCTAATATAGCTTCCATACTTAAATTTTTAATTAGATTAGGAAAAAGCAGTATTTTCCTGTGCTTTGTACTTTAAAGAATCTTTATGTGCTACTTGCTTACAAATAAAGGGTACCATACCTAGCCATTTAGGTTTCATTTTCTCCTTTGAAAATGAGAAATGTCTTTTTCCTAGGAAGGATTTGGTTTCAAATGCTGAACTTACCTTTTAGATAACATTTACTTGGGTTTATAACATATACTGAATTGCTATAGAATATTAAGACTTCTTTTTGAATTGTAGAAATTGTGTGGGGGTGTTTTTTTTATGGTATGTCTTAGAGATCGATTGTCCTCTTTGTAACATCAAACAATGTCCGGTGGTGATAATGAGTTGAGCGTGTATATGAAGGGAAATATTACCCCTTGGTGATTTTTGAAGAATTGCTGTGGCAGATGTTGTTCTTCAAAAGAAGATATTTTCAGGTTTTATCACCAAGCGGTTTCTAGGACATTGAGTAAGAGTTGAAGAAAACATTGAATCTTTTGCCATGTCATAATCCAAAGAAAAACGATATCAAGAATGGAAGGAAATACTAAAAGGAAAGACTTAAATACCTGATTTGATTCCAAGCATATGAATTGGTATATACATTTTTTAATTAAGTTTGGCAGCTTTTGAAAAAGTAAGTGACTTAGCAGACTAGAGCGCTTTGAAAGTAACACATCATCTCATCCACTGCTTTTTTGACTTTGTCTCTGTATGACTTTCCTGGATGAAACTTCACTCTTATTTCCTTCCCATTAAGCTTATGCTGAAGCTCAACATTTCTTTCAAATGTATCCATGATTAAGCAATCACTTGGCATACAACTACTTTAATTGAGGTTTACTTTTGCATTCACACACTCTGCACACAAGAAAAAAAAAAAACAAAAATCAAAGACTATAAACAGTAGCAGAAAGTTGAGATGGATTACTTAAAGCTTGTTGCTATCTCGAATACTGGCTCTCAAATACACAAGTATTTCACTTTTTTCCAGCTCAGGAAAAAACTACAACAAAATAACTGCACTTGCAAGTTGGAAACATTATTCCAGCAAAGGAATTGCTAAATGCCTTTAATTTCTGATAACAATTCACAGAGGTTGGGCAGTTGAATGCCCTAACTCTACCCAATTACTACAGCTGCTGCTTTCAGTTCCCTGGAGGAATTGAGCTTGTTTCTGTCTTGTCTGAGCTGTGACCAAGCTTGGTAGGAAGTGTGTGGCCACTCAAGTCTTGATTTAATGTACAGCTTAAGGAAATAATCATCTAAAGGCTTTGATGCATGAACAAATTACCTTAAGAAACACATTACTAAGGACAAGTGCAGGTAGGACATTAGGATATTTACTTGGAGATGAAGCAGACCACTTTATAGAGGGCCTGTTTGTTTTCATTGATTAGAAAGCAAATCTGACTTACAGGTGGTAAGATAGACTCCATTCCATGCATTTTAGGGAAAGTATAAAAGCCAAAATCCAGTCTACAACCATACGAGTGACAACCTTTCTTTGCATGCAGAGTTCTAGCAGTAGCATATCCCTGCTGCTTCTGTGTTTTGCACAGAACAAGGTGGAATAGGCTGAATGTGGAGCTGGTGGGTAGTAGTGTGTGTTTTGAAGAACTGCTCTCAGTTGTGCTTTTCATGTGACTTAGGTTTAGGGGCCCTACTATCCTGTTGAGTGAGACTTAATTCCAGGATCTCTATTCAGAGTTATCAAAATGCTTGCTCTCAAAAAAAAAAAAAAAAAAAAAATTAAAAAAAAATTTCCTCCCTCCTGCAAACAAGCTAGAGAATTTCAGGTCTCCCAAACAGCAGTGGTTGGCTGTTTTAGAGGCCTTACTGTTCTAATTCTCTACCAACTGCATGGAGTCCCCATGGCAAACTGAGCAAATTCAGACTCTGAATTCTGCAATAGAGAGACATTCTCAATGACATTCCCCAAGACAGCAAATTCTCTGAATGATTAGGTGACCTGGGAACTATGGGGCTATTTATACTATTTATGCTGTAGAAACTACAGAGCCAGTGTCCACAAGGATGAAACTTTTGAGAGAGCAGAATTTTTCTTTTTACTTCCTCTACAGTTTTTCCTGCGTGTCTATGCAGCTCTTCTAGTGTGCATTATTTCTCATGGCATTGGGCATGTTTAATGTTTTAAAAACAATCAGACAAAAACACTTTGCAAAGTGACAAAGACCAAGCCAGGCAATAAAAATGYAAGGTATGAACTTTGTGGAATAGATAGCTGGTATTATTCATGGTTTGTGGGGAGATAGGAAATGAGAAACTGGCTTATGAATTCTGATGGGACTGATAACCATGACAACAGTGGCTAATACAAACTGGACTGCAGTATAATGTATGGTAAAATGTATTGAGGAGGTAGTTTTCTGGGGCTTTATTTCAAATTTTGCCAGTGAACACTGAGTTGTGTCACTGGAAATATGTAATTCCGGGTTTTATGAAAATAACTGTTTAAAACTTAGTGTAATGTATAATAAATGAATCTCAGCACATAACTCTCCCAAAGTAATTTATCTTTTTTTATAACATTTCTGCTGCTCAGTTGAATATCTTTCAACTGTTGATCAGTTTATTCTGTTTGATACAAAGAGCTTAACTTGACTATTCATTTGCAACGATCCCTTCCTATTAACTTCCTGCAGGTAAGTAAAGGGTTGTCTCTGAGTTTTAAACTGCTGGCCATAACTCCTTTGTGTGCTATTCCTGGGCTAAGGGTTTGGGTATTGGAAGGCAGTATTTTGCTTTAAATCAACCAAAATGCAGAAAGATCAAGCAGGATTTAGCAGGAGTTCAGAAAATTAATCATCCATCAGTGTTTTATGGACAGACTGCTTCACTTCCAAATGTAAACATGTAGAAAACACTAAATGCTTGTATTTGTGTCCAAAACATCAAGAGTATAAGGCTGAAAGTTTAGGAGGATTGACTTGTACAACCGTGTCTATTCTGTGTTTCTTAGATTCCCTGAAAGTTCAGAAGACTATTAATGAAACTACATTGCAAGTTAGATTGCCATATGATTAATGTACATTTTCTATTAAATGAAGATAAATGGAATGGCCAGTTACTGGTTTTGGTTGTGACACCTAACACCCCACCCCACTACCTCAATTTAATAATCTGTAATTAGATAATTATTAGAAATTTTTTTCTTTCACAATAGCCACAAATTTAAAAATAAAATCAAATTGTCTACCTGTATGTGCTGACAAGAAATGGGAATTGAGAAGTTGAGGTAAAATATGCATGTGACAAATTTCTGCATTACTGATAATACTATTAATAACTGTAAATAAATTGGGCTGGAATAGAAATACTGGTATTTCAGCCATGCTTAAAAACAAATGCACTTTTTTCTTTGCACACAACAAAATTGTAAAATGGGAAATTATCTCTTACAGATGGATCATGTAGCCTTTCTTGTAAGAACATGGAAATCACATTTTTAATTGGAAGAGTGATTCATTTCCAAGAGGCTGGGGTCTGTGCTTCAGTGGGAGGTGTGAAAAGAGCTTCTTGGGAGCCACAGAACCTGCCAATGGGGAAGGGCTCCTCTCAATTACAGGGTAATGGATATCACCTAGAGCTTGTGGGTTTGTGCCCTTTAAAATAGTTCATATTTTAAATATTGCTTCTAATGGTGTTGGGTACCCTTGCAAATATCCAGTTCTTTCTGGCAGTTTTACTAAGCACTTACCTTCTGTTTCTTCTGTAATTAGACACAGTAATTACTTGTATAAACAAGAATTTCTATATGAAAAGTTTTTTTCTGTTACCAGTTTTAATTTAGTAGCCTTTCAATTGCATTGTCTACTTGTAATTTCATGAGAAAAGTTGAATAGATGTTCCTGACCTACTTTCTCTGTGCTGTTCATTACACTGTGTATCTCTACCATGTTGCCCCTTTTAGGGACTTTATCTTTCAGGGGGAACAACTTCTTCTAATATCCCTTCATTAGGATGCATTTCTACTGCTCTTATCCAAAATTTGCTTTGGCAAAATTAAGAAGCTGTGGTCTCCATATTGTCAGTCCTCAAAGAGAACATTTTTTTCCCTTTTCTGATATTTGTAAGAAAGCTTTTGCAAGGAGTTATCTTTCCCAGGRAAATTTTCTCTTCTGCCTTGTTCATAATTCACTGACAAAACACATTGCTGTTATGAGATGGAGTACCTTGCTCTAGGTGGATTCTCTTACTTCCAGATCCTTTACCACTGTTTCTCTCACCCTCTGGCAAGATAAAGATTTTTTTTTTTTTTCCCAGGACAGAGGAATGAGCTTTCCTGTATTTAGATACTAAATTACATGTGTACAACTGTCCTTCTGCCCTCAAGGTAAGATCAGTCATACCTAAAAAATCACAGCATGCTCTAACTTTATAACTGTTTTCCTTATTTCATGACTTTACTGCAGTAGAAGGGTTAAGAAAGCATACACATTTTTCTGCTTCTTCAAACAGCTGTTCACAACTAGGAAAAGGGGCACTTGGATTGGTCCTAGGCGATGGCTAATGTTGAATTTGGTGGTTCATCAAGAGCAACTATTTGCTATGCTATTTCAACTACTACTTCAGTTCTCTAGACAAACTATTGACAGTGGCTCTGAGCTGTGTGACTACAGGGTTAGTTGAAAAATTGCTTTTTCTTTCCTGCAGATGGGTTGGCATATATGGATCTTATTCAGTCACTGACTCGCTCTAACTTAAGGCAGTGTTTCAGTGGATGTTTGTTAGGCATCTCAAATTCTCATGACTTAGTTGCCTTCTGTTACTTCTTTGTGGTGGATAGTAGTTACTCTTTGCCACACACAACTTGGTGGAGGCTGGTTGGGGGGAATAATGCTTTATTGGAGAAGAAAATCTTTGAGAAGTGTGGTATTTCTTTTGGCTTTTGTGTAAATTCACTGTTCAGGACAAAATTTACTTATGTTTGTAGGATTAGGCATGGATAGAGTTAGGAAAAGGGACTTCCCTGCATGTTTCCACATGTATTGAGAAACCTTAAGCTAATCATGTGGGTAATCTTTGCCTGATCATGGGCTGGACCTGCTATTCTCTTATCTCAAATGTTTGAGAAGGTATGTATGAGAGAGCATAGATCTTAAATTGGGTTAAAAGTTCAAAAATGGAATTGCTTCTTGCTTTCCAAAAGGCAATCCATAAACAGGGAAGAAATGGGTATTACTTCTATATTCAGAAAATATTTAGAGAAGAGGGGGAGATACCCAGTGTATCTTAGTTTAACTCCTTAATTATATTCTGGCTGGCTGCATGTGTGAAATGAAATCAGAAGAGATACTCAAGAAAATAGACAAAGAAATATTTCAAAAATACTGTCTAGAGTGCCTTCCAGGAAACTATGGGTCAGCTGTTCATGGGGAAACGACTTCTAGGCAGTCATCAGGTAGTTTTATTTTCCCAAAGCCAAAGTCTGGGATCAAGAAGAATATTAAGCAATTCAAAATTGCTGCCTGGAAGAGGTATTCTGAGACAGCAACGTGTATGTAAGTAAAGGAACTGCAGACACTGCAGTACTCGGGAGTCAGAAGAGCATGAGACAGTGCAGTACAACAAAGGCAGGGGCTCTGCAAGATGTGTCTACCATGCAGGCGCAGGAGTGTCCACTGCATGCCTGCCTGTGTTCATGTTAGCTACCTAGCTCGGGCTCCTCTAGCCTATAGTTACAGCCATAGCTATGGAGATAGGCAGACATACCATAGGTCTCTTGTGACCCTTCCTTTCTGCTGGTGCTACACTGGTGTGAATGGAAAATCAATTTGGAAGCAGCTGTTTGGGGTTACTTTAGCAACACAGTAATTGCAAGCCCTGGAAGAAGAGTATCTTGCAAACAGAAATTGTTAGTGGCCTCTGAGTAGCAGTCATGTTCCTTGCACCAGTTCATACATGAGCCTGTATGTTAATATGTTTAGTAAGTAGTTTTGCTATCCTGGGCCTATGCTGAATGATAAAGGTGAGCAGCTCACCTCGGGAGGAGAGAGGTAAGCATAATGGAAACCTACCACGGTATGTGAGATTGCAAGGCAGTGTAAGTTATTTGCCTTGTAATCATGATGGGATGCTAAGAAATGGGATGTCATAGTGCAGAGATCTAGTTCGAAATCAGGTGAAATGTGAATTTCATGCTGTGGAGAATGCAACTATAGGGCTGTCATTTCAATATAGTTCCATAAAAGAGAGCAGAGGAGAAGTCGGGGATACAGCTCAACCCCCAGCTGTAATGAGCTTCTCTAACAGTTGTGAAACATTTCTTCTGTCTTCCTACTCCCTCACAGGGAGTGATACTGACAGTGCTGGTTCCTCTTTTTCCATCATGCCATATTTTGAAACCAGAGAACTATTTTTAGAAACCACTTTTCTCTTGCATTCTTTGAGTGTAGCCTATCCCTTTTGGAACCTGTAACTGTGTTTATATGCACTGGAGTCCTTTGTTTTTTAAAGAGCTGTGGAAAATAACCTTAAAAGAAGGGGAAGTAGAAAGCAAGTGGGTTGTCTTAAATTTTTTTTTTTTTAAATTTTATTACTGTCTTCACTTACTTCTGTTTCCTGCAGAAGACGGCCTCTGAAATCTGAAAAAGCTAAAGCTGTTAGGACAGAACTTGTTCTACCACTACCAGGGTTGCTTTTTACAATAAGGCTTCCATGAATATACAAATTCAGAATAATTGTGCATATGAAAAAGAAACACGGCAAGATGTGAAGAGCATGTACATAAGCACAAAACCACTCAACTTGCTTAGAGCCAGTCTGCAGCTTGAGTCAGTGGTTAGAGTCTGAAGAAAATCTCTGAAAAATGCAGTTAGTTACTCCTTCCAAGCAGAGTCAACCTGGAAGCACAGGAACTAACAAGGTTGTTCATGTTCATTATGCTATGATACTTCCCCTCTGCCCCCTTAAATATTCATTTTTCTCACTTAATATTGAGTTACTGTT
Organism: Phoebastria nigripes; assembly: GCA_035582835.1. Taxonomy (NCBI): domain Eukaryota; kingdom Metazoa; phylum Chordata; class Aves; order Procellariiformes; family Diomedeidae; genus Phoebastria; species Phoebastria nigripes. The sequence continues at coordinate 566,657 of JAYKAV010000156.1, forward strand.
ATCAAAATGGTCCTAGTACTCATGAAATGAATGATAGTGAGACTTAAAATACAGAATGTCTGTGCACTTACTGGCTGTCTGTGTAGAATGTACCAGTCTTGTGAAACAGTTTTTTCTGGGTTTTCTGAGATACATTGGTGATGAGCTGTGTATTTGAGTGTCAGTGGCCTTGGGTGATGTGCCAATTGCTGAGCAGTCAAATGTACAGTTCAAAGCAGCTCTGAACATTGCGCAAGGGGAAACATATTGACACAATCTGAGAAATCTGTTTGGATGTTCTTTGACATACTTGGTTTCAGTCTCTGAAACTGAATTTTATATTTTTTCTCCTTGGGTAGTAATTGCATCTCAAGTATTTTAGAAACTACAGTCCTTTTGGACCAAACAGTTTCTGCAAATTCAGCAATGGGGGAAAGGCCAAACTAATTATTGGCAAATGTGAATTGAGTTAAAATTTCTAATGTGGCTAACTGGAGCCATGAGAGTTGGAGATGAACATATTAATAAAAATTGCTCTTGAGAAGAATTAAGAAATTTGATTCAAAGAATTGATGAGGTATAGACCGAACTTTGGCTCGAAGTYGAGTGTTTCTTACAACACTTCAGCTAAATCAAAATGCAAAGGAAGGACACTTCATCCGATGTGGGAAGAGAATTGAATAAAGGTTTTGGAAAGAAAAAAATCACAAACTACTGGTGTTAACTTCTTAGTTATTTACAACCACCAAAGTGCTGAATAAAAACTATGAGGAACTTCTACCTATTTTCCAAAGAAATGTCAAAAGTCATCAGGTAYGGTCTAGAAATTAAGAGAAACTTAAGGCTGACAAACACCAGAAAGGCTTTCCTTGGCTTAAGGTTTCATTTGAAAAAGAAAATTAGGATACAGGTCCCACACTACTGCACACCTGATGATGTAACTATAATTTAAGTGGAAGATATTCTATTGTGGTTGAAGGAGGAACAAAAAAAAGAGCAACAATGCAACAACAATTCCTATGCTGAATGCTTACTGCAATTGACTGTTTTTCAGAGGTTTTCACTATGCTTCTAGAATCTTGATTTGGAAGAAACTGCAGGATCTCATGCTGATCTTCTTTGTTCTTTGCCTGCTTGGGACGAGCATGTGTGTATCAGGAACATACATATGCACAGCTACTTCTAAAAGGTTATTAAGGAATTGCCTTAATACGTTATTGTTTTGAMTCCATTTCTTCAATAAGCAATGATTTTGATCCTCACTAGAAACTCTTATTATGCCTAAAATAGTTGTTTGGGAAATGTGAACAGCCATTGGTAGAAAACTCCTACTCTGTTGTAAATCTGAACTAAATGTTGTTACAAGCTTGATACAGGCTGTCCAAAAGTGCTTCCTCAATTTTCTGTCACATTATTGACATTATGAAAAAATTACATACCTCTTACATTTAATTGTAAACAAATTTCTATCTGTTAAATTGAAGCTTGAAAAGATCTTCCTATCCTGCTAGATTAAGGAATAAAATATTAGGAATGCATTGGAAGGAAACTTGGCTTCAAAGCAGAAATTTAATAAATGATGGAAACATTGTGGGCACACACATTTTCTCCTGAAAATTCCACACATTATGTAGACATAAGTTCATTCCCCTTCTGCAGTTTGGTTTTTCTAACTACAGCAACATTCTGCACAAGCATTTTCTATGGCTTGGTGTGTGTGTGTGTGTGTGCATGCACACGTGCCTAGAAGCATGATGAGGACAGATGTCCTCCCTGTCTCTTCTGTCTTTGAGTGGGAATATGGTTGTCTTGTGCATCCACAAGCACAAGGGATGCTCAGAGGAAAATGCTGGCCAGATTACTGCAGGGTAAAAGCCAGAAAGCACTTGGTGTAAAGGATTACTGAGACATTAAAAATGGTAATTACAGAGATGAAACGGGTCTCTGACTAGACTTATGTGTTTGTGAAAGAAAAGATTTGGAGCTTATCATAAAGTTCTGTAGCAGTTTGAGCTAAAAGGAGTTAAATGAATATTTAGGCATGGCTAACTTGTCTAAACTGACTGTTCAACATAATTTCCATAATGGAGAAGGAATTCAAGAAAAGATAGATTTAAAGTAAGTGGCTCCTCCAAGTATATTAGGCATATATGTAAGTTCTATAAAAAGTTAAACGATGGGTGCTTTGAGCCACTTACATGAAGTAAAAATGTAGCCTGTAACCCTGAATAATGCTTTCTATTGCTTTAAAAATTAGATGTCCACTACAATTCAAAATTGCTATTCTTTGCTATTCTCTGCAGTGGGAAGATATTAACAAAATCTTAGTTGTTCTATTTATATAGCACATGGAAGCAACTAATAACTGGTTCAGGTGGGTCATAGAAGGATTATGAGTCAAGCAAACTGGTACTAAGGATAAGCACATATATTGGTGTGGTGGGTTGACCTTGGCTGGCTGCCATATGCCCACCCAGCACCTCTCAATCCCCTTCCCTCAGCAGGACAGGGGGAGAAAGTAAGATGGAAAAGCCTGTGGATGGAGAGAAAGACAGAGTTCACTTAGCAATTGCYGTCACAGGCAAAACAGGCTTGACTTTGAGAAAATTAATTTATTGCCAATTAAAAATAGAGTAGGATGGTAAGAAACAAAGACAAAAGCTGAACCACCTCCTGCCAGCCATCCCTTTTCTTCCCGGGCTCAACTTCATTCCTTAATTCCCAACTCCTCTACCTGCCCAAGCAGCGCAGGGGAATGGGGAACTGGGGGGGTTGTGGTCAGTCCATAACACTCCTCTCTGCTGCTCCTTCCTCCTTATACTTTTTCCTCTGCTCCAGTGTGGGTCCCCCATGGGGTACAGTCCTTCATGAACTGCTCCAATGTGGGTCCTTCCCACAGGGCATAGAAAACCTGCTCCTGTGTGGGCTCTCCATGGGCAGCAGCATCCTTCAGGACATATCCACCTGCTCCAGTGTGGGGTCCTCCATGGGCTGCAGGGGACAACCTGCATTGCCATGGTCTTCTGCATGGGCTGCAGGGGAATCTCTGCTCCAGCGCCTGGAGCACCTCCTTCCCCTCCTTCACTGACCTGGGTGTCTGCAGGGCTGTTTCTCACTCCTTTTTGTTCCCTCCTCTGTCAGGCATTTTTGCCCTTTCTTAAATCTCTTTTCCCCGAGGGACCACCACCATCGTGGCTGAGGGGCTCAGCTCTGCCCTGTGCTGGGTTGGTTGGAGCCGGCTGGAACCGGCTGTGTCCAGCACGGGGCAGCCCCGGCCTCTCCTCAGAGAGGCCGCCCTGCAGCCCCTGCTGCCARCAGCTTGCTGTGGACACCCAGTGCAATAAGGGGTTTGTCAGCTGTCTCAGAAAAGCTACTGTCAAATTACTTGGAAGAAAACTAAAATAAGCAACTGKCTTTGGTATGTTAAATCATTGTTTGATGAATCCTACATGGTAGATTTCTTGTTGGGGCTTTTCAGGACACCTTGCTGGGCAGACCAGGCAACTTGGAATTAAGGGATAGTGAAATCTGAGTGTTGAGCCTGTCAGTACGCATATGGATTTAAAACTTGATGTCCTTAGTGTTCCTCACCTAGCTTTTTCAACTTGTATGAAAAAACTTGCTTAATGTGACTTAATAAGTAATAATTTTAAAGAGACCTTGAAGAAGTACGAAATATTTGTGAGCATATACTCGATCTCATATAGATGTAAACAACTCCAAACTCTTACCTAGCCCTTCCCAAACAGGCTGCAGTTATGTGAGTGTCTCTTTCTAGTGAAATGTATATAAGACTTCAAACACCAAGAGAAGGAACTCACCCACCGTCTGCCCCCAGTTTAAAAACCTGTTAAATTCTGTACGCTATCTTCACCCAAAATAGGATTTGGACTTTGTAGCCTGTCTAGAGAGTCATTAAATTTGGCCTCTTGCTGATCAAAAATGACATTAATTCAGGATCAGATTTTCTGTGGAAAAAGGCCTGTGAGCTTCTACTTGTGAGCGAGTGTTTCAGCTCGAGCAGCTCTGCTGAGCCTGTCTTGCAGAGGCAGCTGAGGAAAGCCCTAGATTTTGATCTGAATGCCAAGATTTCTATGTTTTCTGTGTTAGTCATATTTGGGAATAAAACTTGGAAATCCTTCCTCGGGCAGAGCCAGAAAGTTGTACATGTTTCATGTGCACTTTCTTTCATTCAGTCTTATCAGTGAAATTATAAATTGCTAGAGAGTGCTTGCTGGACTAAGCCCTTGGTAGGGAGGGGAGACCTGTTCCTCTCCGTAGTCCCTGAATGCCAGTCAGATTTAGGGCTAGAAGTGTGCAGAGGTTTCAGCAGTTTGGGCAACACACAGCTATAAACTGTAGGAACCTACTGAAATAACTTTTACAAAAACTGATTAAATGCATGGTGTGTACAGTTACAATGGCATCTGAGTGAGACACCTTAAAATATACTCTATAATACTAAATGGCTGATCAAAAATAGAATGAATTTTTGAAACGGCCTGCATAGGACAAGCCTGGTGAGCTTCCATTAAAACCTGAGGGCTTATAGCAGAAGCTTTGGTGTAAGATACTGAGTGTGTGAGCCAGTTTACTTCATGGACTGTAAGGAGCAATTTATTTTTATCCTAAAGTAGATGCCTGGATGCAGGTGGGGAATTGCGCACCCCATGTTCATCGCATGCATTCAGTGCCTGAATTCTTATGCACAGCTCTTTCTGATCTGAGGTTGAAGAAACTGAGCTAGCATATGAAAAAGGAAGATTTTTTTTTCTTTTCTTTTTCAAGTAAAATATAGATTTGTGGTAGGTACTTTAAAGTGCGGGGTTCTCCAAAGAGGATCATCTAACTGCAACTATTTAAACTTCTGTCTGAACTAGATGTCTAGCGATCTGGGTACATGGTGTCCCTTCCCCTTGTTTAAAATACTAACGTGGGACTTGGTGGATGTGGTAGCTTTAAACATTCTAGAGTGCTTTGTATACTTGGAAAATATCTAAAAAATGGTTACTATTTATTGTTCCTCATAAATATTTGGAATTATGGAAGAAGCAGAAACTTATGGTGGAAAACCCACCTTTTTTTCTCTCAAAGGTGATTCTCTCTAAGCTTTCAGGAATCCAGACTGTTGGTTCTTTGTGGTTAACTGTCGAGCTGCTTATGTATGTACAGTGTTACAATCAATACTGCTTAAGCTTGTGGCTTTGTTGTTACATGGTAGTACATTCCTGAAGTAGACTGTTTTAATGGAAGAGCAGAAGTTATTGGAGAAATACTTCCCTCCAGTTGCCTGAATGTGTATGTATTACTTGCATTCTCATTATTTGCATAATCATCTTGTTGCTTTGCTGATGTGTAAATCTGGAGCAGATGTTATGGTATGCTTATATAGATATAGACTAATGGAACCTAATTCTGTCTAGGCCCTTTGGACGCTAATTCCTTCATGTATTCATGTCTACAGCTGATAGGAAAAAGAAAGTTCTTATATGTTTTATATATTGGATATGAAGAATTAAACCATATTAAGTTTCTCTTTCCAGCTGAAACTTCTAATATGAATCTCAGACATGTCTTAATGAAGACATACATTTTCTCAATGTCAGATGAAGTTATTGACAGTGTTTATAAATAATAATTAAAAAAAAAAACCCAAACCCAATTCATTAGTGTGTTAGTCTGCTCTTTAAACTTCTTCCTTCACTTGATTTTTCAGGCAGGTAGTGTGTTGTAGCCTGTGGCCACATGAAGATTTCTGCTCTGCAACTCATAAGAACGAGGAGGTTGCTGTGAACAGCAGTAATAGTTAGACATTGAGGGAGGGCTGTGAAATGGCTTGGGCTAGTTAGTTGTGACTTCAGCTGAAAGATGACACCTTCAGGAGACTAACCCTGTATCTTGCATTGAAATAGTATTGTTCTCCCTTAAGTAAAGACTCCAGACTGGAAAATTTTTCTGTAACTATTTATTTTAAATGGAGTGAGTAAAATATGTATACCCCAAAGAAGGGAAGAACCTAGGTAATGCTGGGAACATAGTGCAGGAACACTTTAGTGACTCTGCAATAGTTGCCTTGGTTTTAGCAGGATTTATTGACCTCAGCTAAGCATTAGCCATGCAGGACCTGAAATGACTCTAAAACCAAACAAGCATTGTTGCAGTGCTGAGGTTCTGCATGGGTGCAGCAAGTGTACAGGGCCAGTAGGGACCTGGCACAGTGCCCCGGTGAATAAACCTTCCCAGAATCCAAACTGGGGGACGCAGCACAAAGCTGTATTGAAACTTGAGTGCCTTGGAGTTTACAAGCCTTGGTTACGCTCGGATAGAACATGTAGTCCACTGCAGTCACAATTCAAGGATGATGGTCTTAATATACCTGAGCAGGTTCTGCATAAAACTAAATCAGCTTTATAGCCATAGTGGGTAGTAACTTTTTCAGATCCATGCTGGTACTGGAAGTGATACAGCTGTTCAACCAGGCCTGTGATCATTCTTGTCTGTGCCTCCCTTGCCATTATTGCTTTGTAACAGGAAAACTTATCATGGGTGCTTGAAAGCTGACTGTGCTTTTGAAGAAGTTCTCTAGCCTTTTCATCAGCTTTCTTCCAAAATTTAAGAAGAAAAAGTTGAAATCATAAACATTTCAGCTTGCTATTTAGTTCTGCATGATGGATCCTGAATTGTTCAGCCTTATTTTTTTCTGATTTGCTTACTAATGTTTTTCCTTTAAAAGAACTGTTCATGTTGGGGGATTGGACTAGATGACCTTTAAAGGTCCCTTCCAACCCAAACTATTCTATGGTTCTATGCTTGTCTTAAAATTTGAGATCATTAGAATTTCTTTCTGTAACTTCTGTAAATGGCTGTTCTGYGACAAGAACCTGTTAGAGCTTCCCACTATGTCCATGGAATTTGAGCTGGAATTTAAAACAGAAAACTTCTCCTGTGCTGAATTCAGAGCAAAATAAAAATTAAAGCTTTAAACTAACATTTATGTCCTGCCATTCTCCATGATTTGTGTTACGGTTGATTTAACTGCTGCCAGTAGGTGTCTTGTGATAGTTATTCAGACTAGCTCTTATAAAACAGTGTCACATGTGGTATTTGAGGCACATCTAGTAGGACTATTTGCATACTGAAATGCATGTAAATATTCAATTATAATTAAGATGCTCTCATTTCAAGCAAAATGTAAACCCAGCTCAATATTAGGATGATGATAATACTAGCCTTGTATATGTTTCTAGAACAGATAAATTTTAAGTGTCTGGTTTGCAGGAAGAATATTAGTGTGGATGATGGAGAGAAGTGGAGTTGTTTATACTTTAAAAAAGACATGTGGCCAAGAATCAGAAGATACCTGCATCCTTCTGGTTCAGCAGGTGCTGGTGTGAACCTTACTGAATGATGCCTTCTCTCTTCTTTACCCTTTGTTTACATTGAAGTATTGTGGGTAAAAACTTTCTCTCATTGCTTGTTTGTACAGTACCCAGCATGCTAAGACTCTCCTCTGTTTGGTGCCGTAGAATATTAGTTACAGAAATATTAAGGGGGAAAATACAATAGAAATGCTACAGAAGCACGCAACTGAAACCTCAATGATTAAATAGCCATCCTAATATACAGCTAAGGCAAGAAGTTTAAATTGGTTCTTTTTTTTTTTAAAAAAAAATCTTTCCTTGATGGTTTGTGTTTAAAATAAAAACCAAAACAACCAAACAAAACCAAAAGAAGACCTGTAAGAAATTGTCACTGGTTCTACCTCTTTCCTTTCATCCCTGCTGCTTCCCAATTGCTGCCATTGTAAGAGAGTTCTCTTCAGGATTTTTTGCCTACTCCAGCAACTCATTGTTCACTGCTTGCTTTCTTTTCCATGCCTCTTCTCTCCACATTGTCCCATCCTACTCCTTGCTTGGTTCACAAAGTATTTCATTTTGTAGACTCTCAAAAGCACTGATGTTTTGAGACTGAATTCTACTTCCCTACAGGCTTGATTGTATTCCATGAGATCTCAACATCTAAGGATGTCTGGTTTTTATGGTTAGTTATGCAAGTTGTGGATTGTACCCCTGTCCTTTCATCCCTAATTGCAACTTTTAGAGATGATTCAGCACAATACTTAAGTAGTACTTGTACACTTAAGGGCTTTGCTGAATTTTGACATGGAACATGAACCACAAATGCAAGTGAATGGGGGAGAAAAGCAGCAATTCCAAGCTTTGAAACATAGGTAGATGACATGGAAAACTACTGGTCTGGGGTTCTGTTTTATGTTTCCTGCAAGAAGCCTTTTTTGTGAGATGGCTGTTGCACAGATTCAAGTACATATAACAGAGCTGTACTAGATGTGGTCATTTTTTTCCACTTACCAGCTACTTCTGCTTGTTTTGAAGGTACACTTCTGACACTAAGAAATTCTCTTTTTAGACATGTAAGAAGCTTCTTGAGTGCAATCAGCCTCCGTAAAGCTACTTCTTCTATTATAGTAATCTTTTTGAAAACTATCTAGTCTTCAGCTACTGTTCTAAGTCTGAGTAAACAGGCTTTTCAGTTTCTTCTAAGACAAATTACAGTCTTRTCAATATGTATTTGCATGTTTTCCCTTTCCCAATTATGTGAGAGCTGGAGGACTAGCCTCTGCCATCATCAATTCTTTGTTAGGAATGAATAAGCAGTTGATGTAGTATCTTGGGTGTAATTCCAACATTTTTATGATAACACTTATGCTACTGTCTTGTTGGCAGTAAAATATATGACTGTATTGCCATTATTTATATACTGGGGAAAGGAGTACAAAAATACCATGTAAAATATGTTAATTCTTTTAAGAATTGGCCTTGTTTTCCACGATCGCAGCTGTAGCTGGGTTTTTTCCCCTGTGTGATGCAGATAAAAACAAATCTTGCAGCATATTATAAACCGCTATGAAACATTTTGAGAAAGTCATCTGGATCTCATTTGCTTGTAGAATTGTTATTCTAGTCTGTGGTCCCTACTGTGAACTTCACTACTGTGAAGATGAATAAGAAGCAAAATAGTAAAGTGTATGTCATCTAGAATGGACACTAAAAACATCAGATTGTGTGCTTTAACTATCTTTCACATGCTGCTGATGCAAAAATCCTGTTGAATTTGGTATTAGTTATTGTTAGGAGACTTGCTGTAATGATTTGTTGTATTTCTATGAAGAGGAAAGGCAATATTATCTGCATTAGCTGATGATGTACTTAGCATGTGCTTCATGTTCATGAGACTCATGTTAAATTATTTCAGTGTTTCCCTAGGTAATTAGGAACTTAAGATTTGATTCATTCACTTTTTTTATGGCAGGTTTTTATATCTGAATTTGTACTTGACGCAGCTTGGAAATTTTTGAAGATGGAAAGGTTTCAGTAAAAACACTAGATATTAAAATCTCTCARTACTTTAGTTGTGCATTCAGCACATTCAGGTTATGTTTTTTAGTCTATAGGAAGTTCTAGCAAGTCTGACAGCACAAACCAAATTGAAGGATCTAGGTTAAATTGGTAGTAGAAGGAAGAAATGCATTGTTCTGTTTTGCATCCATGACTAGATGACTTGTATAATTAGTGTTAATCAATATGGACATCTGATTTGATACCTTACCCTTTCCTAGAATTGTATGGGTTTTGTTAAATAGTTTTACTGCTCTAATTCAGTCTTGGGGAACTTTAATAACACTAACAAAAATATTTGGAATAAATACAGTTTCAAAAGCCACTGCTATAAAGCTGTGTTTTTTCTGGTTATGTTTCTTATGTGCTGAAGACTTTTGAGCCACCATCGCACTTGCTTATTTTGAGATCTGGCCATGATAGTTTTAAATATGACAAATCTGCTTTTAGCTGTCTCTTTGAAAGCATATGATAGCTCAATTTTACAAATCTGAACTCTTGCAAGAGTTCATAGGAAAAAGGATGGTTGGGGTGCTGGTCCCTTGTTCCTGTTAATGCTGATGTAAATGTCTTGATGTCACATGTTTTTATCAGGTGAATGGTGATTAAACAGCATGATTGGGACTAGTATTTGTTTATATAATAAATGTTGATGGTCATGTGTTGATGTAACTTCTTTGAAGTTAAAAAAATGATTATTGTTTATAGGATGTTGAACTAGCAGCAGAGGACAGGTTTCTGAGTTATTAAAAGAAAGATTTCAGAGGAATTAGGTCCCTCTCTTTCATTTCAGCCTTTTGAATTTTATCATAGAATGCTTTTAATACCTGCCCACACCTTTGCTTGAAATTATCTTTAGAATTGCATCAGCAATTTTAAACATTGCTCTCTGTAGCTCTTCAGCTGTTCAAAGCCTGCTGGTGTTAATGAGAATTGAGACTATTGTTTCCTCTCTAGTAATTTCAACTTCAGTTATATCAGTCTGAGGAAGAATGATCAGTTGTCCTTAAATAACATCAGAGTCCACATTTTGTGATAACATTTGGTTCAAAGCATTTTTTAAAAATTAAGTTGTTTATGTCTACCAGTCTCTACTACTTTCTGTGCTCTCTGTGTTCCTCTTCACAGTTTTGCTCTGCCCTGGGCTTTTACTGTTTTAATCTTCTGAGTTGTCCCTTTCTATTATACCCCCAGAAATCCTTCAAGTTCAGTTCTCATGAAGTATGCAGAATTTACTTTTTCTTCTCTATCTCCCTGCCCACCCCACCCTTATGAATCCCATTAATGCTTGATATAACGCTTCCAGATTTGTAAACTGAATAAGGTGCTTCCAATTTTAGTATAAAATGAACTTGGTAAAATTACAATTGAGAGGTGGAACCTTGGCTTTAAACTTGCTAGTGGCTGCATTGCTGTTCTAGAGATCTTGTGTGGATGGCTATCTTCAAGTCGGCTTCATTGGACACAATGAGCAGCCTAAAGTAAAGTCTCATTTAAACTAAGCTTTCTTGGTTGCCAGCAATAAGTCAACTTGTATTTAGCTGGGATTATGAGGATTGAACTGTCCTGAGGATCTACCAAAACATCTTTAAATACTAGACAAAACCTTTGTTTGAAACTGGATTTCATTAACTTTGGGTTGCCTTAAATACAGAGGTGTACACATGTAATTTAAACAGCTCATGGGAGAGAGCTGAATTTATTCATGTTTGAAGGTTGTCAGAATTGTTAAGACTTAATTACACCGGCCTGTAACTTAGTTTCTGCCCCTGCTTTGAAGACCATTCTAACTGATTCAACATGCTAAATCTTCATTTTTTGGTGTGTAGTTATAAAGGAAGAAAAATGCACATATGGGAAAAGGGTATTTCCTGCTAAGCAAAATACAGTAGTGTAAATAATTCTATTGCATTGTTTGAATTGGTCTTTAAAAAAACACTTTTAATTAAACTAGTACCCCCTGCTACTTTAAACACTTTCATATGAATTTTGTTTGCTTCTGTAGGTTACCAGTCTAATTTGAAGCCCAGCATTACTCTGTTGTGTTGGTTTTTTTTTTTTTTAATCTGCTGTTGCAGAGGGAGATGCAACCCTGAGCTATGCAGGTGCAGTAGGTTAGCTTGCACATGACTACTGTGCTCTCTCCTTGGCTCTTAGAGCAGCACAATGTTTTTCAGTCTTTGTCAGTTTCTCTCAGTAAAGCTTACCAAGAAAATGTTCTGCATCTTGCTGACTTATGTTCTTTCTCGTCTCATTCCTAGAGAAGAAATGTTGCTTCATTCTCCCATGTCTCTTAGAAACAGACTGCATGTAGCAAAACTGATGAGCTCGGATCCCTGTGTCCAACCAACAAGATCTCCTTTAGTCATTAGTAGTCGCTGATCTCAAAGACAGTGTAGCTAGGTATAATGGTACTCTATTTTGGTCATAATGGAGGCTAAAGCTGGGATCATTGTATATAAAAGGTCATGCTTGCTACCATAGACGATCTTCTCTCAGCACAAGTGTGTTAAAGATTGCTATAGTTCAGATTTGTAGCAGTGTGTGCACCCTTCTCAAGACGATGGTACAGTTTGTGGAGGAGGCTTATTTTTGTGTGATGTTTTAGTGTACCAAAATTTGTCATGGATATGCTTGTATACTATCCTAAATTTTTTTTTCACATTCTTATGTTAGAACATGCTCAGATGACCGCAAGTCATCAAATGAATAGGTATGAGAACGTGCTCCCATCTCTCCCAGGCTGAAACATGGCATATGATAGTACTTCTGGCTCTGCAATGAGAAGCAGGTCAGTTCAGGTTTACTCTGCAGCATGTGGCTACAGTCATATTCAGACATTTGGTGCWTGTATTTGGCTGGCTTATGGGGCAATAATGGGACCTACTGTTCTCCATTTACTATGGGTGGATCCTTTTCCTGAACAAACTTAAGGGGTTTTTTTGGTTCATTTTTCTGTATGTTTTTAAACATCAATAAACACATGTATGAATCTGATTTAATATAATTTAAATTGTTGCAAATACTTGCAAAATAAATGGTTTTATTTTTACATTTGGCTTATAAAATTGGGCCTGTGTTCTGTTTTCTGAAGTTAGTTTTCCTTTTCTGCAGAAGAAAGAACTCCAGTTACAACTTTCAATCTCCAGCTTTCATATGTACTGTGACACTGGAACAGATATTGCTGCGGTTGTGTTTGAGAAGCTCTCTGGTGTTTTAAAGTTTAGAATTAGAAGTTACTCTTATGTTAAATTTCTTTTGTGCATCCCAGACTAATTAAGAATCCATTAACATGAACTGCTTTGCCACTTTTTATTGGTCATGAGCCTAGAGGTGTAGAATAAAATCCTTGAAATTTATTTCACCTTCTAACTAGAGTGTTTAGGGAATAATCACTTCTGAAGTAATATTCCAATAATGGTAGTTCAGCACTTAGAGATTGGGTACACACACATTTCAGTATATTGTAATGTATATAAGCTGTGAACTGTGTTGTGTGTTTACTTCTACTTTGATCCCTCTTTGTTCTTTGTGTGTATGTATACTTATATAAAAATCTTTCTCATACTGAGTGTGATTTTTTTCACTTGTGCCGCTTGCAGTTAAATATCTGGAAGCAAAACTTTCTTGATGTTTTTAGTCCTCACTCAGTGTTTTAAAGGGGGGAAAAAAACCCCTGGTATAGCCCTGCAAGTTCCATGTGGAAAATATCCATAAATATCACCTAATTACTATATTCTGCAAGATACTTTAAAATATGCCTGTAACATAAACAATTAGAGAAAATGGAAATATGGTAGAAGGTGTACTTGCTGCCCTTCCTACTGCATTATTAAAAAAGTAATGCTCAGCATTCCTGTCCTTATAGCTGGTAGAGAGCCCTCAGCCTTATGAGGCTTTTCAGTCAATACGGATTTGCAGAGCGGTGTATATAGGGGATTCCTTTAGCATCAGGCTAAAAAACCCAGAAATCCTTGAAGAAAACAAAGAAAATCTAATTCCATTAATTTTTCAGTCTTTGGACACTTAGCAATTGAGATAGAGATCAGAAGTGAGATCAGTTGCAGAGAACTGATACTGCTGTTGTTATACAATCTGTGAATCATGTCAACAAGTAATTCACTTTAGTTAAGCTGAAGTCAGCTGGGTTCTTACAGTTCCCCATGCTCTCTAGTCAGACTTGAGGACAGGCTTCTTTCTTCCTCTTGGGTACTTCCTCCTGTGGTAGAAGACATTATATTGTTGAATGCTAGAGTACACTTCTGGTAACATATAGCAGCTGTAAAGACTGGATACTCTTCTGTAGCTAAACTAAACTTTAAAAAAACAAACAAACAAAACCCAAAACAAAAACTCAAAAAACCCCAACAAACCCCCCAAAACCTGAAGTCATTTATTGCTTCAAAGAAACTGAAGTAACACCTGCAATACAGTAATCATCCAAGTAATGCTTAGATACTCATCATAAATTTAGTTTGTGGAAATTATCCATTGATTGTAATTGAGCATAATAGATATACTTTCCAATGGCCTTCTTGTCTCCTATTTTTAGAATTACTTTCCATAAAGTGATCTACATCTTTTCTTTGCCTGAGGTGTAAATGTTTAATAATTTGGTATTTCTCACTTGAGTTATTTTAATAGTATTGTTTGTGGGCAAAAGATGGATTGTGGATTGAAAGCTTCCTGGAGCTGTGGGGTAAAGGCAGGAGGTAATCGGGATGCCTTTGCTCCCCAACTAGTCTGATCATGGTCAGTGGGAAAAGAGGATGCTCCGTTGTCCCTGGGGTACCTCAGTTCATACCTGAGGCTACACAATCAGGTGCTGTGGGGACCTTGTCCTGTAAAGTACGCAACCTCCTCAAGTGAGCCCCTTTTCTCTCCCAGGACTCAGTAGCACTTTTGCATTTGCCTGATGTTTGACACTCCAAAACACTACAGATTGTTTTGTCAGCTGAGCCAGACTTCTATGGATGGAGGAGGAAACTTGAAAAGGAGGCTCACAGTAACCACGTGGCCTGTGACTGGTCTCTAGTATTAATCAGGCCTCTGGGTAGGGTATGCTTTGGAAGTCTGCAGTAAGTAACAGCATTTCTTCAGAAACTGGTGGGTGCTGTCAGGAGTACTCAGTGTCCCTTTTTGTTATACTTGTGGGTTCTTGTTTTTCTTTAATAAAAACAACTCAACAAACCACACCCACCAAAAATTCTTTGACTCCACTGCCCTCCTTTTCCCTCCCTTTCCATTTGTTTTTAAGTATTCACTAACGTCCTCCATTTTGCACGCATTTACTCTCTGGCCCTGTGGATTGTGTCCCATTTTGCCTTCCCAATAGAGCTTTTAATTTTATAGGATAGGGTCTGGAGCTGTCCTTGCTGTGGAATCCTCTGGGGACAAAAAGCAGTAAGAACAGGATCATCAACCTCCTCTTTGAAATGGGAGTGAAGGGCTTTTCCCTCCCATTACCTGGCTCCTTTCTGGAAGGAGAGGAGCAAAATAAGAGGAGGAGATTGCTGCCATGACCACAGCTGCTACCACTGCTGTCATGATCATTTCGTTGCTGCAGCCACATGGGAGTAATTAATACTGATGAGAGAAGATCAAAGATATGAAGTGCATACCCTGCTTTACGTATCTCCATGCAGAACAGATAAATCAAAATGAGAACTCAGCAGAATTACGCAAAAGCAACTTGCTGCTCATGGCTTAGTTCTTAGAATGGCAAACTTGGGCGCTTTTTGTTTCAAATGTGACTTGAAAGCATCTCATACTGTAATATGGTAGAAGTAAATTATTAATGTAAACAAAGCTCTCTGCTGCTTGTAAAGCATCTCTCATATAAAACTGCACTGCTGGCTCTGAAGGCCAGCGAAGTCACACTAATCCTACAGCAAATTACTCTACTTCCTAGAACTGTTGGATTATATCAAAGGCCCAATTGGAAGCCATTATTGCTCTCTGTTCCAGTGTTAATATATCAGTTTTTCCATTAATTGCATGGTGACTGTTAATTTAGTCTACAACAGATCAATGGTAGTGAACTATGGAGTATGTTATTTCTATTGAGTTGTAAGTGAATGGGATGTTTGAACTAGTTTAGTGTTCTGTTGAAAAGGACAGCAATTGATTGATGCGGAAAAAATKAATGGGAGAATAGCACTGCAAAACATGTGCAAGTCTTTTTACCCTTTCTGCCCTTTTCTGATACTTCGTTAAAGTTATGGTCATGATGTCTATAGCATTCATGCAGATTTCTGTGAAATCATCCCTGGCAATCTAGGGGATAGCAAAAATTAAATGCTGTTTGCTGGTTTTTAAAAGTATGCCATCTCCTCTGCCCAACTCTTCCGACCAACTCCTCTCTTTTCCTATGTGGAAAAAAATCTATCGTAACTATCTTCCCATGACTCAAAGTCCCAAATGACAAGAAATGAGCTGAAAAATCTGTTTAATTGAACTGTAGCTCAGTTGTTTGTGCATCCTGTTGACAGGTTTAGTTTCAGGTCCCCAGAGATCTTAGATTTTTGTTCTGTGATTTTTTTTTTTTTTTTTTAACGAACCCTCAGAAATAAGAATGCAAACAGTCTGAGATATTTAGGCACAGGATTTAATGACTGCTGCCAAAAGAGTTGTAGTTGATGTTTCTACTTCCTCCTTGTATCGAAAGATWACTATTTTTTTGCATTTGAAAATTCCAATTACTTTCTAATGTATTATCAGCTAGGTTATGTGTGGTATTTAATATAATGGAGTTTTGAGCATGTCTTCCAACTCTTGCATACAACAATTTTTCTTTGATTCTGATAAAATACTACCTTCTCTTTGTACTCTGAAACAGGAAGTTAGAGGAATTTACTGAGATTTCTGATAYAGAGTTGATGAACAGGAACTGATTCTTAGGAGGGAGCAGGGAGCCTCTTCCATGAAGTCTTGGTGAGCTGTTGTGAAAGGTTACTGTAATAATAATACTAGCTGTGAGGGGAGTGGTTCCTATGTACCTGCCTGGCCAGAGACAGCAGATCAGAGTGCCAGCTGCCTTTTGGTATGGATGAAGAAGCAGTAAGGTGTAGGCAGTTCGCAAGAGATGAAAAAATTGCTCTTTTAAGCTGTGGCGTCTTCATACGTAAACCTTACCCTCTTCAACTGTCAACAGGAATTTGGATAAAGGAAGGTAGGAGAACACAACATTGTTTTAACCAGTGTTGCAACAGAAGGATTTTTTTCTTAAATTTTGTGTTTCTTTTTGCAGATGACTTAAACATTGAAGGAATTCAAATGGGTACCAGTTTGAGAAAACAGAAGGAATGTATAGTATTTAGGCCATGACTGAAATGTTTTGCTCTTGTATTTTATAAGAACTTATAATGAATGTATAGAAATGTTTGTAGGAGACCTGATGCTGTTTTAATATTTGTCAAATGTGTATGTAAAGGGAGTACAGAAGTCTTACAGTATGCTGATTTTCAGCATGGTAGTAGTCTTTAACACTGTCTGAAAGCATATATGCTTTGTTCTCAGAATTCACTGATTGTCAAATCTGATTGCTTTTATCATTAAGAGGTTGATGTAAGACAAGCAACCTTTTTTACTGTTAGGAAGATCTTCAAGAATTCTGGAAACTACATAAATGTCATTAGCTGTACAGGGAGCATCTAATGTCTTAAGTTGAATAAGAATTGCTATCACTCACATTACTAGGCAGTGGAGGCTGGTGCTAAAAAGACCATTTCAAAATGCAGGTGCATCACAGTGCAGTAATGGATGCATTTAACAAATGGGCTTGAAGTTAACTTGAATAAAAATGATTAATCTCCCAGCAACTTCTGGTTACTTATTCAGATTACTGGCTTTTGTTCTCCTTTGCCTTTCTGCCTTACTGTGGTAAGAGAGAGAAAATACAGCTTTCTCTGAAAAGCTTCTCAAAACAATAGGTTGGATGCTTAAAGTGTAGTAGGTTTGGGAAAGCCTCCATGATATCCTGTCCACAGTCATCAGGAATATTCCCTTGATATTTCTGATTTGGCTTTCTGTCCTTTTGAAACACTGCTGACGAAGTGTAACTGTACAAAAGGGGTAGGGGAAGGAGAGAATGTAGATTATTGGTGTCATCACCAGAACCAGGAGCACTCATTAGCATGCCCAGTAGTGGCCATCCCTTGAAAAGCATCCTTCCAACTTATGCTTCAGATATCATGCCTCTTCAGGACAAAAGAAGAGATCTTGCAAGACTGTCTCGCTTCTTTTGCTACAGTGTAGCTGAATGCATGCTTATTCTGTGGGTTAGTTAATCGTGTGCTTGCTTCAGTCAAGAAATTTTCCTGATAACAGAAATTGAGACTGGGTAGCTGTTTTGTTTGTCTCAAAAGTATCCTTTATTAAAAGTTGGGCTTATTCCCATCTTGTACCTGTGATAGCTGTACATTCTAGTGTGGTTAGTACTTAAGGTTAATAGACCTTATGTCCATAGACAGAGATCATCTTTCCCTGGCTAGGTCTCTGACTGGATCAAAAGAATGGTATCCTTAGGAGACACTATGCTGGGAATGCTGTAGCCTTGACCTGGATTCTTACTATGCTGTGATTAAATAAAATTGTGGCCTGCCATTTCCTTTCAGTGTGTATTATTCATTCCTCTCATAGCAAAGTCACTCATATTATCTGGTTTTCTGTCTGTTTTTGAATGGGTATACAATTTGGTAAAAGGAGCCTGTCTGTACAGAAATGTACAGCTTTCTGACTTCTAGTTGTGCTTTCTTCAAAGATCACAGAATCACAGGAAAGCAGAGGCTGGAAGACACCTCTGGAGATCATCTAGTCCAATCCCTCTGCTCAAAGCAGGGTCAACTGTAGCATGTTGCTCAGGGCTGTGGCCTGTTGGGTTTTGAGCGTTTCCAAGCATGGAGACTACATAACCTCTCTGAGCAGCCTGTTCCAGTGTTTAGCCAATCTCCCAGTGAAGTGTTTCCATATGTATTTCCGTTTGTGCCCRTTGCCTGTCACTGAGAACCACTGAGAAGAGCCTGGCTCCATCGTCTTTAATGCACTGCAGCAAAACTGGGTATTTGTACACATTGATAAGATCCCCCTCCAAGCGTTCCCTTCTCCAGGCTAAACAGTCCCAGCTCTCTCTGCCTCTCCATGTATATCCGGTGCTCCAAGCACTTTATCTTCATGGCCATCTGCTGGATTCACTCCAGTAGGTCCATATCTCCCTGGAGAAGCCCAGCAGCAGTTGGACTAGATGATCATTGTAGACTCTTCCAACTGAAATCTCCTGTCCTCTAGTACTGGTCCTGGGACTCCAGATGTGTCTTGCCTCCCTTGACCTGCTGGCAGTCAACTTCCTAATGCAGCCCAGGATGCTACTGGTCTTCTTTGCAGCAAGGGCACGTTGCTGACTCCTGTTCAACTTGGTGTCCACTAGGACCCTCAGGTTCTCTTCTGGAAAGCTACTTTCTAACCAGTTAGCCCCCAGCCTCTACTGGTGCAGGTGTACAGGTGGGCTCTGAGTTTCTGGTCTGGTGGCTGGAGGGAGTGCATCACCATTCTTTACAGATTAGGCACTGGGAAATCACAAAAGGAGGTTTTTGTAGGGACACATCTCTAGGAAGGAAGACGATCATTGTACTGATGCGTACCTATGCTTCTGAAAGCATCAGCAGTAATTCACTCAAAACTTACTGTTAAAATAAACATGTAAAAACATTTAAAAATTTACTATTTTAACAGTTTCCAGTAACATGTTCAGTTTGCTCTATACATATTTGTCTTCTGCTGTTTGACTATGTAGTAATTATAAATTGTAACGGGTAAATTTTAAAAAATTCTCAAGATTTTCAAGACTGATCAGAGAATTTTGAGTGCTGCTTTGAGACTTTTAAAGGAAAGCCTAACTATTAAAGCCTGATAGATCAGCACTTAGTGGAAATTAGAACTCCCTTTAGATGTTCCATTCTTTGAAAATGTTGATGTATAACATAAGGAAAGATATGGAAATAAGTGCATAAGCAGGTGGAACAGCATGTAGATTAACTGTTATCAAAAGTTTTTTGACTGATGAACTACTATCAGCCCTTAATATTTCTCACTGACTAATGAAAATGTTTTTTGTGACACTGATTTGGGAACACCACTATTTATGGTCTTCTGTTCCACCACTGGTATGCAGACCACAGTTCGTGAATGACGGATATGAAACTGAGAGATGGTTTGTGTGTGTGTGTGAGATCCATAAGCCTTGCTTATAAACTGTTGTTAAATATTTGTGTTAATTTGTTACTTGAAAATAAACTACTGTGTTAGTTTTACTCTTGATGTATCAAATCCTTTAGATTATTAAATATGCCATGAATTGTGATATTATGTCCAGGCAAGCTCTATTGCTTATGTAATGTCTTTCACTTTGAAAACACTTTATAAATGCTATACGCTGCTCATAGTCAAAACTCTAGTGGTGATGTGGAATACATAATTGCAAATAGTAAGACTCATGCTACTTGCATCTGATATTATAAAGTGGTGTAGCAAACATTTTTAGCTTTCTGCTTGGATCAGATAGTTTGCCAGTCTTACCTTTCCTATGCCATGCATTGGTATATGCAATTGTTTAGATTATTAAATAGAGAAGTGACTGCCTAAGGCCTGTCAAACCTACTCTAGCACTAATTAGTTACTTTTAAGCGTATATGTTTCTGCATTGAAGGACAGGATTTGGAATGAATGATTATGCTTAACCCAGGTGATTTTTTCCAGCTATTCAGGGTCTGAAGCAGCACTGYATTGACTAAAATCTTCCATAGGGCTCTACTATGTAGTAGGAAATAGCAGAGACATGCTGTCTGTACTGCAGCTGCTTCCATTTTCCTAGGATTAGTAAACTGATTTCTCTTATTAGAAAGACTCAAATGTTGTGCAACATGAAGTACTTCATGTCTTATTCCTGCCTTTAGAGATTGATGTAGAGAGATGCAGATTGGTTTGTTTGTGAGCAGAATTGTAAATT
This sequence comes from Phoebastria nigripes, assembly GCA_035582835.1. Classification (NCBI taxonomy): domain Eukaryota; kingdom Metazoa; phylum Chordata; class Aves; order Procellariiformes; family Diomedeidae; genus Phoebastria; species Phoebastria nigripes. The sequence continues at coordinate 587,054 of JAYKAV010000156.1, forward strand.
GTATTTCAGTTGTGGTGAGATTTGAAGATTGATTAAAGATGGTGCAGTAACGCTGACACAACCTGCAGGTAATGCTGTACCTGCCCGGTATCGCCAGTACCTTGTGGTATGTAACACTTCATCAGCATTCCAAGAGTCTACAACTTTCTACTATAGTAAAATCCTTCTGCTAATACAACCATATTTATAGATTTTAAAATAAATAATTTCTCTATGTGTGTCTGAAATCTATTTATTTAAATGATGTATTAAATAATAAATGCATTTTTTGCAACTCTGTCTTTCTCATTGGCATTACGTGTTACTACTGTTGGTTAGGAGGACACTTAAAAATGCTTTTCAAGTATTTCATAAAATGGTAGCGCTATCAGCCATAGTGTTAAAAATACTATTTTTATGTAAGTAATTTCTTTAAATTATGGAATTTTGGCTTGGCTGTTATGTGCTGAAGACAGGTGAGGACCATTTTGTGTGCCAGGCCATCTCCCTGAAAGGGCCTGCTTGTTTGGCTGACAGCCGAGCTAACCTAATTCAGCTAGAAAGTGGGACAGAGTTCAGTTGTGCAGATAATTTCTCGCACTGAGTTATTGACTGCGTTCGCCACCTCTTCCCTGAGAAATTTCACATTCAGCAAAATCAAATGTATGTGCAGTGTCCAAGGCCTATTTATCAAATCAGGAAAGTACCTGAGTTCTCAAAGATTTGTTCAATACTTTGAGAAATAAAGTGGTAGTCTTGTATTTCAGTACTAGATTTCCCATACTCATTTTGATTTCCATTCTTCAACTGCAGGAAACAATCTAATGTTTACTGGAAGGAATACTATTTGCATTTCATTCTTTTCAAAATTAGAAACATAGGTATTTAGCGATATGGGTCACAGTTTTTAAATCGTGTCCTCTGATCCTTCAGTTGAATGCTTCTACTTAACTTTTTAATAGGAACTAAAGATTTTCATCTTTAGATCTTACTAATCAATCCATTTTTTTAAAATGCTATGCCAATTCATCTGTTTATTGTTTTCCTAGGTATAGTGTGAGTCTTTGTCCATTTCTATTTGCTGGAGATTTAAATAACTGAAAATTTTATTTCATTATGCACAGGGCAAGTAAATACTCTCTGTAATACAAGCCTTTGTGCTAGGCTTGTCTGACATGGGAAAGCTCCCTGGGAATGCAGAGAGCTTACTTGATCTGCGTATGTTTAATGGCTGAAAACACAGAATTTCTCAGTGACGCACACACTCCCCTAAACACTGAAGAAAGCTGTGTTACTAAAGTTTTAATGTAATGGGGATAGAAAGGGACTCTGTTCAGAGAAACACTGATTTATTTTTCTTTGACTTACCATGTTAGGGAATTTTTTTGGTAGACTTTATATTCCTTCTCAGGGAAAACTTTTTCCATCAGGTGTGTCCACATGAGGAAGTAAAGTTAGAGGTAAGAATGCTTTTTCTTTTTAGTTTGGGCCAGGTAGACTAGGTAGTCCAAAAATAAATGTCCCTAATACTAGAAACGTGTTTTGCTTGTGGTGGTTGTTCAGACAGGACCAACAGCAACAGAAGTGCTTTTATGACTTTCAGTATTGGGGTTATATTAGCAGTTAAAGATGGAGGTTCCACTCAGCTAAATGCTGTAACAGCACACAGAAATACGTAACTGCAGTAAGTAATCTCTTTCGTTTCCTACACTCTCTTGTCTTTCCTTTTTTATTTCTTTTCTATGAGATAATGTCTGGGAACGTAAGACTTGCAATATTGTGAAGCAATCGTAATTGAGGCATTGGGGTTTACTGCACTAGAAAAATGAAATAAAAATGATTTGTTGCATAGATATTAATGTTAGCTATGGAAACCCTCTCCACAGAAGTGTCTCTGAGGCGGGTAGCCGTTAATAATGCTGAGCTTTGTGATGATTTGGAGAGGGCCTTCTCTCTGCCTGCCAAGGGAGACAGCACGACGATTAAAGCATAAGTGCCAAATGTTTCATAGCTTTTCTCCTTCAGATTTTATGCAAATTCCATAATGGCTCAATTTGTGTATTCCCAGGTAGTTTGCATATCTTGTTTAAACTGTGTGGTTTTGTTCTGAAGGTCAATCTTAGTAAATTAGGTTTATTGTTTCAATGTAAGATAGGGATGGGACAAGTCTGTATTACTCTGCTTATGCCTCACCTTGATCCCAAGGGCATGGGTTCTTTTTGAGCAAGTCGAGAATTTGGGTTTTCGTTGTCTGGTTTATTTTTTATGGTTCTGCTAAGCGCTAGACACTGCAGGGAGTTTGTGCTGTGGCAGTCATCTCTGAAAGCCATTTGCTCAGGAGGTGCCACCAAGCACCCAGCTGAAGTAAACACTGTTGCTCACAACACACTGATGTGTGTGGGCCTGCAATAAATGTTCAGTTGAAAGAAGTGACGTTATAGCACTAAAAATGCAAGTTAAAATTGAGGCTCACCTTCCCCGTCAAATGGGTTGAAGGCAGAGTCTGCTGCAGGTCTGGAGCTTGTGGGTTGACAGGTTCCTTTGAAGGAACAGTCTGGTGAAAACCCAGCACAGCCACATAAGTTTTGATGTGCAGATAATGAAAGCCTTGGAGTTGAAGGTATGGAGAAGGTTTAAGTAGGATTTAGCTGAGCTATATTCTACACGAGTCTTTTCAGGATTTGTTATGAACTCTGTCTGTAAACCCTATTTTATTTTGTCACCTAGTCTCTTCTTTCTTGTTTCTGAGGGCTCCTGAGCTATTTGTTATGTCAGTTTCTCATCCTATTTGTCTCCTCGTAATTGCTTGTAACTAGTCTTACCAGCCTCTCCAAGACTCCCGAGCCTTGTGAAATGATGGCCTCTAGAATAGTCTCTTGCTTTGGATGATCTGTGTTGAATCAATATTGGATAGAGCTGCTGTAGTGGAAAGTGCTGCATGAGCTGTGCAGCTTTTATCAGCCCTCTCTCAAGATACATTGTGTGAGAGAAAAAAATTGGGGAGAGAGAGAATTTCACCTGAGGGATTGTGGAGGTCACTGGAAGATGGCTGGCAGCATGAAACAAGAAGAAACATCTAAGGTGCTACAAAGAACAAAACTCTCTGATGAGAGTTCTTCCCTGCCACTGATGGCTAGAAATTAAATAGAGAATATTTCGACTAAACAGCACAGCTCTTTCCAGTGGGATATATGCGATCAATCATCCCTGGAAAGTGCTATTGACTGGTATCTTAACTAGACTGAATAAAACACTGTTATGTACTGCAAGATGTAATTTTGCATTGGTAGAGGAATTCGCTAATGACCCAATAGATAGCTTTTATTTCTAACTATTGTTCACTTAAAATGCAGACCTAGAATGTTAATTTTTCACGGAGGAGTAATTAGGGTAGAAGAGAAAGCAAGACTTGCTTTTTTTTCCCCCGACTTGACTGCTGGGCTGTGTAATAGCTCAGTCTTTGTAGAAGTGTATCAGGAGGGATTTCAAAATGTACAGTTCTTTGTATGCTAACAAAAAGGTTCAGCTCCTTGGTGTCCAGCTCTATGGGAAACATCTTGTTACCAACCTGTGATTTTTTTGTTCCTACCTTTTCATAGATACAACTTGATGATTGTGTGATGGGGGGGGGGCTGTTGGGGTTTGGGGTGGTTTTTCTTTTTTTTTTTTTTTTTTAATGATTGTGGGGTTTTTTTGAAAAGGAAGTTAAACTTGAATGAAACATTACTTAATGGGCCTGTTTTTTGTCAGTCTCCTAGTGAATGGGTTTGTTGTCTTAATCTCTCAACTTCCCAGACTCAGCCCATTGCCAAAATGATACAAATATTTACATATATCTGATAAAAGCAAAAGTGAAGGACCTTCTGCCTTCTAGTCACTGTATATGTTTGATATTTTGGTTCTGTTGATGGTTTTTAAGGGATAGGTGTTCTTTTCATGCATTTTCTCCCATCCTTCCGTTAAGGTAATAGGTGCAGTCTCTCTTTTTGTTACTTTAATTTTTAGTCTTGCAGGAGAGAGAGTGCACTTTTAACTATAATACAATGAGGTGAAAGGTGCTTCTGTTTGGTTGTCATGCGAAGCGGAAATCTGGAGTCCAGATGTCTGGTTTTAGCTCTGTTGCGTGCTGCTTGTTGGAGTTTGTCGTTCAGTCCCCCAGTTTTGGTAGGTTAAAGTTTTGGTAAGTTAAGTTTTGGTTAAAACATAATTCTTTTCTTGTAATATCCCAGAGCTGAACCTCAGTTTTGCACCTAGAGGATATTTTATGGAACTAATAACAAAGATACTGTTTTTTGTTAGAATAATAGTTGTAAAATTAGGAATCAGTGTAATGAAAAATACCAAAGTATGCAGAAGGAGGTTTCAAAAGATGATTACATGGAATTCAGTGGGTTATTCGAATATTAAAAGGTTAAGATCTGCCTTGAAAGACTTGAGAAGAGTGACCATGGATTTTATGTCTAAAGTCTAATGAATTTAAAAACTGATTGTATGGTATAAAGAGAGAGTTCTTTTGGATGTAAAGTCAGTAAGTTGATATCTCAAGGGAACAATGCTGCAATCAGTGTTACTACATGCTTTCATCCTTGATGTAGTGGAAAGCTGTACAAATAAGGTGATATGGCCCAACACGGTGGTGGTGGCTCACTGCTGTTCACATTAATAAAAACACAGTGAAATACTACTACCAGAGTCTCTGCCAGTAGAGCCAGGCAGAAAACACATAAATTAACCTGCACTAGTCAGTTATATTAAGAAAAAAACAACTTATTCATGTACTTTTGTAACTTATAGATTCCTCATTTGGAGGCTGGGAGAATGATATTAGCAGATTTTGGCAATTTAGTGACAGCATATCCTACTCAGAAGAGGAATTTAAAGCAAATAGGGTTCTTCAGCTGTTTTGAAAACAGATAGGAAAAATGTGGAAAATATATACGCTGAAATGGTGATTTGCCTTCAGACAGAGTAGTGTTCAGTCCTAATGTCACAGATAAAACTGAAGCAGGGCAGATTAGTGAATCTAATCTGTTCTGTGTCAGAAATAAAGTTAAAAATGGTTGTTTACAGATTTATTAGTGGGACAACATGAAATGACAGAGAAGCCAAGAACTAATTGGGAACTGAAAGGCAGGTTCATTACCCAAATGTGTAGATGGTGCTTTAGATAAGATGCTTGCTGATTCATGCAATGTCATTCACCTCCAGGAATAACTTGATTTTCTTGTAACAAGTGGTTTGATAAATTAAAGAGATTTTAAAAGTCTTTCATAACAAATCAGCTCACAGGTGATTTAATACACTGGGGAAATCATTGTATCTGGTTTTGTAAAAGGCAAATGTAGTAAGTAACCTTTGGTAAGTTAAGTTTTGGTTAAAACATAATTCTTTTCTTGTAATATCCCAGAGCTGAACCTCAGTTTTGCACCTAGAGGATATTTTATGAAATTAATAACAAAGATACTGATGCTTAGCATATGAAATAACATATATTGGTCCTTTTCTTACAATTTTCACACCAAAATTTATGCTCAAAACATCTCGGGGATAACGTTATGGGATTAGAAGTGCATACAGAAGGGAACAAGGTTCAACAGACTTAAGAAGTAAAAAGTACTGAACTCTAGAATAGGGAAAATTTGCCATCAGAAAGCCAGAGTGGTAAGTGGAAAACATGCCTGCAATCTTGTCCTTATCAACGCAAGACATACTTAATAAAATAATAGATCACAGAGGTGTTGTCAAGCTGTTTAAAAAAGAAACCTTTTGTTCTGGGCCGATACTTGTGTGTTTAAGCTGCAGATAAACATTTGCTGCTCTGTATTTCTAGTTTTGTAACAGATTGTTCTGTGTGTGCAGTGATTTCTGAGGCTCGAGTTAATATGCTTATCCTCATTGCTGTTTTGCAGAAGCCTTTAATAAATTTTAAGGAGTGAAGAAAGTCCCTTTGTACTTCCTTGTACTTTTGGGTTTTGAACAGGCAATGTCTGCTTTTGTTCCTTTGTTAATTGTTAATATTAATTGCACAGACTGGTCTTCCACTTGTTGACCTCTGCTTTGTACCTCCCAGTTTTTATGTCTCGACTGTTGCTGAAGGTATGTTCGATAGGTATGTTTGATAGGTGTTTGTACCAAGTGTTTGTGTAGGTCTTGCTATAATGGAGATGTATAGTGTGTATAATGAAGTGTGTGTTTTACAGGATACATCATAGTTGCCTATTTTTAAGCAACTATGATGCTTCTTAGTGGCTCTTAATGGTGTTCTCTTGCCAGACCTCAAATTTCTGTCTGTTTTCTTGGGGAAGTTGGGGGATTTTGAGACCTGAGAAGAATGATACAGTGAAATAGTTCAGGTTTCTATCCATGTTTGATTTCTTGGTCCTTCGTTATGCAGTGGAGGAACTTTGTGTTTCATGAATAAACTAAAGGTAGTTATTAAGTGAGGAATTCCCCATTTCTTTGGTCCCGAGAGCACTAAATGGATTGTTACCTCAATAGCTACACCTTAGTTTACTAGTAACTGCAGGGTATGTAAGGTATTTGAAGTAGGAACTTGCCATGAATACCCTGGTCAATTTAGCAAGGAAGAATTAGAAGAAGCTTTTTAAGTTGCATTTTATGGGAGCTTTGCTTCTGCAGCAGGTGAGCACCAGTGGCTGCAATGCCGAGTGTGCAGAGAGCCAGTGGATAATGCAGTTGGGCCTTTTAGAGGGAATGGCCCATGTACTATATTCAGGCTCCCATCTTCAAGCACAAGGGTGAAGAGATGTACATCTGCATTCTTACATTTAATGCCTATTGTTTATATGCTGTGAAATACAAAATATGTAATCCACTCATGTTTCTGTCGAAAGATATAAGCAAGTAACTTTCAGACTTCTCTTTATTTGTGTGTAGGCTCACTTTCTATCTTTCACTTAGGTCTCCAGACTTGGAAGATTGGTCCTGGGTGTGGTATCAAAATTAAATGGAGAGACTGGCCAGAGCTGGATATTAGGAAGCAAAATCACTTGTTTTGCCTATGATATCCTCATGTTTATGTCTCTTACTTTAAATTAGTTGGCAAACTCCCAGAATGTTTGAGGTTTGTTCAAAAGTAATATAGCTGGGTGAAAAACTGTAGCCACAGACATGGCGTATATGTAAGCGATAGTTGTTATAGCAAAAAATACTGGTAATCTAATTTAAAAATATTAAATGCTTTATTCATTTGCTACTTTTAGTAGTTTGATCTCACATAGGCTGCTTTGACTGTGGACATGAATTCCACCAGTAATGACCATGCCTTTTGTTTGTTCCAGGTATAGTAACTACGAATGATGCTTTGTTGCAGGTCCGTCAGATGAATGAAGAAAGTAGTGATTTTAGAGACTCACGTTTTTGACCAGCTGTTCAAACACTGGATTTCTGGATAAGCGAACACTTTGAGCTCCATTTAAGTGAATGAGCAGCCACTCCTGAGATTGATTCAGATTCCTCTTTTTCCTTCCTGAACTTTTAAAGCTGTTCAGATATATTTTTATAAACAAAACCAAACACTCTTTCGACTCCTGTGCTATGCATATTGTGCTGTTGACTAATGTCTTCTAGACATTAGAACCATTTCTTTGAGCTTGTCTTAACTGAAGGCTTGTTGCAGTAATAAATACCTTTGTAGATACTAGTTGATGTTTGTCCCTTAAAATGAAGTAGTTAATTGTTTTGTAATTGCTAGTTTGGATGCTGCTGGAATGCTTATTCTGGGCTACAGATATTTGTAATTTACTCTGGTATGTCTAGCCTGATCCCTAGGGTAAATTGAAATTTTTTAATTTGGAAAAAACCAGTTTGGGATTGCCTAGCTAACTTTGACAGTTATATTTATGGCAGCATAACTGGTTCAGTCATCTTGAGTTTAAAATACAGTGTAACGTTACAAACTTATTTAACACATGCTTAGAAAAGGGTATGGGGGAGGTAATTGAAGAAACACATTGTCATCCTTTGGGACTGAGATACTAATGCAAATCTTGGAGTGGGGGGGGTTGTGTTGGTTGCTGTTTTTTTTTTTGTTAGGGGTTTTTTTTTCCGTCCGTGTATCCTAAAACTATGTAACTGCCAGTTACACTACAGTTACCTTGGCTGTCTTTCTGGAATACTTGATTTGCCTTGTTTTTGTAATTGCCTGTTCTGAAGGGAGATGGCCAAGTCCCACCACTAGTGTTAGAGTAGGACAGAGGAGCCTGATAACGGCTGAGGATGAGAGCAGGAGGTTCGTCGTGGTGAGCTCAAATAATCAAAGTGGAGCTTTGTCCCACCTCTGGGCTGTTGGCACTCGTGCTAAAAAACCAGTACTTCACAGAAGTTAACAAGCACTTTCCTGCTCATGGGGGGGGAATCTCAGCTACAACTTTTCTTCAAGTTGAAGAATAGAAGTCCATGTTTATCAGAGTATCTCTGTGATTATGTAAGTTTTCCTCCAAAATAACACTTGTATTACAGCCGTAGTTGGGAAAATGAGTCTGTGGGGGAATCTAATGCCTCGTGGTCAACTTGAGCAAATCCCAGAAGACAGAATGGGTTGTTCTGCCACTGGGGTCAGTGTGCTGAAAGAGCTGGTTTCCTATCTCGCTTCCTTTGTGGGATTTGTGCCCAGAGCAACACCCGTTGGCAGCTGTGAGATTGCAGTGCCACTGCTGCCCAGCCCTCTGCAGTACTGCTTCTTTCGGCATACTGACCTAGAATACTGCCCTAGATCTGTTTCAGAGGATTTCTTTAATTTTCCCCTTCTAGCTTGTCAGAAACCCCCTTAGGATGTTAAATTGGTTGGCAGTTGCAATGTGATAAATTGGCTGCTAATTAGTTTTTTTCTAGAAACATTAGTTCTTACCTTTTAAATTTTTTTTTCCTACCCTGCACTTGTCCTGACACTTTACTTTCTCTGACACATCAGAATGTTAATTAATCTTCTTAATTCATCTATTTGTGTAAATACAGATCCTGTAGGCTACTGTGCTGTTTCCTATTAAATTTTGGCTTTGTACAACTGTAAACTAGCCAGTTCATTGACTTTCAGCAGCTGCAAACATTTGTGATGTCCCTCCATCACCAATTTTTTGTTTATTGCAGTGCTTTTGTTGTGATAAATCACAACACTGAGGCTTTCATGCACAGTAGTTAGTATCAAGTCACTTCATACTGAAGTCCTTAACTGTCAAATATGAAAAGCTGACTGTCTTTTTTTGGCCTGTGCCTAAATAAGAGACATAAATAATGCTCTGAAATAGGAAAGGATGCTGATGGCTAGTCAGAAAGGGCATTCACCTTTGAAATGGTTGATGTAATCCAGAAATCATAGCAATCTGCTACTTGTTTAATGGCTTACATGAAATGACTCTTCTGGTCTTAGTCCCATTCTCTGAGGACAAATGGCCATGTCATWAAAAAAAACATTAACACTTGCTGATGTTCTTTGAAGAAAGAAGTCTGAGAAGCCAACAACCGAATGCTTTTTTCAGCATCTCCGAATTCAGCACCTCTCCTTTCTTTTAAGATTTAAAGTTCTTTGTAGTTTCCTTTATGCCAGCAGTTAACCTTCTCTCTGGATAAATATCAAAATCCAGCTGTGTGAGAGCTGTTAGGCTTGTGTTAGCATTGTTGGGTGTCACTTCAGTATGACAGTGTGCCTCAGAGTTTCTTAAGTTATGGTAGACTCATCTTTTGTTTCAGCTGCACTTGCCTAGTGAGGGTTATCTGTATGCTATCCTTTCATGAAAGTGGGGTCCTGGAGCCACCTCTGATTTGGTGGGACCACTTGCGATCTCAGAATAACTCTGTCCTGAAAAGATGCTGTTCTGACCTTGTTGGCACTGAGTGTTTACAGTTACCTGTCTAGGTAAATGTTATATTAAAAGGATATTAAAAATATTTAAGAATATGTATGTTTCCGAAAGATTTCTCCACCTAATTGCTCCATTCCTCACGGATAAAAAGTTTCTACATTTCCTCCCTGCCTCAGTTTCCTAACTTCTCTGGTGCTTGCTTTCTTTTGCTTACATTGGAGTCTTTGAAAGGCTCATTTTTATATTTCCCCTACCTCACATTGCATCAACTCTGAACTGTTGACACAATCCCTTTGTCCTCCTCCTAGGAGAGTTCCCTGGTATGGGAATAAGCTCCCGTCTTTCTCTCTCCTGCAGAACCTTTCTGCGACTTCCTCAGATTCCTCAATTCTTCCACTTCCTTTTGCTGCTTCTTCCAAATCTCTCCGCCTTCACCCACCTGAGACCAAGATTTGCAAGAATCTGCATTAATAATTGACAAAAATGATTCTGTCTTGGAGTTTTTTCCCTTTACAACAAACTTGGTCTGGTTTCCACAGATAGAAGTCATTAAAGTTTAATGATCCTTGATTTCCATTCCCCACCCAAAGGCCAGCTGGCTAACACACGTCACCAACCTCATAGCAATGGAGAAAGTACTTGTGATATAACCTGAGCATGGATAGACAGATACTCTAAACTGCTGCACTTGATTTACTGAATATTTAAAGCCTCATTAAACAGAGTTAGGAAGTTCTGTTCTGGCACCTTAAGGAAGATTTGGGTTTGGAAGATTTCCTTACATACAGCTACCTTGATTACAAAGCAGACATCTGAAAACATGACTGTATATTGACAATAAAAGTGAGTCTTGTACTGTGGCTCTTAAATGTAGAGAACAAAACACAAATTTTAAGATGCATGGTTTCGCCTGGTCACTGTATTACATCCAGTATAATTTTCCCTACCATAACCATTTTTGTTTTTCCTTTTTGTATCAAAGCCCTGCAAGTGTACAGTACTTAAGTCTTAAAATGTTGTTTTTAAAAAAGAGTGTAAAGAAATAAAAGAAAAAAAAAAGCTACTTGACAGGAGTTAGCTAGATTATTTCCTGGGTATCTAGAATAAGATTAACATGCTATGTTGAGTGCAGTGTTGGTGCAGTAGCATCTTGCTTTTAACTGATGATATCATGAGTGCAATGCTTTATTCCCAGGGTGAAATCTGAAACATTGAGCTGGAAACAAAATCTCTAGATACAATAACTGTCTATCAGAATATACCTTTCAGATTTAAGAATGTGATTTGGGAGCTGCTTACAAGAGTAACTTATAATGAAGAATTTTATCCTGAAGTGTTGGCCTTCCCTTGGACAAAACAAAACTGTTTTGAAGTTCTAATATCCTAAATGTCCAAGTTAACTCATTGAATATAGGGAAGAGACAAATTTCACTTAATTACTTAACTTACTAAAGAGTTAAGCGTTAAGCATATTAAGTACTGAAAATCGTGATTACAGTTTGTAATGTAAGGAAGCCAGACACTTTTCAGACTTTTTTCATTCTTGGGTCATTGCTGAACATTAAGATAAACATGGTTACATAAATTTTACTTACAAATGTTGCTCACAAAGAAATAATTGTGGTATTTTCCTCTTTACCTTTTACAAGTACATAATTTAATTGAAATTTGTTCTAAAATACTTCTGTGCAAAAGTTAGATTAAGTTCTCCATTAAGCCTGAGTTCTGAGAGTATAATTTAAAAAAAAAACTTTATAAATATATGTATATTTTGAACCAGGATTTCTGTATAATATATTCAGTCTCTTTAATACTTTCTAATCATACCATTTAAGATAATACTGAGCAGGTGTAAATCACTACTTAAGAAAAAATAAATTCTGAAAGAATTCTAGATCAATTAGAAGTGGTCTAAAAGCACATGGTTTGTCATTAATACTTATTTTTAAAGGTGTACACATAAATATTTCTCTGTTTGGAGAGACAATGGATCCTTTTGTAGTTGAGGCTTGGTCAAAATCAAGGGGGAGGGGAAGAAGTATCAACTTTGCAAGGAAGGTGATTTGCATACTATTACCCCTTAGCCTTTGCTTTCTGCCAAATTTTGTTAAGCTTGCTGTGACCTACTTTAGAGTCTTATGACGAGATTAAGAATTCCAGTGAATTCTATGTTGCAGGCTACAGAAGTTTTAGCACTTGTGTTTACATTACCACTTTTGTTTTACTGGGAATAATACACAGTTTCTGATTGTAAGCCTTTGATTAAGTCCTTGATTCATTTTCCTCTACTGATTCTTGTTTTTTCTTTGTTTGTTTGTTGGGCTTTTTTTGTTTGTGGGTTGTTGTTGGGTTTTTTGTTTGTTTGTTTGTTTTAGTTTTTTTATTATGTAAGAGAATACGGTCTTGTTTTCATGGTTTTAAGTTTCTGAGTTATATCAGGCAAAATATTGCAGCTGCAGGTTCCCACCGGCCGTTCCGGCAGTTGGCTTTATGTTATGAATTCCAGGGCAAACCCAACTGGAAACGTTTGTCCTGCGCCAAAATTTTGTAAGTGATTGCCAGAGTATTCTTTTTGTCACCACAGCTATGACAAGGTCTGGTAGTGCCTTTGCTTTTCCCATCTTAGTTATCCTAGAAATATGAGAAAAGAAAAACCCACTCTGACATTTGGGTATTCATGGCTGTATGGCAGAATGTAGTGTCTTGCAGAGATACCAAAGTGACTCTGAAAGACCTCTCTTGGATACCAAAATAAAGATTAGATACCTTTGTGTGGTGAGTAGGCATAAGTTAATTAGTCTGCTGAGAAATGGTATAGTATAGTATATATGGGTATAGTGTAGTATATTTTACGGTTGGACTCAATGATCTTAAGGGTCCTTTCCAACCTAAGTGACTCTATGATTCTAGTAGTGGCTATTTTGCCACTTGTGCTGCTACTTCCAGCTACTTCACTAGAAATCAGCATATGTAATTCTACGTGGGTCCTGTGTTGTAGTTTATGAATAATCCATAGTTTTGAAAAGCATTAATGAATTTATAGTTTGAAAAAAATGGAATTAAGTATGAAGTTCTAAATTGCAAAAGACAGGCTTCCGAAGACGGAAAGAGGTTTTTTTAATAAGGGAGGAGTCAAAACTGGAAAGCATCTCATTCGGTACTACCCTAAATTCAGGAGGCATGAGATAAAATACATGCCCCAGTTTTGCTCTACTATACTTTGGTTAGCTCTTCTTCAGTAATTTTGGAATAAATTAAATATACTTTAAGTATTATTAAAGGGAAAAAACCTACCCTAAAACATAAAAGCCGGAACACCGTTGTCCTGTCACCTAATTCCGCTTCCCAGTCCTAGCTGTGCAAGTTTTAAATAGGGCTAACGTTGATGAAACCAGGTCAACCCTGAATATTTTATGTAAATCCCTAGTCCTGATGGAGTACATTCATAGCTCAGAAGCCTACCTGGGCAAAGCAAGGTTGAATCATTAAAATGATATTTTAGTCTTGATTCGGCATGTACTTGCCCTACAGTACAATAATTCCATTAGTCAGTTTAGTATTTGTAATGGAGACCAATCTCCACACTTACCATCAGGCCCTTTCTGTGTCCTGGGTACTACTGTGCTGCTTTTACAAAGGCACAAATTAAAGATCTCTTCAGCTTAACTTTTAATTCTAATTCATCCATCACTGTTTGATCACCTTTTACTGGTTGTTGCTTGCTATGTGCCAATGTTGGTGTTTTTTTCAGTCCTTAAAAAGAAAAAAGGAGGGGAAGGAATTGAAACAGTAAAATAGAAATGATAGGGCAGATGAAAATAAACACATCTAATTTCATAATCACTACGCCAACTTTTTTCAGAAAAGGTGAAGTGTTGGTAGGGGTATTTCCAAATAAAATTCATAGTTTGTCTCTTTTCATGTCTAATCCAGCTGAAATGTAAAGGCTGCAAATTCCACAAGATGTACTTTAGTAAGAATATTCTGTTTCGGCTCGCTTGACAACTCCAATTCTTTTGGAGACTGAAAGCATAAAATTGTCTAATTTCCATACGTTTTAGAAAACAAGTATGAAAAGTTGTAACACTTTACTTCACTGATTTTGCTCATATATAATTTCCTTTCCGTGACACTTAGTGGTTTACATGCAAGCCTTCAAGGACTAGGTAGGATTATGTTGGTCACATAATGGTATCTCTTTCTGGCACAAGAAGTAACCAAACCACCAATGAGTGTAATTATCATAGCCATTAAAATTGCTGCTGGTTGGAACTAATGAATTTCAGTGCGAGCCCAGCAGTGATTGTTGGCTGACCTTTCAGATAATCCTAATGAAGTGGAAAAGGGATTTCTTTTAATTGGGATGGTAATTTTAGAGTTAATAAATGGCGTATTTTGTATAAGTGAGTTGAATATACTATATTTAAATTGTTTAGGAAAGTTAGAAGCAATGTTGCAAGCCTTGGTGTGCCTCTTACTTCCCTCTTCCTCCCCACGTTTAACTGTGTATTGGGTTGCAAATACTTTCCTGCTCCATAAAATGTCATTTTTCTTTGACTTGGTCTCTTCAATTCACTGTTAGGAAGAATAAACCCATTACAGGCTAGGTGTGGTATTGATTATTTACACACCTGTAATAGTTTTAATTAGCGAGTAGGATTATGATATGGATCAAAAACTGCTGCTGAATCAAATCCAAAACAGTGTTTATTCATGTGTGGTGCTCCCAGTGATTCTATATTTGAGTTGGTATCTCAACTAGTTAAACTCAGAGGTCTCAGGCAAATGATTTTTTGAGAGGGGAAGGGAATAATGCAGAAGTACTAAATCATACGGTTGTTTTAAAGCCAGATAAGTCTAAGGAAAGTTACTGTTGTTTTTAAAGTATGTTTGTGCTTAGCCATCTTCAGATTCAGCATTTGGCTTGGCTCTCAGCAGCTGATTTTTTTCACTGGTTTTGAAAATCTTTCATTTAAAAAGAAGAAATCTCCATATAGTAGGCATGCCACATGATGTTCATCTTATCAGTCCTAAGGGCTTGTTTTGCTCAATTTTAAAAACATCCTTGCAGTCTACTAATCATCTAATTTACTAATTTTCAACACCTGTATATTGCTACTTAAGCTGAAGTTGATATCAGAAACTGCTTGGTGGAGTATAGGAACTGAACAACTGTCAAGCTGGATTAAGCCACAGGTGTCTCTTACCTGTCCATTAATCCTCTATTGGGAGAGTGTGTAAGAAATAAGGAAAGTATAGATTTAACCATAGTTTTTAGAGACTAACAAAGCCAAAGGGTGCATTAGGACTGTTGTACTTAAGTCCTCCTAGATCTGTAACCCCTTTTTAAACCTTCTCCTATTTTTGACCTTCACACAGTTCTGCGACAACAATGTTCCATAACTTGATTGTGCCTTTGTGAAAATATTATTTGGTTCATTTCAAACCTGCTGCCAGACCATTCATTCCTTGAAGTTAGTATGCTTTGAGGGAAAGGGGATAATAATTCCATGTTCATTTTCCCATATCATTTGTGATTTGCATACCTCTGTAATATCTTGTCAGTTAGATCTCTTTTCCACGCTCAGTTCTTTACTGCAGTGGAAGGTGATGCATGCCCCTGATGAGCTTTCCTGTCTTTCTCTAACCAAAACCTGTTCTGGTTCTTCTTGTTCTATTTATTCAAAAAACGTGGAAGAGAATTTTGCGCAAGTGGGGGCTTCGGCATGGATTTTGGTAGTGGCAGAACTTCAGAGTACTGCAGCAATTGGTTTTAAATATGCTTTAAATGGTTTTAAAGAGCTTTGAACATACTATGCATTGGTTTTCATGTGCCACTTGCCACAGGCTGACTCTGATTAAGCAGAGTTTTGCTTATACCTTAACTGTAGGTTTTTTGTTTGCTTGTTTATTGTCATGGTGGCAGCTACAGCCGTTATCTGAAGCATTGACCTTTGAGATAGAGCGTAGGATAGGGTGGAGGTGGTCCTCTTGATGCAGATAAAAACTCTGACTTATCTGCTTGGTGTGTCTTGCTCCTACTTCTATTTTTAGGCTAGATTGGTGGGAACCGTGGTTTCTTCACTTGTTTTTTTGCCTAGTGGATTCCTGAGCACTGTCATTGCTGTTGGGCAATACTGCTTTCTTCCTGCAGCACTGTACAGCTGTGAGTTGGTCTTTGAAAGAAGAAAACTGGGTATTTAATTGTGGTAAATGTTTTTTATCAACATTTAATTAAGGAATAAATTGCTTTCTGTGATGTTAGGGTTCATAGCAGAGAGGAAAACCTCATATAAGGAATTCCCAGGGTAATTTGCAACAATCTGTCTTTACTTTCTCTGTGGACAGTGCAATTTTGTGCATTAACTGCAGGATACTGACAGGATACTTTATGGTACAGTCACATATGTAATTATTGTTTTGGTTTTTATAATTGACGATGGTAAGGTCTGGGTGATTTATTCCTGCCAATTAGTTTCTGAATTAGTATGTCCTTTCTAAGGTTGTTCAAACAAAAAGCAAAAGGCCCAATAAATTGGGAACCAGTTTCTGAAGGCAGATGTTAAAAATAAAATTTTTAATGGCTGTGCAATGGAAAAAATCCATTCACACTCCACTACCTGACCAAATAATTTGTTTAACCACATGCATAACAACCAAATGTACGATCACCATGGTTTATCACTTAGTAAATGTTCATTTGCATAAAATTTACTTATTTGTAGAATTTCTTTTTCCAAGGGGTCTTCTGCTTGAGTTTCATATTCTTGTTTCAGAAGGGCTTTTCAAGCATGGGAGGAAAATACAACTTTGTCCTCTCCTTACCTCAGGTGCTGGATAAATCCCGTGAGGCCTTTGTTATTCTATCTGGATCCCCAGGAGGCTATTAATTGTAGGGAAAAAACCCCAGTATTTAAAAAAATGAATTATTTTAAATTAGCGTAATAATTATATCAGCTGTGTGTGATGTGACGTGATGGCCCTCTTGATGAATTGTGGCACTGTGGCCAAGTCTAGCCCTGGAGTTGCTGTTTGTTTGCTGGCCGTCCCTGGGAGCGTGGTCCCTTCCAGGGCAGCAGCCTCCTGGGAGGAGGCTCTGCTCTTCTTTGCTACTGGTTTTGCCTTGACTTTCATTTCCCTTCATTCCCTGCCCCATGCATGCCCCTTTCAAGTGAAGTTTGGCAGCTTCTTTTCCTTTAAGTCTGTGAGTTTTGTACCTCGGTTCAGTGCAAAACAAATACATAATGTGGCTTAATGGCGTGGACAGCGGCCAAGTGGATAGATAGCAAATCTGGTTGATTTGAGTTGGCTTATTTCAGCTTTGTTCCTAACCTGCTGGCAGACACTGGGCTGACACAAGTCTTTTTACCTGTCTCTGCTCATTTTTCTTATTTACAAAGCAGAGTTTTTACTTCTTGTGGGTTTTTTTAAGAGTTTCAGGAAAGAGTCCTGTAGGTTCTTTATCTGGAGAAGAATGGGAAAACTCCTTAATACTAAAAGAAAAGAAGTACCTGTGTTTGGTTTGCCTGGGACTGCCCAGTTGCTTGTCAAGACCTTGACTAGTATCACTCAGGAAGTATTTCATGGTGCAGGATGATAACGTGTGTCTCCCAGTACTAATTTCTTAGAAATACATCACTGTTTTCCATGCCTTCCTGGACCCGTGGTATCCCAATCATATTCCTAGGCTTCTGTGCCAAATCTCGAGGAAGGGGTAAGGAGAGAATTGTTACAATGGCACTTATTTTTAGTGACTCTCCCAAGGTGTTAAAAACCAAAAGAATCATCTTGTCTCGTGAAGTACTTGTACATAAAAAGATAAATATTCAGATGCAGCAAGGAATCGTAATACAAACATTTAAAGAGGACCGTTTCCTCGTACACTTCCTTCCCCCATCACATCAAACAGAAAAATCACCCCCTTGTCAGCAATCTTCACTATGCTAATTGGTTCAATATACTTTTCAGATACATTTTTCTCATGCTCTGTGTGCTTTTATAAACAGCCGCCAACTGAACCTAAACTCTCTTCACCCTTGATTTTGGAGTAACAGGCACTGTTCTTACGCAAGCATGAGCAGAATGTGAAGGTTCTGATTTTTCAAGTGGATCCTACAGTTGCACTTCTGAAAGTGCACCGTAACACCACAGAGATATTGTTAAAAGTATACATCCAGGTAGTTTTTTTTATTTTTCAGAGCTTTGATTAGGAGGAAAGTGTATGCACTTGTTACATTTCTGTTTGGTCATACATTTTAAGATACTTGTGGGATTACGTTAAATATCCCTGAAGTTTTAACTTTATGGAGATTATGGATTAGTGATGAAACTCTGCAGGGCTAAATACACTGAATTCTACTGGCTCAACTATTGAAATCAGGCTGAAAAGTGCAATGGTTATTTCCAACCATTAAACCTAATAAACCAGCTTAAAGCCAGAGTGGGATGTTTAAACTTGCATTCAGCAGTCTCTGAGGATTTTCACAGGAGAAAGTAGTTTTGCTTTACTGGTCCTGATAGCTGTATTCCAGTGTATTTGAAACGCCTGTCAATTACACTAGATCAAGAAAGTTCTGTCTCATTTAAGATAAAAAACATGTGCCAGGGTACTTGTAAGAGATTTGTAATCATTGTCTTCCTTAGTTGCACTTAATTCCACACCTTGCCAAACTGTCCTGTCTTTCAAGAGGTTTTCTGATACTGAATTTGTATCTACAGAGAATTGGCTGACCTGTAGGACAGGCTACAGAAGCTCACAATTTTAAATTTTAATGTTAAAAGTTTATTTTTAATGTTAGCTAAATTGCACAATTTGCTATTGCATAAGTTGGTAGGGTTTTTGTTTCATTACTGAAGAAATGACTACTCATGATTAAAACCATATTCCAGTAATTTTTGATGTGCAGCAAAAAATTGACAATAAATATGCATTGTAAGTAGCAATGTGGTTAAGGCTCATAGCTTACAAAAGCAGAATCATTTCTTGAGTTATAAAATGCTAGAGGGAACATTGTAGGTAGGTTAAAGTCAAAATAAACAGAACTCTCAGTGGTAAAATAAAAACACTTAAAATAAATTTATAATGAAATGGTTGAATGTCAGAGTGTCCTGGTTTCGGCTGGGATAGAGTTAATTTTCTTCCTAGTGCTGTGTTTTGGATTTAGTATGAAAAGAATGTTGATAAGACACTGATGTTTTTAGTTGTTGCTAAGTAGTCTGCTAGTCAAGGACTTTTCAGCTTCCCATGCTCTGCCAGGTGCACAAGAAGCTGGGAGGGAGCATAGCCTGGACAGCTAGCCCAACTGGCCAATGGGGTATTCCATACCATGTGACGTCATGCTCAATATATAAATAGGAGGCGTGGTCCAGGAAGTAGCGATCGCGGCTTGGGTATCGCTCAGCGGGTGGTGAGCAATTGCATTGTGCATCACTCATTTTGTATATTCTATCATTATTATTATTATCATCATTATTTTTTCCCTTCCTTTTCCGTTTTATTAAACTGTCTTTATCTCAATCCACGAATTGTACTTTTTTTTCGATTCTCTCCCCCATCCCACTGAGGGGAGGGGGGAGTGAGCGAGCGGCTGTGTGGTGTTTGGCTGCCGGCCAGGTTAAACCACGACACAGAGCAATACAGATTACCAGGAGACTAAAACTCATCTGAAATATGATGATACCAGACAAGTTGAAAATTGGAGGATGTGTTGATTTTTTGGTGGTTTTGTGCGTGTGTGTGTTTGAGTTCCACTGGTTTTCCACTGATGTTTTTTTATTGACTTCCACTGATGGGAGGTCAAGTACAGAGTTAAACCCTGCTCTTCCAAAGGAAATAGAAGAAAACTGGACAGTGTTTCATCTATAAGGTCATTTGATGGACCTGTCTGTTAGAAAAATTTTACTGTGGAAGATGGGTGCTCTGTCTCTTTTGTATTAATGAAGAAAACTTATGCTTTGCTTTTCTTGGCTTCCTTGAATGCTATGTATTACTTGAATGGGAGTAAACAGTGAAATATTAAGGGGAAACCAGTCTCATTTGCCAAACTCTTTGATACCAAACACATGGAGTTTCTCAGCTACTGTACTGTTGTCTAACTGTGTTCCTCTTGGGTGGCTCTGATAGTTGGTGAAGACTAATGCTGCAGCTTGCACAGCTGCCTTGTTCTCTTTGCAGTTCACAAGACACTTCTGAGCTTGAGTTTGCACGGTGCTACTTGCAGTTTGTTAAAGGCTGTGAAATTATGCCGCTTAGTTCGGAGCAACATGTTGTGTTATAATGCTTTTGGGGAGGAAAGAGGAGAATGGGGAAATGTGTGGTCATTAGACTTTGGACCATACCCAGTGTTCTTGCATTAAGTCAGCATGAAATTCTAAGGATGTACTCATCTATTCAAGGCCTACTTTAAAATAATCGTCTTCATATTATTCTGAAAAAAGTTAAGTGTTTTCTGGGAGATATCTCCTGTGTCTATAATTACGTGAGGCGTTTAATTTTCCCGTTTAATTTCTGCTGGCTTTGTAAGGATGTGACAGGTAGCCAGCGAACCTTCTGGCATTTACAAAAGTATCACCATGGATCTGGATTTGAAATCATGTAGAACTTTGTGTGTCTCAAACTTAACTTTTTGGAAGTTTTGGTGAGTACCACCTCATGCTTTAATGAGGTCCAAAATGCACTGAAGAGTTGTCATGAGATCTGGTATCTGTGATCACAGGGCTTTGTTGGCTTCAGTGGACCTCAGATGATGCACTTGTGCTGTGAATACATTAACCTCTCTTCTTTACCATACCTGACACTTACAGGAAGTTACAAAAAACCCTGGTGGTTTATTTGATTTTAATCTGAAGCTTTGGTTCCCCAAATGCTATGAACAAAACATGAAGACTTTTTCAAGTTAAAGTTAAATAGCAATAACTCTTTTCCTTGATCATGCTATTAAAAATTAAGACAATTACTCAACAAGGTTTGAAAATGCTTAGAACTTTGGAAATACTTAGTCTTAATAAAAGTCATAGTGAATAACATAGTTATTTTTAACTAAAAAAGATTGTTCTCATAGATAATGTCATCTTAACATAATCTACTTTTTTCCACTTACTCCCTTCTACTAGCTGGATTTTTAAGCTGTTGCTGTTACCAAGTAATGAAGGAAAATGACAATCCACACTTACTGTTCAAGATGGCAGTCTTAGTGCATCGATATTGCATCTGTAGCTCTACATTAGAGAATTGTAAGTGAGACCAGCTGGTTGAACTGCATGTAGACTAGTTCCTTTATTATAATTTGATTGAATGCATGAAATCTATACCCGATTGTACTGATTCCACCTTGCCTTCTACCGTGATGCCTCTGACAGATTTTACATTGACATTCCTTCTCCGTAGAGAAGGAGACTCCTGAGCAAATTCATAGGGAGGAGCTGTATCAGCTATTCATAGACTCTTAAGATTTTCTAGACTTGTAAAGACCTGTTTGGTTTATTTTCTTTTTACTTTTAAATTCCTGGTTCCAGAACTAATGCAAATCAAGAAATTGTTCTTAGCAGGAACAAGATGTAGACATAACAAGGTGCATCAGGAGTTCAAGAAATATAAAGGGCTTAACTAGCTATTTGATAGAAGAAGAAAAACAATTAATGAAATCTCATACCTGCAAGGACAGGGACCCTGGTGGTACATGCTGAATTATTCCAGTTTTGGTGTTCTGCATTGGCAGCCATTCTCAACAGCAAATAGGTGCCATCACTTGTTACTTTTAGTGCTCTTTGCTAAGATACAGTGCCTAATAGCTAGGGTGCCCAAAGGAAAGAGTTAGCAAAAACATTTGCAGGTATTGGGAGAACCGATCAAGCTATTATCCAAGAGGTGATAAAGTTCCTGCCTGTAGCTGAGATGCAGGATGAGGAGAGCTTGACAAATGTTCAGACAGTCACACTAAACTGATTATCTATGTTAGAATTGTCCTCTGGTTTTTGGCAGCATTGTAATCGGGGATTTGAAAGTGATTACCTTGCTCAATTCAAATGTTGAGACCAGCACAGGAGGGAGTACAGTCTGCTGCAGCTCTGTGACCTTTGTGTATTTCAGACTTGACATTTGCCATATCTGTATAGGTAGCTGGTGCTATTAGCAGTAGGGATTCCAGATGGTTTTGTTTTGTTTTTCAAACAAGTGAAGAACAGTTGTATATAAGTATTCTACTTTTATATGGTATTTTCAAAGCTTGGACATTGATACAAACTTTTTTGATGATTTTTGATGTGCCTTGAGGTATTTTCATGAATAGCTGTTCAATACATGTTCTTATTAGGAAAATTCCACGCAAGCACTAGTCTCTTAAGAACAATTGATTGCAGTGCGTGAGCAGCACTTGAGATGTTCAAAAGCCACATGTAGCTCAGGAGTCCTGGACTGTCGTCATCTGAGCTTTGTGTTTGATCCTTTTAATTGTGGTGTACATATACAGGAGAGAACTCGCATTCTTTCATTTCAATATAAATTTGAGAGTGTTTATCCTCAGCAATCTGCAAGAGATTTAAGGATCACTTCTGTTATTGAAACTAACATTCATATGTATTGTGTTTATTGAAAGGAGATGATATTGATTCCCCCCCGCCCCCCTCTGCTTTTCTGTCACTGTCTTCATTAGCGTGTTTTTAGTTTGCAGCAAGCCTCCTAGGGTATCTGTAGGCAGCGCAATGCATTACTGAACAGATGCCTGAATTAACTTGTGTATTAGAAGCATGAGCATGTAGCTATGCTATCATGCCACTCCATCCAGATCAATTCATATGTTGGCAAAGCTCAGTGCATGTGGTGGCCTTTTACAGTAAGCTTTGGCCATTCTGCATTAGCAAAGTTGTATGCCTCTGTGTGTTTATGCTTCTAAAAATTCTGCCTATGTAGAAATCTAAAAAGGTTCTTCAGCTTCTTTGAGGAGAAAAAGCTTCATCCTGGAAAAGGTACAGCTAAGGTGCAGAGAAGGTGACAAGAGATTGCTTATTCAAACTTTCCCACAAGAACAAGGGGACATGAAATGGAATTTTAAGTGGCACTGTAAAACAAAAGGAAGACTTTTTTTCCATGAAGCATATTTAAACTGGAAATCTTACTGTGAGTTTGTGGACACTGACATTATGATGCATGTAAAGCCTGGTTAGGCAAATTCATAGAAGAAAAATCCATCAATGGTTGTTGAACACAGAAATACCATGTCTGGCTCAGGAGATCCCTGTACCACAAAATACTGGGAGCTGTACCACTGGATGCTTGCATTGCTTGCCAGTGGTCAGTAGCTTCAGACATGAGTTTACAAACAGTATCCTGGGTAGAGTCTTTGGTCTGGTTTTTTTTTTTTTTTTTTTTTTTTGCAGAACACCTGATCATGTACTCTCTCGAACATTGAATTTTGTGCTGCTGCTTACAGATCCAGATGTCTGTTGTATTTACTATCCATAAGTACATATCAAAGGATAGTTTTTTACATTTCTGCAATAAAGACCACTGAATCAGAGCCTTCCTCAAATGTAATATATACACATCATTACCCATCAGCTAAAAAACTGCATAAAAACAAGCTCAATTTTCCATCATAATGGAAAAATGCAAGAGTAAATGATTGTTTTAACTAATACAATAACTTTAAAATGTTAGAAGCTCCCGGATTTCATTTATTACAGCTTTTTTGATTATTTTTTTCAACTGTTGAAGAGAAAAGAAACGCCTTGAAATGGTTGTACCTGAAAGTCTCAATCTGGTGAAAGAATGGCACTTCAAGTGCAGAATAAAAACTTTAAAAATTGCTTTTGACACCAAGAGGACCTGATTTCAATTATAGCAGATAATACCTGGAATCAGTAATAGCTTCTGGTCATCTCTTAGGAGGAAAGGAACAACGTCTGCCTCATTAGTTCTTATGTGCAGATCTCCAGTTATTTCAGGCATAAAAATTTTAAGAATATAACCCCAAGCAAAACTTTGAAGTGGGCCACCCACCCCTGTTACCAGCTAATCAATTCTTTTTCTATCAGATCATCTTGCTCCCCGTCAAAACCAGTCCCTCTGACACAGTGTTCCCACCTTCCAAATTGGTTATTTTCCAGTGTGTTTTTACCACATTTCTGTGTGGTTCATATGCTACCTCTGATAGTTGGGGCATCATGACTTAGGGCATTGAACTGGAGTCTATTTTTTACTCCAGCATTTAGCATGCACAATATGGCCAAGTAATGATTAAAGTAATTATTAAAGTAATTTACGTTTTTCTACCCCACATCCTTTCCCCCCTCCTCTTTCTTCAGTTGAAGGACTGTTTTTTATTATGTGAAACCTGAGTCTGCTATTGTGGTACAAATGCTCATTTTTGAGGCATTAGTAGTTGCTGTAGATGTTGCTTCTACTGCTATTGATTCCTTTATATGTGGGGGTGTACGTCCTGCTACTCAGCCAGGAACTGCAGTGTACTGCGTGTCTCCTTTCATAGTGTTGAGCTTAATTTTAACTTGTGACAGCGGGGCATCTTGAGCACCATTTCACATTGCACCCTTTGTGGGGAGACATTTTCATCTTATAAACAAAAAGTCAAGCCAGCCATGAAACCCAGCATGCTCTCGGTGAGTCTCAAATGCGTCTTTATAATGCTAACTCACATGTAAGATTTGAATGACTAGTTGCAAGTAGAAGAAGAATCTTGTTTTATTTTTTAGAACAGCAATGCTGTCTGTGCTCTAGATGAGCAGAAAGTGAGTTCCTGCACCAAAAAACTTAGTTTAGGCTTTAATTAAGACCTTGGGCTTGGATTAATCTTTTTATATGCCAGGCGCTTGCATATGTAAAACTGTCCAACAGTGAGCCCAAACAGGCAGTGATTTGGATGAGAGCAGAAAGATGAAGTTTCTTTTGAGAAGCTGAACATACGAGCTCCATCAGATTATTCCTTCTCTTTCCTCTTTTTCCGAATTGCAATGCTGGTCTTATATGAAGGTAAGGATTGGAAACCTCTTTCCAATTATTCATGCATGTCCTTGTAGTGAAAAACTTTGTGAAACACATAGAAAGGATGTCTTGTAAGGTCTTATGTCATTCTTGATTGAACTGACTCTGCTCTATTGAAATGTGGAAGAATAATATTAAGAAAATATTAGCACATTTGATTAATTTTAGCAGTTAATCACAGACAGGTAACTGAACTGGTTATCTCATAAAGGTTCTTCTCTTTCTGATTATCTCTCCATAGTTCTCACGGAAATGGGTTGTTTCATAACTTGGGATTCACTGCACCTGCGATACCCTAAAAATTTTAAGCTGGGCATTAAACCCAAAGCTGCTTTAATATTGCATGTCACTGTAGTTCTCACAGGTGTAGATTTCACCTTCTGTATGGATTAGGTTTTTGTGTCCTGTGTTGTTGTCTTGCTTTCTTATCCTCTTGAGTACCCTTCGGCAGCAAGAAAATATTTAATAATGCCAGCCGGCTGCTGTATTTGAACTCAGTTTCTAAAACACTTCTGAGAATATATCCTCCTACAAACTTTTATTGTGGAGTTCCACATTTCTCCCGTGGCTGAGAGGTGGTTGAAGAGGGCATCAATCACTATGCCTGTGCTTGAAACACAAACAGGACATTTATATGACCTTCAGGTACTACAATGACAAAAAAATGTATCTAGATGTAAGTGCTTTTGATACTTAGCTTACTGGGGACATGCATGTGCACAGCACATCTGCAGAGACTGCAGATATTGGTAGGTGAGCTATATTCAGCGTGGATTTCTCTTCTCCTGTCCATCCTCCTTTTCTAAGGTCTCTGCTATCGAGTTGCAACGGAAGTGAGAGAAGGTGATAACCACATCAGCAACTGTTGTTATAAGAATGAAAATGGTGCATATTTGATGCACATGGCTTGGTGAATGCTGTATATATAAACAGTCCAGTTCTATGTGTATGGTGTGTACTGCTCTCAAGTTAGGCTGAGAACACCTTAAGCCATGGTCACCGCAGAGTGATTAATTATATACTTACTACTACTACGAGAAAGAATTAAGGAGCATCTGCAAAGTGTTGCAGAACAATGTGGTCATTGGAGGAAAGGGCAAGAGGTTCAGTAAATCAAATTTACATACATCACGGCTTGGTTAAGAACCCTGTGTCCTAGCTGAACCACTGAACCCTGGGATCTTCTCTGGTGGAACTGTAACTACCTCTTTCCATGACTTCATCATTATCCTCCCTGTAGTCTACTTACGTATACACCCCACAGATAAACTAAAAAGACCTGAATAGCCACCTTCTGTCTTGGTCCCAGTTCTGTAACATGACTTGATTAGTAGAAAGTTAGCCAAGTAAACATTTGTGTGGTAAGTTTTTCTGTGGATTCCTGTGCTTTGCATTAAATTCTCTGCTGCTCTGCAGTGCGCTTTCTTTTGTTTTGAGTGGCATTGCTAAAGACCACGGGCTGCCTGTTTTGAGCCTGACCTCACTGCAAGACCTCTGCAGGAATCCAGCCAGAGTTTTGCGAGTGGATCGGGTGAATGTGCTGGCTCAGTGGTACAGGTGATGCCCTCGTTTCTTTCTTTTTCTGGTACTCTGCAGGCTATCCTTCTAGAAGATATTTCAAGGTATAATTTTTTTCTTCCATACGTGCTCTAAAACAAATTCTAGCTATTTTCTACACTGTGTCAGATTTCAATCTTTTTTTGTCCTGAAAGTTTTTTTTTTAAACCTCTCTTAAAAAAAAAAAAAAAAAAAAGAAAAAAGAAAAAAAGAAAAAAGATCTTTAACAGATCTAGTAACTAAGTAATAAAAACTGAATGTCACAGCAAAGTCAGATCATAACAATGTGACAGGATATATTGGCTCTTAAGGAGAAAATTACTGTCATTCTTTTTATCTCATGGAGTTTAAAAATAAGACATCTCACAAGTGTAATAACACACAAGGGTTTGGTTTGGTTTTGCATGCTTCTTCTGTTAATTTTATTTCAGTGGCTGTAGGTGCTATTTTGGCAGGCTTCATAATTCAGTTTTGCTTCTTGCAAGCTAGAAAGGTGACCAGAATGACTCCTGTCATTCCAGTGCCACAGAGGAATTTAGATATACATTGTATTGATATTCAGGGAGTTTTGTTTTTATTTTAGTCTGTTCATAGTTAATAAGCTGTTTTAATTTTTAGATCTTTGTATAAGAATTAATTGAAAAATTCTCATTTTTCAACTCTTAGACAAACTTTTTCAATGTACAAATGCTGTCTTGCAACTAGCCCTCTTAAAAAATGGTGTATTTGATCGTGGTGGGGGAACCAAATTAGCTCTTTTTATTTCATAATGCTTATCTCAGGGTATTTGAGTTCTGTGTAAATACCGTGGAGGGTAGGGGGAGCACCAAAATGAATAGAGATTGGTTCAATACATATGTCTTGGGGAGACAAAAAAAAAAGCTCAGTGCTACAAATACTGGTCACATGTTTTATCAAACTCTTAAGGACTGACCAGGCACATAATCTCACAGGCTTTTTTCAAAGGGATAAATAAAGACCATGGGTTAAGCACAGTGATGATTTAGCGATGATTGAAGTGATGATTGAATTCAGTGAATTTTGAAACCTTCAGATTCTGAAGAAATATTTGGCAAAAATGTACTTTTTGTACATTTTTATACATGCTATCCTATAGTATAAACCATATCCTGTTGGTTTACTCTTAAAATCTGGAACTTTCTGGCAAAGATTCACAAATGAATTTTCAGTTTTTGTGGTTGCTGACAGCTAATCTCTCCTGCTGCCTTTGACGAACAATGTGACAAGCACAGGTGGTGGATGACAGCTTATATTGTGTTTGAGCATAGTCTCTGCCTGTGGCGGGAGAGACCTCTGACAGCAGGCAAGAGCCGCCAAAATGGATTGTTGTGACTCAAAATCTTGCAGGTCCATTGATGGAAGAGTAGTTACTTTATATGCATATCTGCACCTGTGGGGTTTCCTTTTGGCTTTTACATGTGAAGATTTGTTCTCACGCCTCTGAGTTGATGGTTTTTTTACTTTGCTTTGAGATTTGGGTTTTCCTGTCTAGATGGATAGATATTTGATAGCAGCAAGACTGCTGTTAGGCCACTAAGTAATTTTGTGCATCGTGCCCTGCTGATATTGGTAGAAGGCTGTTTTCCTCTTCAACTTCAAAATTAAGGTCCAAAAGAATATTACAATACAGAGAATCAAAATCACTACTGCTTGGTCTCATGGCCTGAATTAGGCAATATTTTAATTCAGAATTTCAAATACAGTAAGCACAGGGTTGAATAGCTGAATTGCTTTTTAGGATGTTAATAGATTTTTGTGGGAATGAACATTTTGAGTGGCTTTTGAGTATTATGGTTTTGAGTGTTATTTTGGTTCTGAGTGAAAAAAATAGCTGGCTATTTTTTTAGCACTAACAATGTAAGATTTAAAATTTGACCATTGTAAGTATTTGGGAACATCGCTTGCTCTGGTGGACATTTTGTTTCTGAGGATGTTTTATCTCCAGCAAGGGAAGCCCATTTCTGTAGCTCTTGTCCCAGTCTGAGCTCACAATGTGGGCTTCACTGGCTTCGGGGAGCCTGCAGGGGAGACTGTGTGTGCCCTTAACATATTTTAGTGAACAGCATGCTTTACTGGTCTCCACCCCCTAACCATTTCCTCACATTTGGGATTATATGGAGTGTTGGGTCTATAGCATCCATTAAGCAAATGTGAAATGAGGTTTTCCTTTTGTGGTGTGTGGGTGGTATAGATGGCAACAAAAATGTTGGCACTTTCAGCTTGCAAAATTCTGAGGTCTGATACTTGTTAGTGTGAGCATTTGGAATAAAACAGTTTCTGTCCTTCAGAGTAGTTATGGTCTAGCTAACAGTGTTCTCCAGTACAAGCTTTCCGTTCATGTATGGTAGGTCTGTAAGTGTTTCGGGTTTTTTCCAAGTCCTGTATTTTAAATTTTCTGCTCATAAAAGTGGCTTAACCTCTGATGCTTTCTACAGCTTATTAAATTTCAGCCTGTTTGTTCTAGCACTTAACTTCCCCTGTTAATATRCTATTTTTGTTAACGAGAGGAATAATAATTTATATTTTAATCTTGTAAATAATTTAAACTTATTATCTTTTTCAGTAATAGCTGGTTTTCGAGGGACAGTCCCACATGGCCTATCACTGGAGATTGGAGACACCGTGCAAATATTAGAGAAATGCGACGGTGAGTTCACAGGTTGGAATTCCAGTGATAATGAAGTTTTGTATACTGTTGATTTGAATCCCCTTACTATTCATTTATTTTCTTAAATTAATATTTTTGAAGTCAATAATATAACACATTCTGGCATCTTCTTTTTTTCCACAATTCCAGTGAGCTCCAATCCCTATAATAATTAATTTGCAGTTCATTCTTTTTATTTAATCTCTCTGTTTAATAAACATTCATAGAGGATAACAGTTAAAACAGCAAGGAGTTCTTGTTGTGATTTCTTCTGCTTTCTTGGTATTTCCAGGGGAAGCCTGGCTGCCATCAAGACCCTTTCAAATGAATTCAAAGTCATAAGTTTAAATCTTAAAGCAGTGTAAACATTCTCTTCTGTCTCTGATCTGAGGTAGAGAATACTAATATGATTTTAGCAAATGTCTGTTACTAGTGTAAGAGAAATAAAGTTGCATTTTTTTCATAATCTGCCTCCTTAATACATTACCTAAGGCTTGTCTGTCAATATGATTTTTTGATCATTTAGGACTATATAGGTATTTTCTTGTTTCATATCAGGGTTATATACTGTTAACCTTGCAAGAAATTTTCTTACAGAAGGCATAGGATCTGTTCTCTTGAATCAGGTATATTATGAATTTTGTATAGTAATGTGGTTGATAGATTTAGAACATGAACTCCAAAAATTATTAGTAAATTAAAAAATTATTAGTAAAAGTGACTATGAAACCATTTCCCTTTTGTCTGGTGTGGTGTCTAGTGCAAAATATACCTGGGTTACATTGTTAGAAACATTTGGGGATAGAGGGTTAAAGAGTAATTCCTGAAATTGTGTGAATTAAGTCATCTGAATATGACCTGGTTTAAACAAAATACCTTTCATTGTATGGAAAGTCTTTTAAATGGGTGCAGTCTGACAGCACTGTGTAATTGTCATACCTGTCCAAAAGGGAAAGGTGAAATCTGTTTTACATATGGAAATTATTTGCATACTTTAAAAAGCAAAATGTTCTTTCTTCACAGGATGGTACAGAGGATTTGCCTTAAAAAACCCCAATGTTAAGGTAAAGGTCAATTGTAGTTTTGCATTCTTTGGCAAAAATGTATATTTATTTTTTAAAAGTTTATAGTCTCCATGTGAGTATATGATATTTAATCTTAAAAAAACCCTAGAGCTTAGTATTAAGTATATTATTGATATTGCTTTAATTAGATTA
Organism: Phoebastria nigripes; assembly: GCA_035582835.1. Classification (NCBI taxonomy): domain Eukaryota; kingdom Metazoa; phylum Chordata; class Aves; order Procellariiformes; family Diomedeidae; genus Phoebastria; species Phoebastria nigripes. The sequence goes on from JAYKAV010000156.1 coordinate 617,291, forward strand.
GGACATGGATTACACTTCTGAAATGCTTCTATATATTAGCATGATACACTTTACAAATCTGAGGCTCTGGTGAATTTTCTTTTATTTCTGTTTTTTACATTGTGAACTCAGAGGAAGCTAAGTTGAAGGGCACATACACGTTAATTTCAGAAGTTTCTAGGGGCTCATATCGTAAGTCATTGGCCTTTTGTGCCTAGGCCTGCAGTCTCTGCTCACATAAATTTCCTTTTCTTTATATGGAAGGTCAATGTGAACAACAAATTTAGCCACAGAGTCTAATCTTATGTTTGCTACTTTGACCTCATTGATATATATTGCAATTTGATTTATAAGACATGAGCAGTTGGGATTTGTTATTGCATCTTCTGTGTCTTTTGTTGCAATTCTCACCACATGCTTGCTGTCAGTCTTGCTTTGTGGTCTGTCAAATGTGTTGATAGAAGTTATGAATAGGTTTTCTAAACATGACTTGATGTGTGAAGAAATGAGATATATATTTTCTGCTTTCCTAGTGTGAATGCAAACAGTTTTCTGAATTGGATTTTTGAAGGGAGTCTCTCTGAAAGTAAAATAATAAGAGCACCTTGTAACTCCACTTGTTATCGGTATTGCTCTGTCAAGATTCTTCCCTTGTTATTCTGCCAGCTTTGACACTCCAAGAAATTATCTGTGGCAGCTGGTCTGCAGTAAGCGTGCATATGCAGCCATCCTGTTTTCTGGCACATCGTTACAAGTGCAAAGCTGTACATCTTCCTGTCCTTGGGAGATGCTCTCCTGAACTACTTTACATTACAGAGGAGTAGGAGCATTTACAAGGGCAGTTGCCTCTATATAGTAAATGTGTTTTTGTTGAAGATGTAATGTCGTGTTAAAGAAAATGGGGCACCATCATCACAAAGGAAAGCTGTATGCAGCTGTGCTTATTATAAAGAGAACGTATATGTATTTTCTCTCACTGCATTATGTAACGAGCTGTAGCGTATTATGTTTCCAGCCAGAAGCTTGAAGCTGAGTTGCTTCATTTTGCTTATTGTGCTGATTTATGAAGGTTAGTGTGCTGTTAGAGCAGTATGACTGTTGCAGCAATGCTGTCCATTCAAAAGAACACTGGAGAGCCCTTAAATAACTAGAAAAGGACCACTCCTGTCAGGACACTGAGGCTCTTTGGTAGGCACCTACCACAGCTTTCCCGTGCACTGCAGGGCATAGTAGCCACCAAAAAAAATTTATTTTAACTTTCTTTATTAACTTAACTTTACTTTTATTGAACTTTGCTAACTTTATTTATTTTGCTTTATTTTGAAAATCCCTATCTGAAGATACTATTTTTAAGACGCTGTTGGTAAGATGTTACCCTCCACAGTTAGTCCGTTTCTTGTCAAGGTGGAAATAATTAATAAAAACATCTAAGATAAGTGAGCTCTCAAGCAGTCTTCTACATGTTCCACACATGTTTATCTTCTAATTTTCTGAAGTATTGAAGGATTTAAACTCTACTGAATTTTAGTTTCTGTTAGTTACATTTTAGTTTCTGCTAGATCTGTACTGAGTATATATTGCATTCTTTTTTTGTGCATGTTTTTTGGTAATTATTTGGAGGACTTTTAATTCAGCACGCATTTGCATATTAAATGATACTAAATGGTACTCCAAACCCATGTAGGGGGAGTTTTTTTGTTTTTACTAAACTATTTTATTTTTCAGGGCATATTTCCATCCAACTACATTCACTTGAAAAATGCATGTGTTAAGAACAAAGGGTAGGTGAAATGTTCTGGATTCAAATATTTAAACGTGGTCAGTTACTTGTACCAAAGATCTTTTGCTTATAAGGTAAAGGGTGCTTTCGTTATGTTGTAATATCTTAACTTCAGCTTACTGCCACAGGTCTTGAAATGGTTGTCCTTAGCTAACCTGATACTCCTGCATGGTCATAAAATTGGAGTGACGTATTCTGTAAACACATGGAGCACAATTGGGAATATCAGTCTGTATTGTCTAGAGGAAAGAGAAAACGATTGCATGTTTTCACTTCCTGTTGTTAAGTTTGGCTTGAAAAAGGTATTGCCTTAATTAGAAGAAGTTATTCTGTACAGAAGCTGGCTATTGACCTGCTGTTTAAGATTAGTTGTTTTCTTTGAGGACAGCAGCAGTACCATGGCAGACAGCTGGCACTTTACAAGAAAAAGGTAAAATAATGTATCAGTTCAATGGCAAAAGATTTCACTAAAACTGTAAATGAATAGAGATGTTTTTTCCTTTACTTCTTTTCTTCAGGTGATGAAGAACCAATATTTATTTTTGACAACAACTGATCTCTCTTCATTTTTAGAAGAGTTAATAAAAACCAGAACAATTGGTTAAAATTAGTTTAAAAATTTTGTTCTGGAACTCAAATGTTCTGACTAAAAGAAACACTGATTTTAATTTTTTTTTAGATGTAATACTTACCTTGACAGTATCACTTTTAAAATTTTTTTATTTGTCAGTGATCTTAGTTCAACACAGTTTTTTCCGAAGTTTTACTTAATTTGGGAGCATCCACATTGTATCATTTATTTAGATTTATTAATGGAGAACTGATACATAATGGTTTGAAACCTGTTCAGGTAAAGACATTTCTCATTATAATAGATGGATGCCTAAACATCAGGTGTAGGTGACCTTTATTTTGGGAGCATGACTGAGTGAGTGGAAGGTCCATGATTCATGATGGGCAAAAATAATCATGAAGACTGTAATCATATTAAAAAAAAAAATCGCATTCCCATAGGTGAAAATGGCTCCACATTACTGTTAAACACTGTTGTTTGCTATGGAGTTCAAGCCACATGTGGTTTGTCATTCTAGGATCCTTTCTCCTTTAAAAGTGGTTGTAGATAAAACTGAAGGTTCAGTGAAATAAAATTATTGTAAACCATCACAATAAAACAAAGCTTAAAGATGGAATACTTTTTGTTAGCAGACACCATGACATTACTTGCAGGGAGTTCAATCTTTGTTGCCTCTATTTTCTTCCTTAGTCTGTGTTTCCCATTCAGGCCATGTGCCCTACAGCGCATCACGGCCAGGGGCTGTCACATTGTTACGTTAACTTGATAAGAGAGAAATGATATCATGAGAAAGGTAATCCTGGCATGAATGCAAACCTTTGAAATGTACTGTGTGTGAGAACAAAGTGGTAGTGATGATGGTGTGTAAAGTGATGGTGTGGTGGAGAGTTTGGTCTTGACCAAGCCAACCCAGCTTTTTCTTGGCCAAAATCAAATAGGCGAGAACTCACTCACGCTGTACTAGTTTCCTTTTGAGTCTTTATATCCTCTTTCAGTTGAAGGAGTGGCATTTTCTGTCTTATTTCTATAAACAGAGATGTAAAAAAGAGTGGCAACAATCACTGGTTTGGAGTCTAAGCTAAAGCTGCAAGATCCCTTTGGAAACTGTGGGAATTATTCTGCTATGAAAGTGGTTTTTGACATGCTTATCTCATAGTAAAAAACTCACTTTGACTTCTCTAGGACCAAGACTTTCCATGGGGATTAAATTATTTTCACCCAAGACTTTTCCATGGGGATTAAATGAAATATATAAATAAAAAGTGTGATGGGCTGAAGGAGCACCCGTGTAGGTTGATAGACATCACTGTTGGCAATAGGAAATCTTTATATTAGTAACTGTAATGGGATTTGTAATGCTTGTGTAATATCATGTGTTCTTCTGCATGTTACAGACAATTTGAAATGGTTATTCCAACAGAAGATTCTGTTATTACAGAAATGACATCAACTTTAAGAGACTGGGGAACAATGTGGAAACAACTCTATGTGGCAAGTACCCTGAATAATGTTGCTTTGATTTAATGCCAACTCAAAAGACACACTGTTGTTTAGATGCTCTAGTTTAGTTTAAGTATGTATTTCAGAAAAAAGCATTCAGTTTGTTTTTTTAACTGTTCTAATTATGGACTAAATAAATCTCTTAATTTGTTCCAATCATTGACTGCTACTGCTGCTAAACTTTAGCAGCTTATTGATTGAGTCTTGTCCAGCTTCATCATGTAGCCGTTGGATCTAAGGATTCCTTTGTCTGCTAAACTGAAGTGTTGGAAATAACTGTAACAAACAATATTGGTATTTTATTGGAATATAGAAATATAGTATATTATTGAAAATCTCTCAGCCAGTTGATTTGATTTATACTAATTTTCTCATATATTTTTATTTCCTCTCACATCCACACACTCGCAAGCGCTGAGATGTGTCCATGTTATTTGACCAGGATCTCTTGTATATGACACAGAGATCAAGGCATGCCAGCTGTTGAGCCCTCATTGCTGAGGGAGACTGGGGAGTGGTTCTTGATTAGCAATAGTGAACTGATTTTGGTTTTACCTACCATACATTACAGAAGTGGATTCTGGTTTTGAATTTCTTCCTTATCTCACACTTCATAAGTTTTAAGTAGAAGTCCCATGTTTCACAGTTCTCTTGTTTTCCTTATCTGGATATTTGTGGCTCTGGTCTTTTCCTCCCTCCCTGACATCTTCAGGTCAGTTTGTTTCTCTCCTTGTTTGAATGAAATTGCACTTATGGTGTTGTATGGTTATTAGTGCCTACCTTTCCTGGTTCTGTCATTTCTTCTCGTACTTATGTATACATTTTCATATTTCATTCATACCAGTCTTAGTAATTCTATTACAACTCCCTACAGAATGCCCCTCTATGAAATTGTTCCATTTTAATAGATAATTACAGTCTTAGCTTTCTGTTTAACTATGTTAGTAGAGTCATCTTCTCAAATATCACTTTAAATCATGTTTTTTAGCCTTAAGCATTCCTGTTTTCTGAACCCATGTTGTATTTTCTGTTGCATTTCTGGACTAAGAACTGGATATAGTATTCCTGTAGCAGTTGTGTGAGCACCAAACACAAAGTAGCAATAAGCAACTATTCTTTCTTTCTCAAAGAACACCTGTGGTGTGTGTTATTTCTATAATTTCCATTGCTCTGTTGTGCTCACTGTGTAAATGTGGCCTCTCCAATTCTGTAATTAACTCCCTTAAAAACTTCAGTTGAAGCAAAGATTATATCAATAAAAATGTTTGTGGCTTTTTTTTTTTTAATCAGGGTAGGCAAACTTTTTTTTGCATAGAGAAAACTCTTCCAAACTCAGCCACCTACAGCTGAAACCACGATGGTTTCCTATTTATAGTATTGTTTTGAGTCACCAGTCATTTAAGCAGCTCTTATTCCATTATATAAATCATACAGATGTGGGATTATTCTACTTTATTTATCTAAATGTTGTGCAGTATCAATAGGATCTTGGATACAAGCTCCCTAGACTGTTTTTCACTCCCATGTCTCCTGTGAACCTGCTGCAGTCTCCCATTCTTTTGAGAAGTTTCAGACCAGTGACTTACTTTTTCACTGTAAGAAATCCTACCATTTCCTTCTCTTAATTGGCTACCACCATAGGTAGAAATTGTTTTGTTTTGGTGTACTTACAACACACAGAAAGAAACGTGTTCAATATCTCTCTTTATTCTGACTGAAATTCAGCCTTAGCTGCATCTTCTAACATTTTTTTTTTGCACATCGTAATCTAAGACATAATAATTGTTATAATTTCCTTTTTCCATGCCTACTTCTATTTCCTCTGTTAACTGAACTTTTTTTACTTTCTCTTGACTGTAGAGTTGTCTTTAAAGGTTTAACTAAAATATTGTAGTTTTAAATTGTGATTTGCATCATGATTGTCTTCCGTTTTTAACATTTGACCTTCTAATCTACTACATTACAACCAAACCATGGTTTGGACTTGGCAGCATGTGCATGCATAAAATGTAATCAAAACCTGTTCACTTGAATCTACATAGTCTCCAACCCCTCATCTTAACTCATTGCCGAGTTGGTAATTATGACTTAAGTTGTGAGAAGATTAGCTACCTTCTGCTTATACAGGGGCTGCTTCTGCTACATAAGAAACAGCAATGAGTGGTGCCAATAGACCTCCCACAAGYCAGGATGGTACAGAAGTAGCCAGTCTGCTACCTTTTTGAGATGATTGTATGGATTGTGTTCAGAGTCTGTTCAGAACCAGGTGACCTTTCTGAAACCTGCAATTGGAGCAATTGCTGATTTGCTTAGTGAAAGCTTTTATACAAGAACCTACAAAATCAACCATTTCTTTCCATTGGATTCTAAGTAATAGACTATCATTTTAAACTTGACAGTGAAATTGTAATTAAGCAGTATGAACTGTTTCTTGAGAAACAAGAAACTGTTTCTTCAGAGCTTGTTTGAAATTTCTCTAGATTATAATGGGAAGTACTTTTCTTGAATGTCTGAAGCATATCTAAGTGTGATTGCTTTGTGTATATTAGCAAGGATATTAGTACATTGGCTTCTCCTGGAACAAAAGGAGCAAAACCATGATCCCTTAGTGCAGAGACCTAAATCTATAAAGCACAGTTGCTTGCAGATCCACTCAGCACTTTGAGATACAAGCAACTCATAGACAAATTCTAAAGCTTTGGAGAAGAAGGGATACCTGAAAATGTTATTTTGAGCTTAAGTGTTGTTAAACATCAGGATGTCTCTTGTATTCACATGAATAATTTACTTCAGTAGAGCTTATCATCAGATACCGAAAACAAAGATGCACCTGAATTAGTGTTTATTCGATTTTTTTTAACTGTAGAAATGAAATCTTCATACACTAGTGTCTGATGGAAAACTGTGAAAACATACTGTCAGCCTAGTTCTCTATAATGTTCCTATAAAGTCTTTTTTGTCTCTTGCTCCTAATTCAAGGGCTATTTGTATGACTTTTTTTTTTGTTTTCTTTTACTTATGAAGTTCATATATTCCTATTGTTCTTACTGAAGTTGTTTCTTTTTTGGCAACTTTTTTCTTCACTGCTGTTGTTATTGCATGTTCAAAATACACTGGCTTTCTTTTTTTCCAGACAGAAAGCCAAGACAAAGAATAAATTAATGCCCATTTTAGTGATCTTATGAAGTGAATGAATGTGAAATAAAAAGAGCAGATTTATCAAATGGCAGTTTGTCAGAGCCCTTGGAATATAAAAGTTATTGACAGAGAGTAATGGTGCTTCTAAGTGAATTTTAGCTTTTCATAGCAATTATGCAGCAGAAGTAGCTCAACTTTGTTTTTATGCCATTTGTTCACAGGAAGAAGGAAAAGGGAAATGGGCTTAGGGGTTTTTGGCAAGAATTAGCAGAACAAATCTGAATAGGAATGTTTTTTCAATTTTGTGTGATGCATCACTTAAATGGAGGTTGCAATAATTTCCTCAAGCTAAAGTTTCTCAGAAAAACTATACCAAGTAAAACCACTTAGAACTGGTGAAGGATGAGTTAAAAACCCTTCTGTTTGGGAGGAAACTGTTATGGGAAATTGTTTATGTCCTTAACTGGTATATAATTAGAGTAGGAGGATGTGGTTTAAAAAGCAATCATATTCACGTAATTTCTCCTACTTCACAGTTAGGTGAAGAAGAACTGTCTGGACAAGATTCTGTCTACATGATACTATTTATTTATGGTTAGACAGCATTGTGTACAGTTATATCCATGCAAGAAAAAGTTAAAAGAACATTAACACTCTGTGGTTCAGAGTTCGAATGCTAGGAGCTATTGCCTTTTCATCCCCTTATGTGTATGAGTTCAAATAGTCTTGAATTACATGATCACATATTCAATTTGGATGAGACAGCAGCACAGAATGAACATGCCCTTGGAATAAAACAGTGCTATGGCATAAAACAATTTTTTTGTTGCATTTTTGTCATATCTATCACATAAAGTAGACTGTGTTAACATGAGGCATAAGGAGTTGGAGTGAAATTTTGGAGTGAGTGTGGTGCAAAGACAGGGTCTGTGGTAAGCTCTGAAATGATTTTATGCGGGGGGACACACACACATGCATGCAGGTAAAATGGTCACAGTACGATGGGGTGAAAAAAGACTAAGTAGGGGAATAAGGAAGGAGTTTTCTTGATTTCCCCACCATATCTGTATTTATTAGGATTGTCAGCTTATATAGGTGATGTAGAGGCAATTATATTTTTATCTCACAGAGGAATGAGGGGGATCTCTTTCACCGACTGTGGCACATAATGAATGAAATCCTAGACCTGCGAAGGCAGGTCCTTGTCGGCCATCTCACCCATGATCGAATGAAGGATGTCAAGCGACACATCACTGCTCGTCTGGATTGGGGCAATGAGTGAGTAAATATAATAATAAATGAAAATAGTGTAATCTAATTATAATGCCGCAGCTTTAGGCTCAGTGTAGAATCTTGAAATAAGGAACAGATTTCTGTCAGGTGTTACCTTTTTTTTTTTTTTAAATGGACTTCCTCCTTCATTGTTTTTCTGTCCACTATGTTTTAACAGTGAAAAGTGACTTGTCGTTTTATATTGCTTTTTTTCTCTCAGTTTATTTTACATAGCACTGGTACTGTCTACAAGAGAATTGCATTGGAGTATCTGCAGCATCCTTTTATGTCTTTTTAAAACACACCTGGTCAGATCCCTATGTGACGCAGTTAGCATGGCTCTGTTGTCTTAACTGAAACTATATTGGCTGACATTGCTTCCTTTTTGACTTGTGTCACACAATTCAGTTCCTACTTGGGCATCTCTAACATACATCTTGCTATTATGCTCTGCATCTTTCTTTTATCTAAATAACTAATAAGAGCTAATGAGAATTGTATTATCTTACTTTTTTTTAAAAAAGCGAGAAAAAGGTTAAAATACCTTTGGCATTTGGGTGCTGTTTCCAAAGTCTTTTCTTCAGCCTATATTTATTCAGTTAAACTCTGACTAAATGCAGCAATATTCAATAGTAGAATGAACTGAATTTCAGGGGTTTCTGCAACTATTGCTATCTGAAAGCCTAAATACCTAACATAGTGGAAGAACTGTGGTTAACTGTGTATGATTAACTGTCTGCTTAGAATTTTGTGCTAACAATGGAATTGTGATGGGTTTTGAAGTGGTCAGTTCCTACTCTTTAAAAACATATTTTTAAAAAACTTTCTAATCTTTCAAGTTTTTCTAAATTCAACATGACTGCCGCATATGTGTTCTTAATCTTTATTGCTTGCTGCTGTGCTGAAAATAAGTTTTATTCCTGTTAAGTTCATTTCATTACTTTGTTCAGGGGAATACAACCAAGCAGCTTTGATGCCATTGAGTCCAAATAAAAAATAAGCTGATATTTTGGCATTTGATGGATTTTCTTTTTATCTTCTTTTCCACGGTTGTCATTCAAATTGACAATACTAGTGCAATTCACATTGTACATTGTCCACAATGTGAAACAGATTTAAAAATTGTGGAAAAACATATTCTATTAATGTTACAAAGTAAAGAAAGGCGAGGAATCATCTGTGAATGGTGAATATAGCCAAAATACATTAAAACCAAAACCAACTGTAGAGTACCAATTAACATGTACATTGTTTATTTGAGTGTTTCTGTTAAATGTGAATAGAAGCAATGAGTTAATTTGTTTCGTTTGTATGTAGAAACAACTTACTGTTATTCCATTTCTCATACAGACAACTGGGACTTGACTTAGTTCCGAGAAAAGAATATGCTATGGTGGATCCTGAAGAGATCAGTATTACGGAGCTCTACAGGCTGGTATGTGAATATAATACTCAGTGCTTTTGCTATCAAATTACATACTGATGTTTTGATGGCAGCTTTCTTCTACTTAACCAAAAGTACTTTTTTTGACCAAATAAACTGGCATTTCATAATGTAATGAGTTTTACTATGAGGAAAGAAGTTTTCTTTTGAACAGTTATGTCATCTCTACGTCTGTATGAGATGCTTTGATTTGATACCAAATTTGTGTGTGCACACGTGCTCATTTTACATGTTATTTGTTAAAAGTTTTGTTTTCTGATATATCATTAAAACTGTGACTGTTAACATGAATTTAATCATCGATAAAAGCTTATGACACTCTTTTTCATTAGAGCTTTACCTGACCCATGAGTCCTGTTAGACAAGATTTGTGGAAATATAATATACTCATGGTACAAGTATTGTCACAATTAATTATACTGGGCTATTGGTCTTTTCTAATATATTAATGTAAATAGCAGTTAAACTGCATAGAAAAGCTCTCCCTTGGGTATAAAAGCTCATCTTGATTTACTAAAACCAGCACTGATGTTTCTCATTCTGATCTAATCTCCAGTGAGATCTAAGAAAACTTGCCAATTCATTTATGTGGGCTTTGGCTCATATTTAAATACTGCAGCTGTTAGAGATATACAGTTCTGAGTCTCTTGCTTAAGACTAAGCTTTTATTTAAACTAAATTTTTTAATGTTAACTTTTGTATTTAAATATAGAATAAAGCAAAAATATTGCTACAATTTGCTGTGGAGCTGAAATTMTAATATATTTTTGATAATTTTTAATTACTTATGTTGATAACTTGTAACGTCAAGCCTAATAGTAATTTCTTCATGCTAGAATCAGTATACCTTTGGGGAGTTTCAAAGTCATATGTAATCTTACGGAATCCTGTTGAAGCACTAGATGAAATACAGTGAGGAACCATTAATCATAAAAAGAAACATACAGAGGAAGAATAACCCAGAAAATTAATAATGGAACTCACGGAGTGCACTTTCAAAAATAAAGAGGGGAAAAAAAAAGCCCAAGATAACCTCAATTTGAAGGCTAAGTAGCTTAGAAAGATTTCTGTTTAAAATTATTTTTGGTACAATGTAAGAGAGAAATAGTACAACTTAATATTGTCCTACTCTTAATGGGTGATTAAAATGGTGAAGGTATAAACCGTGAAGTCAAATCAAAAGAATTTAGTAGCTTCTATGTAGCAGTCTGCCAAAGATTATAAAATATAGATGTGATTTTTTCCCATTTGAAAATACTGGTATTTAGTCTTCTACAAAAGCATTTTTTGTGTGTTTGAATACTAGAATATCAGATCATTAGCTATTTAAAACAGCTATGAAATACTACATTGTTACAGCACAAAGCTTTAAAGTGGCTTAGAATTTTCAGAGTAGAAAAAAGGTAAACTTCTAGAGGTTACTGTTTTTCTCCTAGAGATAATTATGATGTAGTGCAACACTGGGAAAGTCACTTCCTTGTGTTGTTCTTCTCAGATA